>JAMCCL010001018.1:0-10585 GCA_024516035.1 Bactericera cockerelli
TTTTGATTCATGGCGTTACCCTTAAACACAAGAACCCCTTCTTGTTTTATGAAGAGACAAGAAAGAAGCAAATTTGCTTATGGCAGTGATACACCTTTACCCATCATGGGTAAACTAAAGTGTGACGTTTCCATTTCAAATGGGACAAAGCTTAAAAATGTGAAATTCTTTATCTGTCAAGGCAATGGTGTGCCCTTTTGAGTGGTGGAGACGGCGAAAAAACTTGGTATTTTGAAAATAGACAACCTATTAATTCATTTTGAGGGAAAGTAAACAACCCCCACCTTATCATTGGAATTTGTAACACCTAACAGTAAGCCATTTGATTCAAGTGACCCCTATGTGAGATGGGAAATCCTTGGAAGCCACTACTAAGGCAATGAGTCTAGAAGAAAATTCGAGAACATTCACAGCGAGACCCGAGGATGCCCTTCACTCAAACAACCATACAAAGTGACAGATGGCCTGTAGAGTTAAGGAAATTTGAATTAATAAAGACAAGCTGTGCATAATGGATGGCATGATATTAAGAGGTACTAGGATTTTCATCCCTCCATCACTCGGGAAGCACCGCTATCCCTACTCACGAAGGACATCCTGGAATTGTGAAGATGAAGCAAAAGTTGAGAACCAAAGTGTGGTGGCATAATAGGGAAAAATAGACTGCGAGAGTTATTGTAAGTCTTGTCATGAATGTCGGTGGTAGGAAACCCTAGCTCTCCTGAGCCCATGAAAATTGTTCGTATGCCTGAATCCACCATGGATCCACTCTTAATGGTACTTATGTTCTCGTGGTTATAGATCATTACAGCAGATATTATTTATGCGAATTTCTCACTTCTATTACAGCAAAGAAAACCTTTAAACACACTGTGGAAGATTTTCTCCTTATTTGGTCTACCAAAAGTTTTAATATGTGATAATGGCCACATTTTCATCAGTAGAGAATCAGAGATTTCTGCATTGGGAATAACATTGTACAGCATCTGAACACACCAGAAGGGCCCCTCAAGCTAATGGAGAAGTTGAGCGTCAAAACAGGACTATCTTGAAAAGATTGAAGATAGCCCAGCTGAAAAAACGAAGATCGGGACAATGCTTTGAGAACATTTATCTTCAATTTTATAATTCTAACACTCACTCTGTTACAGGAAAGACGCCAGCTTTTCTCATGTTTGCGAGAGAATTCCGAGACAAACTCCCATCAGTAGAGTCAGCATCCCCAATGTGGACCCTGTGGCTCTCGACAGAGATTTTCAACACAAAATGAAAAACAAGCAGTACTATGATAAACATCATCACGCGAAAGAAAATAACATAAAAGGGGGAGATACAGTATTGCTGCAGCAAAACAAAACCAACAAACTCTGCAGCAGATATGATCCGGAGCCTTACTTAGTCATCGCAAGGAATGGAACTAGTGTAACTGTGCGTTCCCAGTTAACAAACAACAGCACACAAGGACATTTCTCAAGTCAAGAAATATATTAATCCTTCTGGTTTTATTCTGCGGGGAAAGTCAGTCCACCCCCAATGATATTTTTCTGTGAAGAGAATGAAGATAATAATTTTTATTAATGACGCTGATGTAAGAGTACCACCAGGAGGTGATGCTAAATGAAAGAATATCAGAAATTATGCTGGGAAAGAGCACCAGAAGATGATGCAAGCGATTTTAAACAACGATAATGAAGATATTGATGAGGCTGTACAAAAAGAAAGAAAATTGTGAAGAATAAGTAAATTGGGCAAAGCGCCGAATCATCAGAGAGTTATGAAGATCCAAAAAGATGAAGTTTGGGTTACCTGTTCAAAGGCAAAAAAAAGAAAAAAGAAAAGAAAGGAATAATGTAATATTGTAATATGTATAGTAGGGTTTGAGATTTGAAAGATGAGAGAGCGGCCAGTGTAGTTTTGGAAATAAAAGATCATTTTATTTTTGACCACTGTACTGTATGTTGTTCCTGTCTTAAAAGACATTTCACCGAGCTTGCTATAGGGAAACTTCGACCTTGACAATTATTTTTAAAGAAACATCTGATTGCACATGGCACAGACGCTTTAAAACAAACGTCTCTGAATAACAAAAAACAGCTGAAGGGAAAAATGACCCAGGCATTCCTACAGTGAGGACTCTGCTAACAACCCTTAGAGTAACACATTTTCGGAACTCCGTTGAGGCCGTTACATTTAATTACATATGGCTAGATTATTCTACATGGGCACCGGGGCTCCTCTAGGGTATAGGGCACCGTTTGGTTCGCACACTAGGGATCTGTTGGGTACACGAGCATTATTACAGATTCTTATTACTATTTAAAAACTTTATTTGGTCAACTACATAATACTTCAACAAAATATAAGATGAAAAAAAAAAAAACACAATAGAATATGTGTGTACCAAGGGGCGAGGTTAAAGCCCCGTGGCTTTCCCTTCCACCGAAAACCCCCTTCTCTGTTAATTTGTATAGTAAAAGAGGAATTATACCTTTGTTGAGGAGGGTCCACATTTTGCACCGCATAGGTCGGGGTCCCATCAGAACAGAAGTCCACCCTTCCGTTGCGTGACCGGTGATGATTGGTAACTAGCGACCCCTTGCGGAATTACTTCTCCCCTTTTTCACCAAGCAGGAGGCACCCGGGGAGGAGCGAGTGGGGGGGGATGAACACCCCGGGCAAGCGGTGTGGAGGTGGGGGTTTGAGAACGAGGCCAGGTGGTGGATTTGGGGGCCAGGACCGTTGAATGGCTGTGAAAGGGTTAATAAGAATTTTTTATCATCCACCTCAGTATTAGCTTGATCGACAAGTCGGGGGATTTTTACCCCGGAGTTCGGGGTTCAGGTCCCCCAAAAAAAAGCAAAAATTTAGTAAAGCCCCGTTTGATAACTGTGATTACCATTAACTCGTATTATACTTTTTTTTTTAATGAGCATTTGTCTTATAATTTTATATTTTTCAAATAAAAAAATTGTCCTCTTTCCTATAGGTTCTGTCGTTTTATTTTATGGAAATTGAAATTTAAGGGAATTCATAATGCGACAGGGTGAAACTCATTGATTAACACCCGTGACTTTCGTTATTCTCATTGAAACACTGTGATTTACGTTTTCTCATTGATAACACTGTGACTTACGTTATTCTCATTGATAACACTGTGATTACTTTATTTTCATTGATAATCCCGTGACTTACGTTTATTCTCATTGATAACACTGTGACTTACTTTATTCTCATTGATAACACTGTGACTTACTTTATTCTCATCGAAACACTGTGACTTACTTTATTCTCATTGATAACACTGTGACTTACGTTATTCTCATTGAAACACTGTGACTTACGTTATTCTCATTGATAACACTGTGACTTACTTTATCTCATTGATAACCTGTGACTTACGTTTTTTTCTCATTGATAACACTGTGACTTACGTTATTCTCATTGATAACACTGTGATTTACGTTATTCTTTGATAACACTGTGACTTACATTATTCTCATTGAAAACACTGTGTCTTAAGTTATTCTCATATTGATAACACTGTGGCTTACGTTATTCTCATTGATAACACTGTGATTTACGTTAAATTCTCATTGTAAAACATGTGACTTACTTATTCTCATTGATAACACTGTGACTTACTTTATTCTCATTGATACACTATGACTTACGTTATTCTCATTGATAACACTGTGACTTACGTTATTCTCATTGATAAAACTGTGACTTACGTTATTCTCATTGATTACACTGTCTACTTTGAACTTCGCCAAATCCTGATCAGTCACCAAATCCATTTCCCAGCTCTGGCAAATCATCAAAGGCCATTTTTAAAAGCCTTCCATACAGTATTCCACTCGGTGGTTGAGGGCGGGTTGGTTTTTTTTTCCGGGCGCCCCGTGTGGTTGAGGATCCAATGGGTTGAGAGAGCGGGGTTGGACTGGCTTGTCGTGGTCTCTTGTGAGGAGTTGTCCGAGCCTTCGTCTTTCGACAGCTCTAAGTTTGTTGACTGTTTGTAGATGTGTCTGTTCCATTCTCGGAATCTGGACCAGTGGCGGCATTTCAAGAAGAAAAATTGTTATTGTGGGAAAAGAAAACACAAAGAAACCGCATATTGTACCATATTGTTCTAATGAATTTAAATTCGATTAGGGGAGGGTGAGTCGTAATATCCTAAGCCCCTCTCTAAACTTCAATTTTTAACATTTGAAAATATTTTCATGCTTTGAATTTTGTATAAACCCTCGAATGCTAGCTATTCCTGCCCGCACCCTACGATTGGTGAGGTGAAAAAAAAAACAAGAGGCAAATTTTAAGGTAGGTAGGGTAGACAAGGGGTATTGTAAAATAGGGTAAGAATGCACAAACCCTTGCGCTTAGACTCAGAGCCAAGACTAGATCTCCGATCATCATTTCACCCTCCTGTCAGCCATTGTAGATCTCGAGTTCCATCTGTAAATAAAAAAACCCAACATTATGATACTGAGAAATAATAATCCACTTGCGTCATTACTTTTAACTTTATTTTCATCATGTGGATAACATATATTATCTCTTTATTTGACTTTTTTACTGTTGTCTTTGTAATAAAAAATAATATTATTTAATAACGGGTTAATGCTCAAACCCATTTTTCTCCCCACCTAACATTTATACTGATTAAATAGGAGTTTAAAACTGATTAAAATAGAGAGGTTAGTTTGATGACATGGACATTCAGACTATTACCTGCTGATGAGAGCAAATTCATGTACATCTAGTACAACTTCTCCATTTTGTTTATACTGATACTGACTGATTTTTTAATTACCTAATGGAATTTAAAAAATGGAAAGGGAAAAGTCTCACCATTTGCTTTTCGTTATAAACTCGGCAAGTACTTCACATTGAAGAAGATGAATCTGCTGCCTGGAGGCGTGGCCAGTGGGGGGCCGCGCCGGTGGTATTGCTGTCCGGCACTGCCGCATTCCATGTCTACTTCCGCGGTCCTCGTACGGCCTTGCACTAGGCCGGCAAGCTTGCCGTTACAAATCAGGGCCGCGCTTTGTCGTTCCAACACACGTGGGCTCGCCTGAAATGTCGTTTTAAAGTAGGTATATTAGCGGGGGGCGCCAAATTCAGGCCGATGAATAGCCATGTACTACTGCCCATAGTCCAGAGGTCTCAAGTTCGACTTCGGTTGGGGGAGACTTTTCGAAGAAAATTCTCTCCCTCCGAACAGGAGGGGGCATTTCCGGCCTCCCCGGGGGTGGGTTAATGTGGGTTGGGGGCGATTCCCAGCGAATGGAGCGAAACCCCCCGTCCTCTATCCTGTAAATCGCGTTTAAAACCCAATAAATCAACGGTCCAATAGATCAATTAGGTCGCAGGTTAATGTAAAAGGGAAAACAATAATACCAAAAAGGGTATTCCTTCCCAAGCCCCCTGGCGCTCCATACAAAAAGATCTGCCATTTTTTTCACAATAAATAGACCCTGTATCGCTTTTTGTGTTATTAGTCCAATGTAGGGCAGCTCAGCTTAGGGTCTCCATTTTTTCGAAATTTTTTTGGTGGGAAACTTTGGGGTCCCCAAAAGTTGGATCCTCAAATCACTGGGCCCCCCGAAAGATTTTTGAATTTTTTTAAAAACTCTTTTAGGGGGCCCAAAAATTTTTTGGGGGTCAAACTTTGGGGACACCCGTAACATAAATTCCCCCGTGCTATTTATTAAAAGCTACTATTTTTTTTTTCAAGGAGAAGGGCCCCCGGACACAAAGTTAAAAAAAAAAAAATCCCATCTTTTGGGAGTCGAACCCAAGCCTTTCCCCGGCCACTAATGTAAGTTTTTTTGATGCTCCCCCTTTTCGCATGGTTCACCCCCTCTATAAAAAATTTTTTTTTAATGTTTTCAAATTTTCATAAATTTTAACACAAGTCAAAAACATTAAAATAATTTAAAAAAAAAAAAACAAAGAGATAAGAAAAAATAATAGTAAACCCACCTAAAAAAAAAACCTTTATTATTAAAGGTCCCAATTTTTTTTTTTTTTAAAAACCTAGACGACCGGGATGTTTTTTATAAATTTTGTGGGACCGGGGTAAACGGGTATCCACCCCGGGACCCCGGGGGGACACCAGGTCCATTTCGTCGAAGTCTTACCACCGGGGGGACCCCTCTCTACGGTTTAAAATTTAAAAAAAGGGTTTTGAAAGGGCCTTATTTCTTGAAAAGACCTTGGGAAGGCCCCCCCCCCCGTTGGCCCCTTCTTTTGCCCCGGGCGGGGGTTTCCCTGCACCCCTTGGTGCGGCCAAGCGGGGCCCCCGGGGGAGGGCTGCAGCCACGTGAGGAGGTTTAGTACCGCCCGGGGGAAATTAGGGGCCGAAACCTGTGAGGGAGGTGGGGGGAAAGCTGGGGGGATGGTGGGAAAAAAGGTTTTTGTGGAAGGGGAAAAGGTTAGGGGAAGGAAAGGGTTGGGGAAGAAAGGGTTTTGGGGGAGGAAAGGGTTAGGTGGGGAAAGGAAATTTGGTGGTAGGAAAAAGGGGTTGGGGAAGGAAAAAAGGGGTTGGTGGTGGAAAAAAGGTTTTTGGGGGAAGGAAAGGGTTTTGGGGTAGGGGAAAAAGGTTTAAATGGAAGGAAGGTTTTGGGGAAGGAAAGGGTTGGGGAAGGAAAGGGTTTTTTGGTAGGGGAAAAAGGGGTTGGTGGAAGGAAAGGGGTTTTTTTTAGGAAAAGGGTTAGGTGGTAGGAAAGGGTGGTGGACTAAAGGGGGTTGGGGGAGGGGAAAGGGGGGTGGCTAAAGGGGGGGGTAAAACCAAGGGGTTGGGGGAGGAAAGCTGGGGGTTAAAGGGAGGGGGGGGAGGTAGGAAACCCGTGAGGGGTTGGGGAGGAAAAGCTGTGAGGGTTGGGGAGGGGAAAGCGTGGGGGTTAGGGGGTAAAAACTTTTGGGGTTAGGTGGAGGAAATGCTGTGAGGGGTTTGGGGAAGGAAACGTAGGGGTTTGGAGGAGGAAAACGTGAGGGTTGGTGGGGGAAATGCTTTAAAGGGGGGTGGAAGGAAAACTGTGGGGGTTTTGGGGGTAGGAAAAGCTGTAGGGGTTGGTGGAAAGGAAACCCCCTGGGGTTAGGTGGTAGGAAAGCTGTGAGGTTGGGGGGAGGGAAACCCGGGGGGTTGGAGGAGGAAACCTTGGGGTTATGGGGAAACCGGGGGTTAGGGGGTAGGGGAAAACCGGGGGTTGGAGGGGGGAAACCGTGAGGGTTATGGTAGGAAACCGTGAGGGGTTGGGGAAGGAAAGCTGTGAGGGTTGGGGTGAAACCGGAGGGGTTTGGTGGGAAAGGGAAAAGGGGTTTGGTGGAAGGAAACCGTAGGGTTAGGTGGAGAAACCGGAGGGGGTTGGGGAAGGAAACCTTTTAGGGTTAGGTGGTGGAAACCTTTTAGGGTTTTGGGGAAGGAAACCTTTAGGGGTTTGGGGGGTAGGAAACCTTGAGGTTAGGGGGGGAAACCTTTAGGGTTGGTGGAAGGAAACCGTGAGGGTTAGGTGGTAGGAAAAAACCGTGAGGGTTAGGTGGTAGGAAACCCTTTTAGGGTTGGGAAGGAAAAATTTGGGTTGGTGGGGGGAAATGGAGGGTTGGTGGGAGGAAAACCGTGAGGTTAGGTGGAAGGAAAGGGGGTTGGTGGAAGGAAACCTGAGGGGTTTTTGGGGGGGAAAACCGTAGGGTTAGGTGGAAAGGAAACCTTTAGGGTTAGGGGGTAGGAAATGCTGGGGGTTAGGTGGAGGAAACCTGGAGGGTTTTGGGGTAGGGAAAAGCTGTGGGGTTTGGGGGGAAACCTGTGAGGGTTGGTGGAAGGAAAGGGGGTTGGTTTGGGAAGGGAAAACCGTAGGGGGTTGGTGGTAGGGAAAGGGTTTGGGGAAGGGAAAAGGGGGGGGAAGGAAATGGGTTGGGGGAAGAAGTGGTTGGTGGAAGGAAAGGGGTTTGGGGAAGGAAAGGGTTGGTGGAAGGAAAGGGGGTTGGGGGAAGGAAAAGGGAGGGGAAGGAAAGGGGGGGGGAAGAAAGGGTTGGGGAAGGAAAGGGTTGGGAAGGAAATCTTGAGGGGTTTGGGGTAGAAAACCTGTAGGGTTAGGTGGTAGGAAAACCCGGAGGTTGGTGGGAGAAAACCGTAGGGTTAGGGGGAGAAATGCTGTGAGGGTTTAAGTGGTAGGGAAAATTGTGAGGGGGGTTGGGGAGGAAAATTTTAGGGTTTGGGGAAGGAAAAGGAATTTGGTGGGAGGAAAACCGTGAGGTTAGGTGAAGGAAACCGGGGGTTAGGGAAAGGGGAAACCTGAGGGTTTGGTGGAAGGGGAAAGCGTGGGGTTGGGGGAAGGAAACCCCTTGGGGAGGTGGAAGGAAAGGTGGGTTAGGAGGTAGAAATCTGGAGGGTTAGGGGTAGGAAAAAGCGTGGGTTTGGGGGAAGGAAAGGTGGGGTTAGGGGGGAGGAAAAAGCTGTAGGGTTTGGGGGTAGGGAAAACCGGAGGGTTAGGTGAGGAAACCTTTAGGTTGGTGGAGGGAAAGCTGTGAGGGTTAGGTGGAGGGAAAACCCTTAGGGGTTGGGGGAGGAAATCGTGAGGGGTTTGGGGAGGAAATTGAGGGTTAGGGGGTAGGAAAAAACCGTGAGGGTTGGGGTAGAAAAAGCTGTGAGGGTTTGGGGGGAGGAAAACTGGAGGGTTGGGGGGAAATTTTGGGGGGGGGTGGAAGAAATGGGGGTTAGGGGGGAGGGAAAAGCTGTAGGGTTAAAGGGGGAAAGGGAAAACCTGGGGGGTTAGGTGGGGAAAATGCTCTGAGGGTTTGGGGGAAGAAAGCAAAAAATGGACCTTTTGCATTTTGTATAAAAATCGTTAAACAAAAAGGGAATTTAAAAGATTACAAAATATCGAAAAAACCGGCAGCTTTTCGAGCTTTGTCTCTCATGACAGGTAAAGTTCTTATCCATGCCACAAATAAACCTCTTTTTTTAAGCTACAAAAAATTAGGGTTTTACTCCCTGCCTGACCAGAAGGCAATTACCTCGAATTGGGGGTGGATCTATCGAGGGTGCTTTCCCCAGCCTTCAAACATTTTTTTTCGAGGCGTGGTCTGTGTTTCATTTTCTGATGGTGGAAAAAAATTTCCGGCAAAAAAAAGTTGAACGAAATTTACAGCTTATTAAGGAGCAATTCAAGGCCCCTTTTGCCCAAAACCCTCAGAAAAAAATTCAGTGGTCTTTTCTGCCCCCCTTATCCCTAAAGGGGCTTTGGGGAAAGGGAAATATTCGAATAAAAAAAAACTGATGAAATCTTTGGTTCCCTTTTACTTTTAGGAATTTACACGGTTTAATAAAAAGGAAGCTTTTTTAACTCGCGACCTTTATCCCCCTTTATTTTTGACCCACGATGTGCAAGTATTGCACCTGCCATTTCTTACACTCGCAACCTTTAAAAATGGTTTCCGCGGAAGACACCTTTTACTTCTTCAAAGTTAAATAGTATCAGCGCTTAAAAATTGGTTCTCCCCTGGAAAAAGTTGGCCTGGAATATTTGAACCAGCTGCAAGCACGGGGGGAATGGATAGGCCGAACCCCTTTACAGTGGGGCAATGGGCATTGTAAAAAAAAATCCAGCTCCCTACTTTTGGCCCCCAGGGTTTTGGGCACCAAGTTTTTTCCTGAAAAAGGGGTCCGGGTAGTACAATGCGTAAAAAATCTTTACGCGGCCTATTCAAACTGTGTTGCTGCCCTCACAAGATTTTGCTGATCTAAACTGAGTAATCTATTTCTTGAAATATTTTTTTTTTGATTCATTTTTTATTGTATTTTTTTATCATTATTCTTTATGGTTCCAAAAATTTTTCATTGCCCTTTTCAGTGAATTTTTAAATTTTTTTTGGGAGGGTTTTGTTTTTTGATTTAGTTTTTAAGACTTTGTCAGGGTTCCAATTTGTTTGGAAGGCAAACTTTCTCAAAAAAAAAATTTTTATTTTGTGTTCATTTTTTGGAATTTAATTTTTTTTTTTTGACTTCAAAACCCAAACAATTTTTGCCTTTAAAGCTCCCTTTCAAGGGGGGAAAAAGTCGAGGCCTATTAATAATGGGTTTAAAATTGGCGAAGCCCTGAGGGGTAATCTTAGCCATCCAAAACCAATTAAAAACTTTTAAAATTGGTAGGGTGTACCCGATATTTCGATTTCGAGTCCACTTGCAGTTGTTCTTGGGAATTTAGCGCTCGAGGGGGTAAAATTTAAAAACCCCCGTGGCGTTCCCCTTTGGAACTTTTTTAATACAAGATAAATTCCCCCTTTGGAAAAAATTTAAGTAAAAAACGTGGTTAAATGGCCTAGTACAAAATAGACCTTTTTTTTTAAACTTGTGAAAAATTAAAAACCTTTTATTTACTTACCGCCCCCGGGGGTTTATCTAGGGTAGGGGCCACCTAATTCCTTTATCCTTTGGGGGAAGGGGGGAAGTTTGGGATTTTATCAAAAAGGTACTCACAAAGGAAGAATGCACAATCTTTTTCATTTGGGTTTTTTTCTTTAAAAATTGTTCTAAGAACCCCGGCCCCAAAAAAAAACAGCCACAAATATCGAAAATGCAATGTGT
>JAMCCL010001019.1:0-10550 GCA_024516035.1 Bactericera cockerelli
AAATTTATTTACATTTTGTAATCTGTGTCAATACATTATACAGTTTCATAATTTTGAATTTGCAAGAAATTTTTATTTTCGATTCCGGTGAAATGGTTAAAGGTTACTAATTTTGCAATCTGAGATTAATAACATTTATATTTGTTCAAACTACATCATAATGCAAAGATGTTTTCAATTTAGAATTTCTAGAATGAAAATATGTTTTATTCGATCCCGGAAAATATTCCAAGAAAATATTAATTTATTGTAACTTTGTCAAATACTCCATAATGTAATCATTTTCTAAGTACAACAGTGATATTCAATTTGCAGAATTTTTTACATTTGAATTTGGTGAATATTTTTTTCACGGTAAAACCACAAGTGTGTAAAATTTTGAATTTTTATTCTTAGGTCAAACTACATCCTTAATTGATATGTGTCTAGTACATAGCAACGGAAATGATTTTTCAATTTTTCAGATTTCGCGGTGATAATATGGTTTTTGGGTCTCACGGAAAAACCAACAGTAGGAAATTTATTTTACATTTTTGTAATCTTAGGTCAATTACATCCATACATGGGCAATACATTACAAACTTGCAACGGAATTTTTAATTTTGAATTGGTAATAGTTTTTCGGTTTCGAAAACAAAGTGGATTTTTTTCAGTTTAGAAAACTGTAGGAAATTTCATTATATAACTGTTAAACTATACAACGGAATGATAATTTTCAGTTTGAGAGATGAAATTGTTATTTTCGGCATTGTGAAAATGCTAGTAAGGATTTTACATTTTGATAAATCGAAGCAAAAATATCATAATTTGTAATTGTGTCAAATACAACGAATGTCAATTTTATAGTATACAACGGAATATGTTTTTCAGTTTGCAGAAACACGTGAATAGGAAAATTTATTTTACTTTTTTACAAAGTAGGCAAACTACATCCATACATTTTTATATTCTGTAGGTAACTAGCAACGGATGATATTTTAATTTTGCAAGTGCGGATGATTGTTTTTTTGGTTCGCGGTGAAAAATAAGGTAATTGGGTTTTCAAACCATTTTGTAATCTGAGAAATTATTCATTTTTGTAATCTGTAGTACTATACATACATGTGAATATTTTAATCAGACGGATATTTTTCAATTTTGCGATTTCGCGGAAATATTTCAGTCTAGGAAAACAATTAGAAAATTTAATTTAGTCTTAATCTTAGTTCAAACATCATCTAGAGAATTTTCTTTTCATATCACGGTATTATTTTTCGGTTCCGGAAAAGTCGGAAAATATTAATGTATGTAAAATATCAATTTAATTGTAGTATCTAATCAACGGAGAATATTTTCAATTTAGATTCGGAGATTTTTTCTTTCGGTTCACTGAAAATCAGTTTTGAATTAAAATGTGAATTAGTTACATTAATCAGTCAAACATCTAATTATACAGATGTTTCAAGAGTTTAATTGTTTCGCGAAAACGGCTAGGAAATACAGAGAATATTACTTAATTGAAATATCATATCAAAGTGTCTATTACATAGCAACGGAGATGATTTTTCAATTTTGCAGATTTCGCGGTGAAATATGTTTTTCGGTCTCACGGAAAAAACCACAGTGTAGAAATTATTTTATAATTTTTGTAATCTGTAGGTCAAACTAATCCATACTTCAATACATTTGTATATGTACTTAGCAACGGAGATGATTTCAATTTTGCAGATTTCGCGTGATATGGTTTTTTGGTCTCACGAAACACAATAGAAATTTTAATTTTTGTATCTAGGTCAAATACACTAATGTGCATATGTGTAATAAGCACGAGATGATTTTCAATTTTGCAGATTTCCGGAAATAGTTTTCGGTCTCAGAAAACCACATGCTAGAAATTATTAATTTTAACTGTATCCTATGTGCATAATTGTTAAGTATATAGCAACGGAGATTTCATTTCAGATCGCGGTGAATTGTTTCGGTCGGAAACCACATGCTAGAAATTATTCATTTTGTATTGAGCACACATCCTACAGTCATACATTGCCTAGACGATGATTTATTGCAATGCGGTGAATAGGTTTTGGTTACGGAAAACAGTGGAATTTTACATTTTGTATTGTAGTCAACTACCAGTGCATCATTTAATACATGAACGGAGTTTTCATTGTCGCGTGAAATGTTTTCGTCAGGAAAACAAGTAGAATTTATTACATTGTCTGTAGGTCATATCCATACTGCATACATGTAAGTATTAGCACGGAGTATTTCATTTGATTGCGTGAAATTGTTTCGGTTCACGAAACCAATGTGAAATTTTTACATTTGTAATCTGTAGTCATACATCCATAATGATCAGTTTAATTAGCACGGGATGATTTTCATTTGCATTCGCGTAATAGGTTTCGGTTCACGGAAAACAAGGAGAAATTATTAATTTGTATCTTAGTCAAACACTCAATTGCAAACATTTAGTACTATGAGGAATGATTTCATTGCGATTCGCGTGAAATGGTTTTCGGTCCCGAAAACCAGTGGAATATTATTTGATTGAGTCATATATATGAATACTGGTCAAGTACTACAACGAGGATTTCATTTTGCAGATTCGCGTGAAATGTTTTGGGTCTCCAAAAACATGTGAAATATTTATTTATCGTAGTAATATCCTATGTCAATGTCAAGTAAGCACGGTGATTTCAATTGATCGCGGTGAATGTTTTCGTTCCGGAAACACAGGAGAAATTTTTTTACATTTGAATTGTAGGTCAACTACATCACATGAAATTTACAATCCATACATGTGCAATACATGTGTCTAAGTACTATAGCAACGGAGATGATTTTTCAATTTTGCAGATTTCGCGGTGAAATATGGTTTTTCGGGTCTCACGGAAAAACCACAAGTGCTAGGAAAATTTATTTTACATTTTGTAATCTGTAGGTCAAACTACATCCATACATGTGCAATACATGTGTCTAAGTACTATAGCAACGGAGATGATTTTTCAATTTTGCAGATTTCGCGGTGAAATATGGTTTTTCGGGTCTCACGGAAAAACCACAAGTGCTAGGAAAATTTATTTTACATTTTTGTAATCTGTAGGTCAAACTACATCCATACATGTGCAATACATGTCGTGTCTAAGTACTATAGCAACGGAGATGATTTTTCAATTTTGCAGATTTCGCGGTGAAATATGGTTTTTCGGGTCTCACGGAAAAACCACAAGTGCTAGGAAAACTTATTTTACATTTCTGTAATCTGTAGGTCAAACTACATCCATACATGTGCAATACATGTGTCTAAGTACTATAGCAACGGAGATGATTTTTCAATTTTGCAGATTTCGCGGTGAAATATGGTTTTTTCGGGTCTCACGGAAAAACTACAAGTGCTAGGAAAATTTATTTTACATTTTTGTAATCTGTAGGTCAAACTACATCCATACATGTGCAATACATGTGTCTAAGTACTATAGCAACGGAGATGATTTTTCAATTTTGCAGATTTCGCGGTGAAATATGGTTTTTCGGGTCTCACGGAAAAACCACAAGTGCTAGGAAAACTTATTTTAAATTTCTGTAATCTGTAGGTCAAACTACATCCATACATGTACAATACATGTCGATACCTTTTTGCCAAAATGTGAATTGCGCCAAAATCAAATTTTTCAGGAGAGAGGTTTGAAAAAATAAAAAGTTGTTTTTTTCAAAAAAAGTTTCATTACTCAGTTGTCCTACGTACGATTTATACCAAATTTGGATATAATACTTGAAACTGTTTGCTTTAAATATTCCTGATAATTTTAACTGCGAAATGCCTTTAGTTATTGAGATAGTGTCGCTTTTCACAATTGAGAGGTTGAAAAAGAATTCGCCAAAAAGTGAAAAACTCCATCTTTCTTTGTTTAGGTATTAGCCAAAAAGTGAATTGTCCACTCTTGTTCTTCAGCCTACTAACCAGAATGTGAAAAACGCCCGATTTTTCGGGTTTTAAGTAAAGTTGGTTTAGCCAAAATGTGAAAAATCCACTCCTAAAACTCTGCCTGCTAAACCAGAATGTGAAAAACGCCCGATTTTTTGTGTTTTAAGTAAAAGTGGTTTACGTAAAATGTGAAAAGTGCCATATGGAATACAATAAATTTGTGAAAAGCGACATATAAGACGAATAAATAGTGCATAATTTGTGCGTATAGTAACTGTAATAATGATTATTATTAAAGAACGCGATGGCGTTCCGCAACGCCAAGTCAAAAATTAAGAAGAGGGCACCAAGAGATATTATACGTCACAGCACAAAGTGCCAATTTCACGCCTCTGAATCGGAATAACTAACTACAAAGGATGAATGAAAACTAAAACACTACAAAGGATGAATTATTTACTGAAAAGAAGCAAGCTTTCGAATAATGAAGATTAATAAGAGAATCATCAAAAACGCTTGACTTAAACCGTTGAGAATCAATAATAATAATAATAATATCGCCTTATTTATACTGCCCGATATGGACTATCAAAGTCCCATTATTCCAGCAGTAAGCCCAAGACATATTATCATGTGGTAAAAATCCCAAATGGGAGGATAACTTGTCATGTCCCGGCTGGGTTTCGAACCCACGACCTCTGGAACTTCTGGATTCACAGAGTGCCGCCTTTACCACTGAGCTACCGGGATCAATGGTGAAAAAAACCATTTTTCACTTTCTGCTGCTTGATGTTCTTATTCGATCTTGACCGGGCTACAGCCTAAACCACTGGGCCAATTTTGGTGTATGAATTTGATCTTGTTTTTCTCGTCTTTGGTGGCAGATTTGCCTTTGAGTACTTATATAGCCCCAAAATGGGCACTTCAGCCCCATAATTCTAAAAAACCCACTAATTGATGTAAAAATATTAATAGAAATTTTATATTTTCCAGAGAACTTTACAGATATTGACGATTGAGGTGCAATTTTAATTATAATGAAAAATAAAATTGATCAATGAGTAAAATCAAACATAAAAGCAGACCGTCAGACATAGTTCTTTGATGTATATAAATTTATGAGTCGCCCTTTTATTCTTAGTCAAGCACATACATCATTAAGTACAAAAAAACATATAAACAGACAGACAGACCTACGGATAAACAAAAGACGGACATGCAGGCAGACATAATTATTTGATGGATATAACCTTATGAGGTGTTATTTTAATTGTAAAGTGAAGCATATTTATCACTGAGTAGACATACACATAGACAAACAGACAGACATACAAAAGGTTCAGACATATGAACAGACCAGGCGCGGCTGGTGCTAAGGAGCTGCGGAGCTCCAGCACCCCCAGACGAAAAATAAAAAAGAGAGGATTTTCTCAAGTCGTACACAATAAAAATTATCACACATTTCTAGAAAAATTAATGCATAACTATTATAAATTCTTTAGTCCGGTATGCACTGTATGCAGTACCCCCAAAACATTTCCCCACCGGCCGCGCCTAGAACAGACACATACCTGTACGTATACGTACAGACATACAGGCAGACATTTAGATAGACATACCTGTACGAACAGACTAAAATACTTTTACATACATCGTAGGGCGATAATGCACTGGTGTGATTGTGTGTGTATGCATTTAAAGAAGACACCTTTCTTGTCAGAAGGTGCCTGGGGGTATTTCTAATACAAACTTCAAATATTTTATCCTAAATGTCTCTATATTATTTCCTTTTGAAAACATACAAAAACGTGTGAAAATACTAACTACTTGATTACTACTAACTTATCTCTATAAGATAGCTCTAAGTGTAAGTCGAGTAGATAATAAACGATAGTACATAAGAGGATAGTAAACATGAAGCGGAGCCCAAACATTATTTCAGAATATTTTTGGGCTGATGACTGGGCGGGTAATTTTTATACCGTGAAGGGGTATTTTTTTAGGGATTATTACTTTTTCATACAGGATCCGCCAGAAAAAAGGAGCCTCTCGAAATATCTAGAGAACGGATTATTTTTTTTTTAATGATAAAAAAAAAACCTGTACCATTATATCGAGGGGAAACCTTATCTATTAGGTTCTGATTTTTTTTTTTTATCATTACCAGGGGTGGCCCCAAGGGAGTCAACTTTGGAATCTTAAATGAAATATCCCTATTTGAAATACATTTTTGAAAAGAAGATGACATTGAAATTATTTTAAGACAAGTTTGAGATTTTTAATCATAACAGGGTCGGAGATATCGTACATTTCATTTCACATCAGGTTTCAGTAATTTTTTTATAAGAAATAAGTTGTATTTTTTAATGTCAACTACTTTTTGGAAATGTCTTACAAATATGGTGGTTCCTTTTAAGATTCCAAAGTTGACACCCCTGGGGCCGCCCCTGGTAATGATAAAAAACCAATACCTAGTAGAAAAGGTTTCCCCTGCTATAGAATGGTACACGTGTTTTAGCATTTTTTAAATTTTTTATCCGTTCTCTAGATATTCTGAGTGGCTCCTTTTTTTGGTGGGCCCTATTATATTAATGAATACAGAAAATTCATCATTTGTTATTGCGGCGGAAATTGAATCCGGTCATAGATAGTTTGAAACCCTGAATCGAATGGAAGATATTTTAGCCGCACTAACGTATATAGCACTTTGAAAATCCTGTTGTTTTGTTTTTTAATAACAACCCTTTAATGTTTAAATAGTAATGAGAACATCTGAAAAGAAAAACTAGGAAGAAAGGCTAATACTTAGACAAAGAAAGATGGCGTTTTCCACTTTTTGGCGAATTCTTTTTCAACCTCTCAATTGTGAAAAGCGACACTGAAATAAAGCGAAAATTGAAATTTTGGATATTTCACATTTTGGCAAAAAGGTATCGATATATTATCGGATTTTTCACATTCTCGTATAATGTAAAAGAAAAAAAGAAAAACTTTTCACGTTTTAGCTGGATAAATCTCAAATTTTGACCAAAAAAATGAAAACTTAAAATTAAAACTATACTAGATAGAAACTTGGCCGTGAGTTCATCCGAAAGAGCTTTTAAAACTGATTAAGAATCTGAAATAAAACGAAAATTGAAATTTTGGATAATTCACATTTTGGCAAAAAGGTATCGATGTGTCTAAGTACTATAGCAACGGAGATGATTTTTCAATTTTGCAGATTTCGCGGTGAAATATGGTTTTTCGGGTCTCACGGAAAAACCACAAGTGCTAGGAAAATTTATTTTACATTTTTGTAATCTGTAGGTCAAACTTACATCCATACATGTGCAATACATGTGTCTAAGTACTATAGCAACGGAGATGATTTTTCAATTTTGCAGATTTCGCGGTGAAATATGGTTTTTCGGGTCTCACGGAAAAACCACAAGTGCTAGGAAAATTTATTTTACATTTTTGTAATCTGTAGGTCAAACTACATCCATACATGTGCAATACAGTGTCTAAGTACTATAGCAACGGAGATGATTTTTCAATTTTGCAGATTTCGCGGTGAAATATGGTTTTTTCGGGTCTCACGGAAAAACCACAATGCTAGGAAAATTATTTTACATTTTGTAATCTGTAGGTCAAACTACATCCATACATGTGCAATACATGTGTCTAAGTACTATAGCAACGGAGATGATTTTTCAATTTTGCAGATTTCGCGGTGAAATATGGTTTTTCGGGTCTCACGGAAAAACCACAAGTGCTAGGAAAATTTATTTTACATTTTTGTAATCTGTAGGTCAAACTACATCCATACATGTGCAATACATGTGTCTAAGTACTATAGCAACGGAGATGATTTTTCAATTTTGCAGATTTCGCGGTGAAATATGGTTTTTCGGGTCTCACGGAAAAACCACAAGTGCTAGGAAAAATTATTTTACATTTTTGTAATCTGTAGGTCAAACTACATCCATACATGTGCAATACATCGTGTCTAAGTACTATAGCAACGGAGATGATTTTTCAATTTTGCAGATTTCGCGGTGAAATATGGTTTTTCGGGTCTCACGGAAAAACCACAAGTGCTAGGAAAACTTATTTTACATTTCTGTAATCTGTAGGTCAAACTACATCCATACATGTGCAATACATGTGTCTAAGTACTATAGCAACGGAGATGATTTTTCAATTTTGCAGATTTCGCGGTGAAATATGGTTTTTCGGGTCTCACGGAAAAACCACAAGTGCTAGGAAAATTTATTTTACATTTTTGTAATCTGTAGGTCAAACTACATCCATACATGTGCAATACATGTGTCTAAGTACTATAGCAACGGAGATGATTTTTCAATTTTGCAGATTTCGCGGTGAAATATGGTTTTTCGGGTCTCACGGAAAAACCACAAGTGCAGGAAAATTTATTTTACATTTTTGTAATCTGTAGGTCAAACTACATCCATACATGTGCAATACATGTGTCTAAGTACTATAGCAACGGAGATGATTTTTCAATTTTGCAGATTTCGCGGTGAAATATGGTTTTTCGGGTCTCACGGAAAAACCACAAGTGCTAGGAAAATTTATTTTACATTTTTGTAATCTGTAGGTCAAACTACATCCATACATGTGCAATACATGTGTCTAAGTACTATAGCAACGGAGATGATTTTTCAATTTTGCAGATTTCGCGGTGAAATATGGTTTTTCGGGTCTCACGGAAAAACCACAAGTGCTAGGAAAATTTATTTACATTTTTGTAATCTGTAGGTCAAACTACATCCATACATGTGCAATACATGGTCTAAGTACTATAGCAACGGAGATGATTTTTCAATTTTGCAGATTTCGCGGTGAAATATGGTTTTTCGGGTCTCACGGAAAAACCACAAGTGCTAGGAAAATTTATTTTACATTTTTGTAATCTGTAGGTCAAACTACATCCATACATGTGCAATACATGTGTCTAAGTACTATAGCAACGGAGATGATTTTTCAATTTTGCAGATTTCGCGGTGAAATATGGTTTTTTCGGGTCTCACGGAAAAACACAAGTGCTAGGAAAATTTATTTTACATTTTTGTAATCTGTAGGTCAAACTACATCCATACATGTGCAATACATGTGTCTAAGTACTATAGCAACGGAGATGATTTTTCAATTTTGCAGATTTCGCGGTGAAATATGGTTTTTCGGGTCTCACGGAAAAACCACAAGCTAGGAAAATTTATTTTACATTTTTGTAATCTGTAGGTCAAACTACATCCATACATGTGCAATACATGTGTCTAAGTACTATAGCAACGGAGATGATTTTTCAATTTTGCAGATTTCGCGGTGAAAATATGGTTTTTCGGGTCTCACGGAAAAACCACAAGTGCTAGGAAAATTTATTTTACATTTTTGTAATCTGTAGGTCAAACTACATCCATACATGTGCAATACATGTGTCTAAGTACTATAGCAACGGAGATGATTTTTCAATTTTGCAGATTTCGCGGTGAAATATGGTTTTTCGGGTCTCACGGAAAAACCACAAGTGCTAGGAAAATTTATTTACATTTTGTAATCTGTAGTCAAACTACATCCATACAGTGCAATACATGTGTCTAAGTACTATAGCAACGGAGATGATTTTTCAATTTTGCAGATTTCGCGGTGAAAATGGTTTTTCGGGTCTCACGGAAAAACCACAAGTGCTAGGAAAATTTATTTTACATTTTTGTAATCTGTAGTCAAACTACATCCATACATGTGCAATACATGTGTCTAAGTACTATAGCAACGGAGATGATTTTTCAATTTTGCAGATTCGCGGTGAAATATGTTTTTCGGGTCTCACGGAAAAACCACAAGTGCTAGGAAAATTTATTTACATTTTTGTAATCTGTAGGTCAAACTACATCCATACATGTGCAATACATTGTCTAAGTACTATAGCAACGGAGATGATTTTCAATTTTGCAGATTCCGGTGAAATATGGTTTTTCGGGTCTCACGGAAAAACCACAAGTGCTAGGAAAATTTATTTACATTTTTGTATCTGTAGGTCAAACTACATCCATACATGTGCAATACATGTGTCTAAGTACTATAGCAACGAGATGATTTTTCAATTTGCAGATTTCCGGTGAAAATGGTTTTTCGGTCTCACGAAAAACCACAAGTGCTAGAAAATTTATTTTACATTTTGTAATCTGTAGGTCAAACTACATCATACATGTGCAATACAGTGTCTAAGTACTATAGCAACGGAGATATTTAATTTGCAATTTCGCGTGAAATATGTTTTTCGGTCTCACGAAAAACCACAAGTGCTAGAAAATTTATTTACTTTTTGTAATCTGTAGGTCAAACTACATCCTACATTGCAATACATTGTCTAAGTACTATAGCAACGAGATGATTTTCAATTTGCAGATTTCAAAAAAAAAAAAAAAAAAAAAAAAAAGTCTAAGTACTATAGCAACGGAGATGATTTTTCAATTTGCAGATTTCACATGTGTTAAGTACTATAGCAACGGAGATGATTTTTCAATTTTGCAGATTTCGCGGTGAAATATGGTTTTTTCGGGTCTCACGGAAAAACCACAAGTGCTAGGAAAATTTATTTACATTTTTGTAATCTGTAGGTCAAACTACATCCATA
>JAMCCL010000102.1:0-84688 GCA_024516035.1 Bactericera cockerelli
CCCCTTCCAGGGGACAGGGAAATTTTTATATTATCTTGAAATATAATAAAAACTCGAACCCCAAACAAACCCCAAAAAAATCAAGAGGAATAGGCTTTTTGTGATGCGTTGAGACAAGGGAAAAGGGTGTGATGTGACGAGGCATAGAAGGGATTCGGGAGATGGAAAAAAAAAACAGGAAAAAATACAATAAATGAGTCCAGACGAAAAAAAAAAGTATGACAACCGAGAGGTAAGCTGTCTCTTTTTTGGGAGCATTACCAACAGAAGAGTTGCCTCGTATGTTCTATCTCTAAATTAATAAAAATAGTTATCATATTTGGTTAATCATTTTCGTGACATCCCCAAATACCAAACTTGTTTTCTAAATCTACGCTCAAACCGTGATTTGGGGAACCCCCGACCTCGGGGTTACAAGTCCGCGCCTTATCTAAAAAAAAAAAATAAAATTTCCAAATTAAAAAAAGTACTTTTTGAACCACGTAATAAGGCGTTTTAAAAATTCCATTAAAGATGTCAAATATAAACTTTTTTAAATAATACAGCAATGTTTCTGCGTTCAAGGTGTAAAATCTTGCGCTACATCCATGAAAGTGTGGGGATTGCTGTAGTGTTACCTTACACCCTACCCTCTCTCTCTCTCTCTTATCTCTTTCTTATCTTCTCTTTCAGGATAGCCCCAAACTTTCTCTTCTCTTTTTTTTTTCTTTTTCTTAACTCTTCCTCTTTATCTTCTTTTTCAGTCTTTGCTCCCTCTTTCTCTTTCTACCCGATCTCCCCTTTTCCTCTCTTCCTTCCAGCATCTCCTTTTTTCTTCTTTTCTTCTTCTTTCCTCCTCCTTTCTCATCTACCTTCCCTTCCCTTTTATTTTCCTTCGTTCTTTCTTCTCCTTCTCTTTTCTCCAGAGACCGACCTCTTCTTCTTTTATCTCTCTTCCACCCTTCCCTCTCTCTCATCAGTGCGTCCGACTAGTGTCATCTCTCTTCTCTTATTCTCTCTTTTTCTTTTTTTTCTTTGCTATTACGCTGTCCTCTCTCTCGGTTTTATTCTCTTCCTTCCTTTCTCCTCTCTCTGCTCAGGGGGTCCGCTAGTGTCACTCTCTTTCTTATTTTCTTCTCTTTTCTTTTGCTCATTACGTCTCTGCCCTCTCCCCGTTTTATCCCCCTCCCATCCTCCTTCTTTCCATTTAATCCCGGAACTTCCCCCATACTTTCCCTCCTATCTTCCTTGATTCCTTCCCCTCTCTCCTTTTCCCCCCTCTCCCATCCCCTCCCTTTTAACGGGCACAGGGAACAATAAATTCTAATTCTTCCATTTCTTGCAAAATGAGTGGGGGTTTTCCATTTCTATGAAAAATATTTTGACAAATATTGACAGAGTAGTATACGTGGGGTTTTTTTAGGCAAATAAATACTAAGTGACATCTCATATAAGGTGATATCAAATTATTTTTACTTTTACAGGGAAACTGAGGTCTCCCCTGACCATCAGTATTGCTAAAAAAAGAAACTTTTCGATTAAAATACCTCGACCAGATTTTTAAAAATTTTTAGTAGTATTAACCTTTTTGATATTGATATTTTGGGCTGGTTGACGACTATTCTTCGGGGGGATTGACTTTGCTCCCCCTGTATATTATACTGTTTTCATAATAACTATATGTGTTTAATTGTATTGTTAAAAATTTGGCTAGTATAAATGTCACTTTAAAAATAGAAATTTTCAAACCCCATTGCTTTAAAAGCACTGGGCTTCTCTAACGTTGGAATAAGTCAATTTTATCCAAAAAATTAAAATTTTTTACAAAGACCCAAAAATCAAAATCTTTGTTTTATTCTTTTCTCTTTCTTTACCTTTTCTTTTTCTAGTTCTTATTTATGCTTTTTAAATTATTATATCTTTTTTTTTTGTTTTTTTTTTTTTTTGCAACATCCATGTTTGGCATTTAAAAACCTTTTACACATTTGTTAAAATATATGGCGCTTTGTTTTGAACTCCTGAGCACGGTCTTGTCTAGGCAGTAAAAATAAAGTATATTGTAAATTTAAATTTAAAATCCTTAGCTCTCTTATCTCAAATGATGGACAAAAACTAAATCCCCCAAAAAAAATCTTTCCCTAAATCCCCCCCCTTTACTTCTCCGGGTCGGGAAAACGATGTCTACTTGCCCTATTTTTGAAAAAAACCTTATGTATAAATAGGTTCTGTATTTAAAAATTCAAGACTATCAAAATGTCTGATCCTTTGTTTGGGTTTAAATAGACCAGGGTCGACGCGCAGGCATGTATTGTAGGGGGGGGTTACGTAAAATAAAAAAAGATTAGTAATGTGTTTTTTAGATAAACAATTTTTTTTCTCTCTCTCTATATTTTCCCTTGCCCTAACCAGCCGCCCCATTCTCTCTGTGTATATGATGATCCTGTATCAAAATTTTTCCCAAAACATGAAACTAACCCGTACGTATTATATTGTGTAACGGATTATTATGTTATAACAAACGTAATAGAGCCCAAGTTGCAATACTATTATTTTTTATCATTTATGGGGTTTTATTTTCTTTCTCACCTCTTCTCCTTTTCCTCCTCGCTCCTCTCTCTTTTCTCCCCTTTCTTCTTCCGGATCAAAATGTGCCCTTTTTAATAAACTAAATATAATAGCTAGGTTTTTATTTTATTTTTTACCTTATTTGCTTTAAAATATAAAATACAATGAAATTTAAAAAAAAAATTCAAGATTGAACAAAGAAACAAGAACAAAAAAGAGAATTAGCTAATGTTCTACAAAAAGGGGGGGGTTTATTCCCTGTGGGATCTTTTCCCCCCAAAACCCTTTTTTAAAATATATTTTTCATTCCTGCATACGAAAGTTCTATGAAAATTTATTATGCCTAAAATTGATGAAATTCTATAGTAAAAACCAAAAAAAAGTTAAAAAAAACTAAAGTTCTCTAAAAAAAAAAATTTTGAGGTTAAAAACCCCGACCCCCGGGGTTACGAAAAAAAAGTACATTAGCTAATGAGGCTGTAAAGTCTATTTGTTTTAAATTAGACATAAATTATTACTATTTACATCTAGCAGAAATTTACTTTGTTCACAATAAAAACTTTATTTACAGCAGAAAATAAAAACCACATTAAGAGGAAAAGAGGGGAAGGAGAAGATTTTAGGGAGAGATGGGGTAGAGAAATAGATAGGGGGGCATTTAAGGGGAAAAGAGAGAGGAAGAGAGAGAGAAATAGGGAAAGCAGCCATGCACATATGACAAAACCTCTGTAATCCTTTCATTTTCGGGAAAAAAAGTCGTGGTTTTTGTACGAATTCATTTCGAGAGAAACAAACGAACAAACATGGTACAGAAATAGATTTTGATTAAAAAATAATTGAGAACAAACAATTGAAATAATGTCGTCCAAAAAAAGAGGTTTTAAATAACCCAAAATCTTTTTGGTTCATTGGGGGTGCCTCAGCAGCTTTTGTGGGGTCTGGTTCAACCCCGTTTAGCAAAATTTTAGCAAATTTATTTTCCCGTAATTGGATTTCATTTGAATGAGACAAATATTATTTTTTTTTTTTAAATACTTTATTAGTATAAGGACTATGTACAATACAAAAAATTTATCTTAAAAAAAAATAAAAATGGAAAAAATAAAAAACAAAAAAAAAAAAAAAATAATAAAAAAAAAAAAAAAATTTAGCCCCTAACTAATGGCGGGGTTATTGCCTATGGCCATCTCTTCCACCCAATCCTTTTTGTTATACATCGTAAAAAACCCAAACATGTGAAAGGTGTGGGTGGGGAACGTTAAACAGATGCGGTAATGTTTTTTCAACAATTCTTTTTTTCTCGACAAGAACGGGTGACCTTGGCGTTTGCACTACTACCCCCGTGTTTTTCCGTGCTCTATCGAGGGAAAAAATGTCAACGGTTTTACGCCCGAAGTTCCCTCTCCACACGGAGGTTTTCCAGGGAAATACACGGGGGAAACCGTAGCAAAAATATTTTATTTACCTCAGTGGTCGTTACCTATCATGGGGTTTCATATTAAGAGATACGGGGGGCTTTCTATCCGGTAATATCGCTTCCATATAACCCCTTTTCCAGGGCCCTTTTTCCGTGAACTTTTAAATTCAAACATTTAAAATTTTTTTGTTAATCTTTTTTACTAGGAAAGGGACATAAGGACAAAATTTATGTACAAAAAAATTATTTTAAAAATTAAAATACAAAATTTAAAACATATAATCAAGAAAAGAAAAATAAACAAATAGTTTAAAAAAAATACAGAGTCCTAACTAAAGGGCGGGGTTATTGCCTTGGGCAATCTCTTCCCCCAACCCTTTTTTTATGTTCATCATTGTTTTTTTCTTACAATATCACAACCAATAGCACAAAAATTTTTATTTCCCCCCTTAAAAAGTCACTGTGATACTGCGTCCCCGGGGGCCCGGCCCTATACTTTTTTTTCCCTATCATCTGTACACAAAAGAGGCTTGCCGTAAATCATTTCAGGCCTAAATTGGGCGACACCCAGTTTTTAAATATTCATATGTATATACGTGGTCCTTTGGGGCTTGGGCCCCCCCTCAAATATATGCATGCAGTAAGAACCTCTCAAAAAAATTTAAAATGATTTCTTTTTGATTTTCACCACCCCTTTTGATAATGAATCCCAACCCGTCACTGATGGTTAAACCTGCCAAACGTTTCGATCTTTTTTTTTCGAATTTTATTATTTTAAACTTTTTTTATTTTTATTTAAAATCACAGCAACAGACCTCCAAGTGATCTCTTGCCGGTTCTTTTCTGTTTTTTTTTTTTTTTTTAAGTTTTAAAAATATCATCAAAAGTAGTTTTTGAAACTTTATTTTGACCAAAATTTTTGAAATTTTTGCGCGAATTGGGGGAAATGTGAGTTTTTTCAACTTTTGTTTTTTCGATAAAATATTTCCGCTTCCCACCCCCCTAGTATTTTTAAAAAATTTTGGGTTTTTAAAAACATCGCTACGAACCTCGGGGGCATTGCCGCCTATTGGAACATATGTCTTTCCTCCCTGTTATTATTTTATCACATTTTTTTTTACAGTGTGTGTGTGGTTTTTTGGGGTGTGGTGTTTGCTGCATTGCGGGTGTATACCCAAATTTCCTTCTTGCCCAAAAATTTAAAATAATATGGGAAAAGGCGGTGTACCGCGGGGTTAAAAATACGAAAAATTCCCTTTTAAAACTCTGGCTCTCACTAAATTGTGATACTAAACACAAAAAAATAATTAATATTATTTAAATTAATTATAAAATTATTATATCCTGTCTTTTGAAATCTCCATGCAATCATAAGTAACCCTTTTGTATTATTTAAAAATAAAGTTAATTTCATCATATTTTGTTCCCAATCGTGATATCACAATATTAAACTCGCTTTTCAAAGTTTTTTACTCAATTGGAATTTGAACCCCGAACCCGATTACAAGTTTAGTCCGCCCCTTATAAATAAAGCTATGGGGTTTTCGCTCCTTTGTTTTTTTCACAAAATATACAGTTATACACTAAAGTCCATACTTGAAATTTTTTTTTTCAATTAAAGTTTACAAATTTCCTCCTTGCCCCACGAATTTTTTTACCGAGATTAAAAGAAAATTTTCTAAGAAAAATATCAAGAGGCTTCAGTACCTCGCAAAATGCGGTGATACAATGGTAAAGGCCTTTTTGGGCATCCCCATAAAAAAAACCATCTTTTCCAAAAAAAAATTTTCTTTTTGTACAAGAAGGTTCGGTTCAAGTTTTCCATTTCCAGAGTTTTTGAATTCTCGTTTTCCCCCTTCCAAATAAATCTTTTTTATTATTTTTATTTATAAAACATTTGGATCAAGCTTTATTTAATCTTTTATATAAAAGAACATGGTAAAAAGTTAGAAAATAAATATAAACAAAGCCTGTAAAGGTTGAAAAACCCTTTGGGCATTCTTTGAATTATTTAAAAAAATTGTGAGATTACATTGACCATGTTGTACCCCTTCCCCCATTTTTAAACCTCGGAGGGGGCAAAAACGCCATATGTGAAATTGGGTTTAAAAGTGCCTAGGTTAAAAAAAATAAAAACTGCTTACACTATTATAATTTTTAAAGTACACTTTTTTTTAAATTTTACGTCTCTTTATCATCAGTCTCATTCGAGACGAGATGTTACTTCAATTTGCTGGAAATTAAAATGTCCACATTAACTCCCCAGCCTTTGTTTAGGCAGGGGTAGCCAGCATTATGGAGTTCGAACCGGGGGACACCACCAGACTTTACCTTGCTGCGTGGTTAACCAGCGACACTGGGGGAAACGTAAAATTTTTTTAAAAGAAAATTTTTTGAACACAATTTTTTCAAGGAAATGATTTGAAGCCATGCCCTTTTCCCCATGCAAGGCACATATTGTAGATTCTTCTTCTTCTTCTTAATTTTTGTCTCTATAATAAAACGAAATCTGTACGTACCCGGCTGACTACGCCCCTCTTAGGGGTGTCTGTTGACGATACGACAGCCCAAAGGGGTAACGATATTGAAATTTTAGAGAGTTGACCCCCCTAAACCACCTCAAACTAAAGAAAACTATCAAATTGAAATACTACAGGGTCTTTAAGTTGTCGAACTAGCTAATAGAGCGCGCCATACGCGCGGTTTGTTTTAAAAAATTTTTTGTACTAACGGCATCAGTCAGGTTATGATTTGTCCCTTTTCTTTATTTTTTTTTCTCTAAGCTATTAAAAATTTTTAGTGAAGCTTTATTGTTTACTTTTAAAATATGGTAAAAATGAGTTTGGGCGCTTATCAAATACTGTGTTTTGATGGGAAAAAAATATGTGGAAGCTAAAAAAGGGTTTAAAAGTTTTTACCCAAATGATTGTCCATCAAAAGGAACAATTTTTGGGGGGTATAAAAATTTTAAAAAAGTGGTAAACATCCACCGAAGACAAAGCCCGCCAGGACGTCCTTTGAGGGGCAAACCCAAAAAAACCTAAAAAAAGTGCTGAAAATCGTGAAGCTGATCGCAAAGGTTTTAAAGTTAAAAGAGATAGTTGACACTCTACAATTTAAAAGGTCGTTTTTAAAAATTTTACATAAGAATTGGGATATGCAGAGCTTTTGTCCAAGGGGGTGCCGCTTTTTACTGACAGTTGAACCAAAAAAAAACAACGTTTTTAGATTCGAGCATTGTTTGGAGCTGTTTAACAGAGACAAAAGGATTTTTTCCGCCGATATAAAAACGAGGATAGACGTGGATACACCACTATACCCCGGAATCGAAATAGCGTCAGCCAAGGACGGAGAGGGCGAACCCGCCAAAGCGTCCAAAGACAAAAAAACAGGGGGGGAAGGTAGGGGCCTCATATTTTGGGCCCAAATGGATTTTGCTGATTGATTTTTCCCCAAAAGGTCGAAGAAAAACTGACTATACATTGCCTTTATTGGATCGGTTGAATACGCTTTTCAAACAAAAAAAGGCCCCCATGGCAAGGAAAAACCACTCTTTCACCAAGAAAACGCCCCAACCCCAAAAGTCACGGGAAAACGTGGAAAAAATTGAAGGATTTGCGATTTGAATTGCTCCCACACCCCTTTTCACCACCTGGCCCATCTGACCACCTCTTTTCCCAAGCCCTGAAAAAAAAGCCCCGGGAAAAAAAAAAATTCGATCGATTAATAGTCGCCATGAAGCCATTTTGAGGCAAAAATACAAAAACTTTACAAAATGGGAATCGAAAAATTGGAAAAGCGCGGAATAATTGTTTTCCCAAAATGGAGACTAGTTGATGATCAGGTAAAATTTTCCCAAAAAAAAACCTTTCCTTTTTCCATTTTGTTATCTATTACCTTTTCAAGTAGGACACCACCAGGGGAAAAAAACCTTTAAGGCGACAAAGTCCCGGGTTTCAGTGTGGACCTATTTTCCCAGTTTGGGGAAAAATAAATGAAACCAGTTACATTTCTCTTTTAAATTTGAGTCTTTTTTTTCATTGTGAAACTAGTTTAAATTTGGGGTCATCGATTTGGTGTATAAAATATCAAGGACCCTGGATTTGATATTTTTGTTTGTTCGGCAGGGGGGGAATGGGTTTTGGCGGATGGTGACTCGGGAAAAAATTTTTTCATATCAACCAGGGGGACAGAGAAAAACCCAGTGGCGTACTTTTGTGTGTCCTTGGGGCCCTCTTTTCTTTCGCCTCCACCCAACTATGTTATCTTCTTTTTTTGTCCCCTTTTCTTTCCCCTTCTCCCCCTCTTTTAACCATTCCTGTCTCTCTTTTTCCCGTTTTTCGCTCTTTTTTTAAGTCGTGGTTGGTAATTCTTGGCAGCCGGCTCAAAATCTACCCGTGACTTGACAAGTTATCCTCCCACATAAAATAATTACGTTCAATTACTGCGGGAGTAATGGGACTTATTTTCTAAGTCGCCGCAGTAAATTCCATTTTAAATTATTAAATTTATTTTCACCCTCGAAGTTTTTAGAAAAATTTGTAAAATTAAATTTCTTCTCCATTTTCTTTCCTTTTATCTCTTTTTCCAAAGACTCTTCTCTTTCTATTATCACTTCTCTACCTCCCCTTTTTTCTTTTAACCCCCTCTCCATTTCTTATATTTCCCCTCACTTAGTTTGCTTTTCCCTTAGCTTTTTTTGCCGGCCCTTCTCACTTCCCCCTTCTTTCCCAGTTCCATTCCACCCCTTTTTGTTTCCATTGCATTCCCTTCGACATTTTCCTTATATAGGTTTTCTTTATTTCCCAAAGAAAAACGTTTATCTCTTTCTTTCAGGATAAAAAAAGGAGTTGTATTTTTTTTTTTTCCTCCCCTACATTTTTCCCTTTCCTCTCCCCTCATTTTCCTTTTATCTCCCCTTTTAAACTTTCCCTTCCCTTCCCACATTAATCCTTTTCTCTCCCCTATATATTTACCTCTCCCCGTATTATTTCTTCTCTTCCCTTATTAATTCCTTTTCACTCCTATATATTATTTTATTTCCCCCCCTAAATTTTTCCCTTTTCTTCCCCTTATCTTTTTCCCCTTTTTCCTCCTACATTATTCCTTTCCTCTCCCCTTATTACTTTTCTCTCCCCCCTAATTATTCCTGCCCCTTCTTTTCAGAACCCTTTTCCCCTTTTTTACATTATTCCTTTCTCTCTCCTCTGCTTTATGCTTTCTCCCTCCCTACATTATTCTTTTCCCTCCCCTCTTATTTCTTCTATTCATTCTCCTCCCCTTTCTTATTATTCTCTCCTATTTTCTCTCCCCCCTCTGTTTCTCCTTTATTTACTTTCCTTCCTTGATCAATTGCTTTTGTTTTTCCCTGCAGAAGCAATTCAATTTCCTCTTCCCTCCTTCTCTTCTTCTTTTTTCCCTTTTCTTCTTCTTTTTTACTTTATTTTGATATTTTCTTCTTTCATCTTTCCAATAATTTTTCTTTTTGTGTTCCCTCTCTCTCTCTCCCTTTTCATCTTGGATTTTGTCCTTGTCTATTGTAAAGTTTTGGAACCAAAAAAATTACTCTTGTGGGGAAAAAAGGAAGAAGGCTTTTATTTTTCCAAAAAAGCTGGATATTATGAGTTAAAAAACCCCTAATTGGCTTTGTTTCAACCCTTAAATGAAAAAATTTGAAAAACTTTAAATAAACAAAACACAAAAGAAATAAAATTTAAGGCTTCCCCCGTTCTACTTACCCCCTTATTATATTTTTTTTGTTCATTTATTCTCTCTTATGCCCCCAAGTTTTCTTGTTTCCTCGATCAAACAAATAATAGTTCTACTGTTTTTTTTCATGGAGACGAACCAGTTTGAAATTTAATCTTAAAAAGGGGTAAATAAAAAAAAGGAGTTTGTGATTAGAACGAATGAGGTGTGCCTTAATTTTTTTTTTCTTTTTTTTGGGGAGTTCTCCCGCCAACGCCCGTTTCGTTTGATTTCCTTAAAAAAAGATATCTTACTTTATCTTCCTTCACAATATCTGTTCTTTCCTTCCTTCTACCCTCTCCTTTTTTTTCCTCTTTTCTCCCCCACGAAACCAAAGTTGCACAGGAAATTAATTGTTATGTATTTACTACTCAAAACAATTGTTTTCAAATCCAAACAATTCGATAAAAATAAATGGGTTTTTCTTCGTTTCCCAAGTGCTCATTTTTTGTTTAAATGGGGTCAAACTATTTTGTACATTTCTGTTACGGGTTCACTCATTACCTCGGGGGAAAAAATTTTGTAGCGCTTTGATGGAATAATCCGACCATTAAAATTTGATACTAAATTTATTGTGAAAATCGTGTTGATTAAAATTAATATTTGAGTTTGTAATTGTCCTGCAATAATTTATGTATGATTTTATTTGCGGTGAAGCACGGGGCTCTTCACAAAGTTTGGGGGTCGCAGCATTCTAAGGCCTCTTTCACATTTCGAATTTTTCTATTCATTAATTTCTTTTTACTTGGTAAGCCGCCACAGGTCGTTACTCATAAGTAATACTTTTTTTTCCTCACGGGTATGATGGACCCTGAACATCCCAAAGTCCAGATCAGAAAAATCCTGCCCGCTGGGATCGAACCCAGGTCACCATGCGTGCAATGCCTAGCGGGGCTAACTCACTCTGTCCCGGTGGTTTACTGCAATAATTTATTCATGTTCTTAAAGTCATAAATTCTCTGCTATAAAAATAATTTATATTTTGTTCAAAATAAAAAGTTGTCTTTCAAAAAATTCGGGAAAAATAAAATTTTCCCAAATGCAAAAAAAAAATGAAAAAAAAAAGAATTTCCCCAAAGTTATGGTTATTACTGTATTGTCAAAGAAGAAACCTTTAACATATATTTTTTTTTTTAATTTACGGAATTCGTGCCCATTTAACAAAAAACGCGATTTTATATTTAAAAAAAAAACCTATGAAAAAACTAGTAGATCCCTTAAAATTTCCCTTAAACTCTAAATTTTTTATTATTTTTTTGCTCTAATTTTTGAGGGTTCTTGGTTTTTTTTCATTTGTGTTTTTTAGATTTTATGTTTTTTCCCTTTTGACCTCCCCTTCTTTTACTCTGCTTATGCGTTTTTTATACAGTCTTCATTTCACCTTTTCCTATCTCTCTCTTCCTCATTTTTCTCTCTCTCCCCTCTCTCGAATGCTTCTCTTTCTCGCCTCTTATTTTTCTTCTTTTTTTTTCCCTTATCTACCCTTTTTTTTGTCATTACACTATTACACCCATTTTTTACTTTCTTCCTTTTCATCATAATTTCTTCTCTCTTATTTTGTCCCTCTCTCTCTCCTCTTTTTCTCTCTCTCTCTCTCTCTTTCCAATGTTTTCCTTTTTTTCGTCTCTCAATCCCTTCTTTTTCCCTCATATAAAATTTCTTCTTATTTCATCCCCTTATCTTTTTTTCCATCTATCTACTCTTTTTGTCTTTACCCTCTTCTCTTTTTCTCTCCCCCCTCCCTCCCGCCCCTCTCCTCTCTCTCCCCTCTTCTCACTCTCTTCTTTTTTCTGTCCCTTTCTCTATCGCAATGTCTTATTTTGTTGATCAAATTTTTTTCCCCCGTAATGACTTTCGCCATTTCATCAGCGTGCCCTGAGACTTTTTGTGCAGCGTGTGGGTTCGTAACAGACGGGGGGTCTACAGGTTAAAGACCCGGGTTCACGGATTTGCCCTGGCGAACCCAGGAAAAAAAAAAAGGCAATTTTTATTTATAGCACTTTAAATGTTTTTTCCCACTTTCAATAATAATTCTTTAAAAATTTTATTTTTATCCATAGAAAACAAAACTATCCCATCCAAAAAGATTCTATGATATAAATTTGAGTAAAATTTTTAGTGTAACTTCCTCTTTCTCTCTTTCTCCCTCTCTCTCCCCCCCCCCCCTCTCCCCTCTCCTTCATCCTTTCTCTCCCCCTCTCTTTACCCCTTCCCCTTTTTAGCACAGAAAGCTTAAGATACATGAGGTACTATAATGTTGTTTGAGAAGTGAATCAGTTTTTTTAAAAGGATATTTTTTTTGAGTATTTCACGGGGCCCCAAAAAAAAATTTTTCAAAAAATCTAAGAAAAATTTAAAAATGTTTTTTACCGAAAATAAACGTGGAAATTTTATGAAATCGAATTTTGAAATAATCTCGGGTGTCGTTCTGTGAAAAAAAAATACTTTTGTGGGTGGAAAATTGAAAAAACTGAGTGGAGCACTTCACAAAAAAATTTTAAAATGTTCACCCAAAAACTAGCTTCGACCCTTTCAGATAAAAGGAATAAAAACTTGGTAATAATGGGTGGTAAAAAGAAAAAAGATTGAGTTGGCAATAGTGAGATCTTTTCATTTAAATTAAGGAAGCAAAAAGGGCGAGAATTTTTTAAATGGGATGGGCAGGGGGCCTTACATAATTTAAAAAAAAAAAAACTGAAACCATGCAACCTTTTAAAAAGATTTTTTTAATTTATTGTTGAAAATAAAAAAATGTTTGTTATTAAAAAAAAAAAAATGAAAATACTGTCTCGAGTTTTTTCAATGATGTTGTAATCCCAAAAAAACCCCCGTCTTTGTGGGAAACTAACTTTGGTAGAAGAGATTAAAGGGGGTAAAAACCCCCGTCGTCCAGGTGGTTTTTTTCTTTTACTTATTCTTTTTTTTATTTTTCTAGTTGTAATAAAACAAAATAGGGCGAAAATGGTCAGAAATTTAAAAAACACTGAAAATTTGGACAAAAAACTTCCTCGTGATTGCTTACATTGTAAAACTGCCAATTTTGAGATTTTATAGAAAAATTACTTGTATCCCAAAATGGCCAACCGTTTCTTCAAATTTTTTTATATGGTAAATATCGTTTTTTACATTCTAAATTCCAAAAAAATTCTATATCGGCAAGTCGTGGTCCTTATTTTTTTATTTTTTTTGTCCAAAAATTTCGGATTTCTTAAATTCAGAGCAAATTAAAAATTTTTTAAAAAAAAATATAAATTTAAAATAGTAAAAAAAAATATCATATTCTTACAAAATTTCATCGAAATGGGTCAGTGGTAGGCGCAGGTCTTTTTCACCCAAAAACCGCGGGAATGAATTCGTAAATTTTTAAAATGGGACCATCTACAAAATGTCTCCTAAAAAGTGTGCAAAATTTCTTCAAAATCGGTCGGTAGTTTCCGAATTTTGCGCGTTACAATGTCGTTTTAACAGACCGACAACGGACAAAAACCAAATTTTCAGAGGTTTAAAAACGCCAAAAATTTGGGAAAATGAATTTTTTTTAAAAAACAAACCAATCTTGATTTCAAATATTAAAATTTCTGGAAAAAAAAAAGTAAAAACAAATTTTAACAATGTTTTTAATTTTTTTGTCCCCCAATGAAAAGACGATGGAGGCGAGAAATTTTGGTCAAAAGCTCGGTCAATCACACAAGAACTGGGAACCTGGAGGTCGATGGTTCGAGTCCTAAGCGAGGAAAAATTTTAGGAAAGGTGGGTTTTGAGTGATTGGACATGACTTTTGTGATAAACGGATAACCGCTTTGAGATGAAAAGAGCGTCCCCCCGTTTTTGCGGGCCGAGGCGGGCCCTGAAAGGGAAAAAACCTTTTCCCCGGGGGTTTTGTGGGGAAAAAAATTTTTTTTTAACAAAAAAAAGTTCCTTTCAAATTCCCCTTTGGTTTGGGTTTTACGTTTGTTGGTCATGGTCAGGGGGGTCGGGTTTTTTTTTTTAGAGATGGAAAATTGGGCCCCAAAAAATGAACAAAAAAATTTTTTTTGTTTTTTACCTGGTAAACCAACCATCGAAAACCATTTTAAGAACATTAAAAGTGAAAAAGGTTTTAATTAAATTGGCTTTTGATTGTGCCTTGATTTGATTTTTTAAAGTGGAAAGAAAAAAGGGGGGGGGAGGAGAGAGGGGGAGAAGAAGTTTGAGAGGAGAAGAGTGAGGAGAGAAAGGGGGGTGGGGAGAGAAAGGGTTGGAGGGGGAAGAGGGGGAGGAGAGAAAAGAGAGAAAGGGGGGGGAAAAGGGAGAGAGGAGAGGGAGGGAGAGAGAGAGGAGGGAAAAGGGGGGAGAAAGAAAAGGAAAAAAGAAAGGAGGGAAAAAAAAAAGAAAAAAAAAACCAAAAAGGGAAAAAGTCCCAAAAAAATTAAAAATTTTTTTTGGCAAAAAAAAAAAATAAAAAAGAACCAAAAGCCAACATAAAACATGGGCCTAACCAGCGGGTTAGCCCAATATTAAATTAATTTTTTTTTTTAAATTTTAAATTTAACCCAAAAACATTTAGGAAAAAAAAAAAAGTCCAAAAAGCTTTAATGGGTTTGTTGCGTGATTTGGTTTAAAATTTAATTTAAAAAGGGGTTTTGGTTTTCCCTTTTTTTATTTTTTATTTTTTATTTTTTTTTATTTAAAAGACCCTTAAAAGATTAATTAATAAAAAAAACGGAAAAAAGGAAATTTTTATCAATTTTTGGGTTTTTATGATCCCTTTTTTTAATTTAAAATTTTTTTTAACCCTTTTTTTTAAAAAATTTTTTTTTTTTTTTTAAAAGCCATTTGCAATAAGAAAAATTTTCGAAAATAAAAAACCCCCCATTAAAAAGGAATTTTTTTTTTCACGGAACGGGGCCCAAAGCGGGTACGCCCGGGTTTTTTAAAACCAAAAAAATGGTTTTTCTTTTTTTTAGTTTGGCCCCCCTAAAAAGTTTTTTTAGGGGTTTTAAAAAAACTGAAAAATTAACTCTTCCCCCCCAAAGGGGAAATTTTTTTTTTTTGTTTTCGGAATTTTTGGGGGGGTTGGGTTTTTTTTGTCAAAAAAGTCTAAAAAAATATGGGTTTCAAAAAATTTTTTTTTTAAAAAAAAAACAAAAATTTTAATTTTGTTGTTCGGTGGTTTTTACATAAGTACCTTTTTAAAATTTTAAAATTCTTAAGGGGACGAGTATTAAAAAGGGGTTTTATTTGGGGGGTTTTTGACAAAAGTTTTCCCAAAAAAATGTTTTTAAATAAAGTTTAAAAAAAAAAAATTATTTGTTAAAAAATTTCGTTCTCGGTTTTTTGGGGTTTATTTAAATTTTTAAATTTTTTGTAATAATCCCCTTAAAGAAAAGTTGCCGTTTTGAAATAAAGTAAAAGGAAATTGGTTAGGCAAAGGGAAAATTATTTATTTGGTATTTAAAAAAAAAATAAAAAAAAAAATTTTTTAAAATTGTTTCTTTTAAATTCAAGGGGTTGTGGGATTACCATTTTTTAGAGCTTTTAAAAAGGGTAGTTTGATAAAGAAAACTTTTTCTGGTTAGAACAGAAAATCGTAATTTAAAAATTTGTTTTTCTGTTTTTAAAAACCCCCACCTTTAACTATTTAACCGGGTCGGGGGTTTTTTAAAAGCCGGCTGCAAATTTCAGGGCCCCCCCATTTTCAATTTTTTCCTTTATTTTACGCGGGTTTTTGCTAAAAATTTTTGTCCCAAACCCGATGAAAACATTTTTATTATTATTCTTCGGGTGGGGGGGGAAAGGGGTTGGGTGGTAAAAAAGTGCAAAAAAAAACCCCCGTCTTTTTTTCCAGAAAAATAATTTTGGACCCTTATAAAGTCTGCTCGTAAATTTTTTTGTCAGCGGGGGGGGGTTGAGGATTTAGGGGTTTTTTAAGTGGGAAAGGGTTGGGGTTTTTGTAAGAAGTGTATTTTTTTTTTTTTTTTACCAAGGAAAAAATTCCCGGGGGTTCCTTAATTAGAGGGAAAAAAGCCGTATAAACCCCCCCAGTTCCGTTTTTGATTTGATTTTGATTAAAAAAAAACGAGGGTTAATTAAAAAAAATTTTTAAAAAATTTTTAAAATAGTGCCGTTTTTTTTTTTAAACCCGGAGAAAAATGGCTTGGTTTGGGTAAATTGGAAAAAAGCATTTTGGGTTTGAAATTAAAATTTTTTTTAAAAATTTTTAAAAATATAAATTTTTTTAAAAAAAAGAATAATTTTTTTTTTTTTACCCCTTTTCAATTTAAAATTTTGGTTGTATAGTTTTTTGGGAAAAGCCGGGTGAGGGGGGTTCCCGGGGATTCATGGAAAAAATTTAAATTTGTTATTTTTTGAATTTAAAATTTTTTTTAAATTTTTAAAAATTAAATAAAATTTGGTTTAAACCCCCCCGGGCGCCTGTAACCCCTTTTATAGGGTTTTTTGGTCCCGACCCAAACCGCTAAAATTTCTCCTTGGGGAACCCCGGGCCCGGGTTTAATGTATATCCCCTCCCCAAAATATTTTCCCCCAAAACCCTTTTGTTTTTTTCATGTGCTTTTTTTCATTAAAAAAAGGGAAAAAGGGGGGGTCCCACTTCAAAAGTTTAAAATTTGCGGGAAAGGAACAAAACCGGAAATTTACGAAAAACCCCCAAACAAACTTTAAAATTTTCCCCCGGAAAAAAGGGGGGAAAAAATTGGGAAAAAAAGGAATGAACCGGTTCGGGTTTTTAAAAAAATTTTTGGCAAGGGGAGAAAAAATGGAAAAGGGTATTAATGGGGAAAAAAGGGGGGGGGAAAAAGGAAAGGCCCGGGCAAAATAAGTTAAAAATGTAAGGAAAAAAGGGGGGGAAAAAGGGAAAAAAAAGGGGAAAAGGGGGGGGGAAAAAAAAAAAAAAAAAGGGGGAAAGGGGAGGGGGAGAAAAAAAAAAGAGAAAGGGGGGGAAGGGGAAAAAAAGGGAGAAAAAAAGGGGAGGAGAAAAAAAGGGGGAAAAGGGGAGAGAGGAGAGGGAATTTGGGGAAAAGGAGAGGAAAAAGGGGGGATAGGAACAAGGGGGATTTTGTGGAAAAAAATGGGAAGAAGGGGAGAAGAGAAAAGGGGAGAGAGGAGGAGAAAAAGAGGGAGGAGAGAGGGGGAGGGAGAAAAGGGGAAGTAAGAAAGTTAGGAAGGGGGAGAATTGGGGTTTGAGGGGAAATTAAATTTAGAAAGACAAGTAGAAAATTGGTTTTTCCCCCCCCCCGAGGGGTTTGGAAGGAAGGGGGAATCGGTAAAAAAAAGTTTTTGGGTGGAAAAGGGGAAAAAAAAAAAAAAAAAAAAAAAAAAAAAAAAAAGGGGGAAAAAAAAAAAAAAAAAAGAGAGAAGGGAAAAAAGGGAAAGGAAAAGAGGGAAAAAAAGGAGTTTTTTTGGGGGGTTTTAGAAGAAGAAAAGGTGAAAGAAAGGAAGGAGAAAAAAGAATTTTTGGGGAAAAAAGGGGGGGAAAAAAAAGGGAAAGTAAAAAATAAAAAATTTGGAGGGAAGGGAGAAGAAGGGGAGAATTTTGGAAAGGAAAAAAGAAAAAAAGGGAGAAAGAAGGAGTGAAGAAAGGAGGAAAAGGGGGAAAAATTTTTTTTTGGAATTTTTTTTAAAAAAAAAAAAGGGGGGGCAGAGGGGGAAAAATTTTTGTTTTTCCCCCGGGGAACCCAAAAATTTTTTTGTAACCAAAAGGGCCCCCCCCCCCCTTTTTTTTTTTTTTTTAGGGGGGGATAGGAAAGGGGGGGGGGGGGGGTGAAGGGAAAAAAGGGGGGAAGGGTTTTTTGGGGGGTTTAAAAGGGGGGGGGGGTTTTAGCCCCCCAAAAAAGAGGGGAGGGAAGTTTAAAAGGAAGTTTTTTTAAAAAAGAAAAAGAAAGAAAGAAAAGGGGAAAAAAAAAAAAAGAAAAAGAGAGGAAGGGAAAGGGGAAAGTACGGAAAAAAGTTAAAAGGGAAAATTTTGAGAAAAGAAGATAAGAATTGAGAAGGACTTAAAAAAAGGAGAGAAAAGGGGAAAGGAAAACAAAAAAAGAGAGGAAAATTTAACAAAAAGGAAAAAAAAAAAAAGGGGGGGGAAAAAATGGGGGGGCCCCCCCCAAAAAATTTTTGGGGGGGGGGGGGGGGGGGGGGGGGGGGGGGGGGGGGGGGGGGGGGGGGGGGGGGGGGGGGGGGGGGGGGGGGGGGGGGGGGGGGGGGGGGGGGGGGGGGGGGGGGGGGGGTTTTTTTTTTTTTTTTTTGGGGGGGGGGGGGGGGGGGGGGGGGGGGGGGGGGGGGGGGGGGGGGGGGGGGGGAGGGGGGGGGGAAAAAAAAAAGGGGGGGGGAAAAAAAACCAAAAAAGGAAAAAGGGTTTTTTAGACGGGGAAACCAGGGGTGGAGAAAAGGTAGAGGGGGGGGTTTTTGGAAAATTTAAGAGGGGGGATTTTTAAAAAAAAAATTTTTGGGGAAGGGCGGGGAAAAGGGAAAGTTTTAAGGGGAGAAAAATGGGAGAATTTTTAAAAAAATTAAATGGGAAAATAAAAAAAAAAAAAAAAAAGAGGTACGGGGGGTGAGGAAGGGTTTTTAAAAAGAATAAGGGAAAAAAGGGGAAAGGAGAAGGGGGGGGAGTGAGGGAAAAAAAAGAAAAGAAAAAAATTAAAAAAAGAAAAAGGGAAAGAAAAAAGAAAAAAAAAAATAAGAAAAAAAAAAGGGATTTGGGAAGAAGATGAAAAAGGAAAATATAAAATTTTTTGGGGGGGAAGGAAAAGAAGAGCAAAAAAAAGATTAAAAGGGAAAAATTAAAGAGGGGGAAAAGGGTAAAAAAATTTTTTTTAAAAAAAAAAGAATAAAAAACCCCGAAAATTTTAAGGAAAAAAAGGGGATTTGGGGGGGGGGAAAAAAAAAAAGGGGGGGGGAAAAAAAGAGAAAGGGGGAAAAAAAACCCCCCCGGAGAAAAAAGAAAAACCCGAAAAAAAAAAGGGGAAAACCAAAAAAAAAAGGAAAGAAATTTAAAAACGGGAAAGAGGGGACCCAAAGGAAAAAATTTAAAGGGGAAGGAAAAAAAGGGGGGGGAAAAAAGAGAGGGAAAAAAAAAGGAAAAGAAAAGAAAAAGGAGAGGAAAGAAAAAAGTGGGGGGGAAAGGTGAGGGGAAAAATAGGGGAAAACCAAAAAAAAAAAGGGGGGGGGGGAAGAAAAAGGGGGGGAAGAGTGGGGAAAGAGGGGAGAAAGAGGGTTAAAAAAAGGAGAGGGGAAAAAGGGGGGGTTTTAATTAAGAAAAAAATTGAAAAAACGAAGAAAAAAAAAAAGGGAAAAAAAAAGGGGGGGGGAAATTTTTTTTTGGGGGGGGGGAAAACAACTTTTTAAGCCCTTTTTGGAAGAAAAAAAAGAGGGGGGGGGATTTGGGAAAAGGTGAGGGAAAAAAAAGGGGGGGGAGGGGAGAAGAAAAAGGGAGAATAAAAAAAAAAAGAAGAAGGGGGAAAAAAAAAAAAGAAAGAAGGGGGGGAAAAAAAGTTTTGGGTTTTTTGGGGAAGGGAATTTTTTTTTTTGGGGGCCGGGCCCCGGAGGGGGGAAAACCGAAAATTTTTAATTGCATGAAAAGAAATAAGGGGTTTTTTTTGGATTTATTAAAAAAAAATGGCGGAAGAACAGAAAAAAATGTGGAGAAAAAAAGAAGAAAAAGTGAAAAAGATGGGAAAATAAATTTTTAAAAGAGGAAAGGAGAGAAAAAAAGGGAGAAAGTGGGGGAGAAAAAATTTTGTTAAAAATTTTTTTTTGGGGTTGATTAAGGTATAAATTAATAAACCCTTTTTTTTTTAAAAATTTTTGATGTAATTTAGGGATTTGAAACAGTAAACATTGTTCCCCTTCCCCAATGACGTGGAAAGGGAAAAAAAAGGAAAAGGGGGGGGGGGGAAAAAAAAAAAAAGGGGGAAAAAAGGGTTGGGGAAAAAAAAAAGGAAAACCCCTTTAATTTTCCCGGGGGGTTTTTTAATAAAATTTGGGAAAGGGGGGGGGGGGAAAAAAGGAAAAAAGAAAGGGGGGGGGGGAAAAGAAAAAAAAAAAAAAAAAAAAAAAAAAAAAAAAAAAAAAAAAAAAAAAAAAAAAAAAAAAAAAAAAAAGTGGGGGGGTTTTAAATAACAAAAAAAAATTTTGGGGAAAATAAAAAAAACCAATTTTTGGTTTGTTTTTTAATTTAAAAAAAGGGACCTTTTTTTTTATTTTTTGGGGGAAAAAAACCCAAAAAAAGGAAAGGGCCAAAAATTTTTGGGGGGAAAAAATTAAACCAAATTTATGTAAAATTGGGAACAAATTTTATAATTTAAACCCACTTTTTCTATTCCCCCCCCTTTCCCCCATAAAATTTTTTTTCCTTTATTTTTTTTTTTTTTTTTTTTTTTTTTATTCCCCCTTTTATTTTTCTACAGTTTTTTTTTTTCCCCCTTACCTTTTGGTTTTCCCCCTTTTTATTCTGTTATTATTGAATTTTTTTTTTTTAAAAAAAAAGCTTTCCGTTCTTTCCTCCCCCGTGGGCCTTTTTCCTTTTTCGTCTTTTTTGCCGTTTTTGGGCTCGCCTGTCGGTTTTTCCCCCCCCTCCCCCCCTTGGGGCGCCCGCGTTTTTTTTTAAAAATTTTTTTTTTTCAGGCGTTTTTTCCCTTTTTTCGTGTCTTGCCCCGATACAGGCTTTCCCGGGGAATTGGGTTTTTAAAATTTTTTATTTTTTTTTTTTAAAAATTTTTTTTGAAGTCTCGTTTTCCCCTTTTTTTTTCCTCCCCTTTTTTTTTTTTTTTTTATTTTTGCGTAAAAAAAAAGTTTTTTTTTAAAACTGCTTTTGCGTTTCTTTTTTTGCCGTTTTGTTGGGTTAAGGGATATTTTGTTTTTTATTTTTGGGGTTTTTTTTTTTTTTTTTTTTGTTAAAGTACTTCCTCGCTTTTCATTTCAAAAGGGAAAAAAGAAAGGGGGGGTTTATTTTTTTGGTTTGTTTTCTTTTCAGTTTTAACCTTTTTTTTTTTTATTTTTTTTTTTTTTAATTTCCTTATTTAAGTTTTTTTTTTTTTTTTATATTTTTTCATTAAATTTTTTTTTTTCTTTACCTTTTTTTCCCCCCAAGTTTTTTTTTTTTTAAGTTTTTTTTTTTTTTTTAACTTTTTTTTCCCCCTTTTTTAAATTTTGTTTTAATTTTTTTTTTACTTAAATTTTTGTTTTTTTTATTTTTTTTTTTTTTTCTTTTTTTTTTTTTTTTTTTTTCTTTTATTTTTTTAAATTTTATTTTTTTTCCCTTTTAAAATTTATTTTTTACTTTCATAAATTTATTTCCTTTTTCTTTTTTTGGTTTTTTCCTTTTTTACCCGGTTTTTTCGGGTTCCCCTTTCATTTTTTATGGTAATTAAATTTTTTTGATAAATTTTTTATTCTTGGGTTTTTTAAAAAAGGGTAAAAACATAAAAAAAATTCCTAATTTTTTTTTTTTTTCACAAATTTTTTTTTAAAGAAGTTTTAAAAAAAACTTGGAAAGGGAAAGTGGGGATTAGGAAAGGGAAAAAGGGGAAAAAAAAAGAGAAAAGGGAGGAAAATAAAAAAGAAAAGAAAAAAAAAAAATAATTTTTTTATCCCCAAAAAAACCCCTCCCTTTTTTCTCCCCTATTTTTTTTTAAAAATTTTTTTTTCCCCCCCCCTTTTCCCCCACTCCCCCCCCTCCCTTTCCTTTAAATTTTAAAATTTCCTTTTTCAAAAATGTTATGCTAAAAGGCTTTTTTAAATTTTTTTTAAAATTAAAAAAAAAATGGGGAAAATTTAATTTTTTTTGGCCCCGGTTTTTCCAGAAATTCATTTAAAATTTTTAAAAATTTTTCTGGGCCCCCAACATATTTTTATTTTGTCTTAATTAAATTAATTTTTATGAACCCGAAAAAGGTTTTTTGAAAAAAAAAATTTTCCCCCCCCCCCTTTTTTAAACCTTGTATATTTACCGTTTTTAAATTTTTTTTGTTTTTCCCCCTCCTTTTTTTTTTTTAAAGGTTAAAAAATAGGGCGGTGTTTAAATCAAAACCGCACCCCCAAAAAAATTTTTTTCTTCCCTCTAAATTTTAAAATTTTTTAAAATTTTTTAAAAAAAATTTTAATTAAACCATTAAAAAAACCCCCTTTTTTTGGGGGGGGAGAACCCCCCCAAAAAATTTACCCAAAAGGGGCCCCTTTTCCCCTTTAAAATTCTAAAAAAATGACCCCCCAAAAAAAGAAAATTAGAACAAGGAAAAAGGTCCCTTTATCTCCCTTTTTTTAGGGGCAAATTTTTTTACCTCCTTTTTTGTTAAAATAAAAAAATTTTTTTTTTTCAATAAGTTTTTTTCCCCATAATTTTTAAATACTTTTTAAAAAAAAGATCATCGTTGTGAACGCCAATGGGGGGGAAAATTTTAACAAAAAAACTGCAAAAGTTGGGGGCCCGGTATTAACCAAAAAAAAACTTAAACTTAAATTTTTAATAAAAAAAAAATTTAAATCCCCCTTTTTTTCCCTTTTAAAAAAAGGGTTTACCAAAAGGGAATTTTTTCCCCTTAAAACGTCTGTTTTTTAAAAAAAAAAATTTTTAAAAAAAAAATCCAAGTAGTTTCCGGTTCAAAAAAATTTTAAAAAAAACTAAATTTAAAATACAAAATTAACAAAAAAAAGGAGAAAATAATTAAAAAAAAAAAAAAATTTGGGGTTTTTTAAAAAAAATTCCGTGGGGGAAAAAATTAAATTTTTTTTTCCTTTCCTTTTAATCTTTTATTTCCTTAAATTTTTTTTTTTTTTTTCTTAAGGGATTTTTCTTTTGGTCTTCGAAAAAACTTCCCCCCCCTTTAAAAAAAAAGGGGCCCCCGGGGGGTATTTGAAACGGGTGGGGTAAAAGGGTGGGAAATTTTAAAAAAAGGGAAGGGTTTTTTTTCCCCCCCCCCCCCCCTTTTTTTTTCTAAATTTTTTTTTTTTTTCTCCTTTTTTTTTTTATTTTCCCCCCCTTTTATTAAAAATTTTAACTATTTTTTTTCCCCCCCCCATTTTTTTCACCTCTTGCCCCCTTTTTTTCCAATTTCCCATTTTTTTTTTTTTTTTTTCCCCCCCCCCTTTTTTTTTTTTTTTTTCCCCCCCTTTTTTTTTTTTTCAGAATTTTTTTTTTTTTAAAAACTTGAAAAAAGGAACGAAGGAAGGATTTTTTTTTTTGGGGGGGGGAAAGAGAGAGATGTAAAAAAAAAAAAGGGGGTTTTAAAAAGTAAAAGAAAAAAAGGTAAAAAAAAGAAAAGGTAAGGGGGGAAAAAGAAAGGGGAAAAAATAAAGGTTATGTATTTATTTTTAATATAAAAAATTCTGTAGTCTAAATAAAGCATTACTTATACTTAAACTGAGATATAGAAAACCGCCCTCAAAGTCCAGAAATCCTAGGCATCTTTGTCTGAAAACCAGTTCGAAATCAAGTCGAACATAAGGTGTTCCTGACTTACTTCCACCTCCTTTGTCTGACCCACATACCCATAGGCACTAGCCGTGAGCGTGTAGTTCCCTTCACCCAACAGCCTCCAGTACTCCCCTTCTTCGTACCCTTCACCCTCTTTGCATACCCTTTCACCGAGATAACAGCCCATCTTACACGTCTGCCCGCTGTGTCCTTCACTTGTCCGAAGACGCCCAGACGTGTGCTCTCTATGAATTTGAGCATGGACTCTAGGTTTGCGTACCAGTAGAAGGGGAGGAATTTTCGGTCGGGGTACTTGCAACAGCTCAGGTAGAAGGTGATTTCAAAACAGTTGGAATAGAGGTAGTTGTAGTCTTGCATTCCTGAAGAACAAGCGGAAGTATTCTGCAATGTTGGATTTCATGAGGAAGGGGCCAACAGCTGATAACAGCTGTTGGTCTCCTGATTCTTAAGTGAACGTTTTTATCCCGAAGCTGATATCATCAATCTTCTTTTTTCATATTGCCTTTTCCTAAACTTACTTGCGGTCGGCATAGTTCAACCTTTCTTCCTCGTGGTTGAGGCTGGTCGGTTCTACCCTCATCTCTATAAAACTCGAATCTATGCGTGTCTGACTGGTTGACTATGTCCTCTTAGGATTTGTCTGTTTACAATACCACATTCCAAATGGTAATAGATATCGAAATTTTTATGAGAGTTGACCCCTACGAAACCACTAGAAAATTATCAAAACTAAAATATCTATTATCATTTTCAAGATATCGGCATTTTCTAGTCCAATAACAATTTAAAGAGGACGCCAGCCGCGGGCAATGATGTCAACGGCGACAAAGTGCCGGGATTCAGCTAGTAGATCATAAATATATGTGAGATCAAAATTCAATTCAATTGTGCAACTTATTCATCAATAATTTTATCGAAAACATCATTGTTAATGGAGCCCTTTCACAAAGACTGGTGACTTTGTCGTGGTGACTTGAAATACTTCGTACACGGGGGTGACTGTGTTGCTTTATGTGAAAAGAAAAGTAACTTAACTAAATAAATTTACCAAAGCAATCCCCGCAACATTTTCTGTCGCCTTGAATGATAGGGATCTTGAGCCGTGATCCCACTGAGTGCAACATTTTGCTTCAAAACTTTTTGTAGCATTTTTTCTCGAGTTTTTAATGGGGAGTGTTGCAAAGAGTTGCGAAGTAATGTTTCAGTCAATGGTGTTCGATCTCATTTGATTCTAAAGGGAGTGAGAAGCATGGAACGTTGCAAAACGCACCGTAACGTTGCGAGACAAAATATTGCCCTTAGTGGGATCCCGACCTTAGTACCACTTCGTTCTGCGAGTAAATTAAACTTACGAACATCGTTGTAATCCCTTTTCATCCCTTGGTTCACACTCATTATTCCACCCGGGAAAGATTGTTTGCATGCATTGCCGGGTGCCATCATCGTATTATTTGCAGCAAAATTCTTGGCTAAGTTCTCGAAGAACTTGTAATCTGGAGTTAGACTGGCAGCGCCGAGATCATTTGCAACAATAGCGCCGCCTTTGAGGTTTCCCGAGAGAACGAATCCATTCTTGGCTATGAACTCCGACATAGACCATGTCTCTGGTTGGTTACGCCTGTCAATATAGAGGATGGAAATTGAGTGGAAGTATCTTACTAAAGTGGTTTTCACCGTGGGCGTGGATGAGTAGATAGCGCATTCTACTTCTACGCAAGTTACCCGGGTCCGATCCCCGACACTTTTTTTTTCTCTGTACATCAGTTGTCCGGAGGACTATCAAAGCTTAGGATGAAACAATAGTAGTTACTTGTATTTGTAACGACCAGTTACACATATGAGAAAAAAAGGCAAAAGGTAGCATTACTAAAAGATTTTTTTGGAAAGAAAGGAGGCCCTTAGTGATGCTTTGCTGTCGACAACAGATTATCTTGTTTCACCTTTGAGTTATATTTTTTCAATTACAGCATTGTAAGTAAAAAATACAAGACAAAACTATCAGAAAACTTACAACAAAATGTCAAGAAGCTTGTCTGTGAAGTCATAGTAACAGGAAACTATCAGGAAAATTACCAGAAAATGTCTAGGAGCTTGTCTGTGAAGTCGTGGTAATGCTAGAGGAAACCATCAGGAAACTTACCAGAAATGTCTAGGAGCTTGTAATTAAAGCCATGGTAACAGGAAACTATCAGGAAAATTACCAAAAAATGTCTAGGAGCTTGTCTGTGAAGTAATGGTAATGCTAGAGGAAACTATCAGGAAACTTACCAGATATGTCTAGGAGCTTCTAATTAAAGCCATGATAACAGGAAACTATCAGGAAAATTACCAGAAAATGTCTAGGAGCTTGTCTGTGAAGTCGTGGTAATGCTAGAGGAAACTATCAGGAAACTTACCAGAAAATGTCTAGGAGCTGCTTGTCTGTGAAGTCGTGGTAATGCTAGAGGAAACTATCAGGAAACTTACCAGAAAATGTCTAGGAGCTTGTCTGTGAAGTAATGGTAATGCTAGAGGAAACTATCAGGAACCTTACCAGAAATGTCTAGGAGCTTATAATTAAAGCCATGGTAACAGGAAACTATCAGGAAAATTACCGGAAAATGTCTAGGAGCTCTTCTGTGAAGTAATGGTAATGCTAGAGGAAAATTACCCGAAAATGTCTAGGAGCTTCTCATTAAAGCCATGATAACAGGAAACTACCAGAAAAATTACCAGAAAATGTAAAGGAACTTCTCATTAAAGTCATGGTCAAGATCTACTCCTTTCGCGTTGAATCCGCCGTTCTGGGACTCACAATGACCTTCCTCCGAGTTTCTGAAGCCATCCGGGTTCATGGTGGGAACGATGTAGATGTCGATCTCTTCTAACATGCGAGTGATTCGGTCATCGAATCCATAGCTATAGACGAGGTATTGTATGAGAAACACCTGAAAGATAATCATGTATTGCTAGTATTGTTACATGATTCTTCTGTGTGTGTTTCAGATTATGGCTGTTGCTAGTTTATGTCGTCTCATAATAACGCAGACCAACTAGCTTTCAGAACACAATTTTTTTGCTGCTTTAACTAGATTGGTGTAAGGAAAAGCATCCAGCCATAAAATGTGGTAGGAGAAATGGCAGAACCAAAAAACCTCTCATATGAGGAAGAGGTGTTGACCGACCCCAAGTAGGTTTGGACAGTGGCAAAGTGAAAGAAGAAAAATAATGAAGCATACCAGCAAGGCGTATCCCACAGCATCATCCCCGTGTATGTTTCCCACAAACTTGAACTTGGGCTTCATTATTTTCCTCTCCTTATTATTGGCATCATGTGTGATTCTTACCACCCAAATCAGTTGCTTCTGGACACTTAAACCCAGCGGTGACATGTGCACAATGTTTGTATGATTTATTTGTAATGATTCTACTAGATCTTCGAGCTCATCATTGTTGAAATATCTGTCCAGTTCGATCTTCCTAGAGCCATTGCGTACCAGGAGATATGGATGTGGGTGTTGCTTGAATTTTTCATTGTCGATTTCGAGGCCGTAGTAGTCTTGCATCGAAATTGTAAAGGAGAAACCTGACGCTAGAAGAAGGATCAAAAAATGTGAAACCATATTCAATGACTGTTTTTGTTTATATCCTTTCAAAGTTAATGACAAAGATATCTCTGCTAAAGAACTATTCGAAATTGAGATTATTCCTGTTCAAAATATCAGGTAAAGGCCGAATTGTAAAATGGGATTATATTTAAGATAGTGCTAGACTGTCCCTTAGTCGGGCTAGAGTGCACTGTGATTGGTTAAAACTCTGACTTGAGAGAGAGTCTGGCTTATCTTAAATTTAATCCTGTGGTATAGTTCGGACCTAAAGGTGAATCCTACGTCAAGGTTAAAGTTCTTCCTATGATTCAGCTGCCAAAACTCCATTAATCTTTCTGTCCTAGAATTTGCACTGAAAAATTTCCGTTTTCACTGCATACTCAAAAATTACGTGCTTGTTAGTGATACACTCCTAATGACGATTCACTCCTACTGACTCCTACATTTGCCAATGGTTAGTAATCTGTCTGGAACTTATTACAGTTGTTTCTCTCGGGATGACTCATTGAGTTGTAAATTCTGCTTGACACATTCCACGGTTTTCTTCGCAACTGTTGTTTTTGCACTTGTTGCTGCCTATACGAGTATGACTAACATTGCGTTTCTAGGGGCGAAACTGAGAAACTGTCTAGACAAAAACAATACAATACCGACACACATCATGGGCGTACCCAGGGGGGTTATGCCAGGAACTATGCAACACTAGGTATTATTGCCCATGCCCATGACACACATAGATACAGTATATTTCGCCCAGAATCATAAAACAACATTCAATTTAAGTTAAGCAAGACTTCCTCAAGTCGAACTTGCGGGACATTATGGTTTATCTTGAAATTAACCCTGTTTCACAATTCGTTCTTTACACTCTCGCACACGGTAATTGGTCACTTAAACCATCTATTTGTCTTAACGGTTGATGTAGCACACAGAGAAGCAGAATTTTTCCAAAGACAAACAAGATTTACGAAGACGAAGTAAATTAAGAAGACTGAGAGATTCATTTTGACCCAAATATTGTACGAAATTCCCTATAATAACATTCATTATTTTTATTAAATGAAACTTTTTCCAGAATTTAATACTCCTTATTTTCAAATTCTCCTCCACTTCTCTCTTTATCTCCCCCCCTTCGTTTCATTTTTTAAATCTCTTTTCTTAAATCTCTCTCCCCTTTCTCTTCTTCCTTGTTATTCTCTATCTCCTTCCTTACATCTCTCTGTCCTCTCGTTATTTCTCTTTCGTTCAAACTCTCATTCTCCGTCTCTTTCTCACTCCTCCCTCTTTCTTAAATATCTGTTTTTCAGCCTCTTTCTGTTCCCTTCTCTTTCTCTTTGTCTCTCTCTCTCTCTCTCTCGTCTTATCTTATTTCCAATTCTTCTTTGTTTTTCTCCAACTTGCTCAAGATTTATACTCATCCAAAAATTGACTTTCTCTGCGACGACGTCCATTTTAGTTCTTAATTTCCCTCTCCCCCTCCTCCGCCCTTTCTTTTTGCTCTCTATCTCTCTCTCTCTTTGTCTTTCTCTTGTCTGATTCCCAATATCGCCCAATGTTTATTTACTCCCTTCTATTCTATTCACCCTTTTTACCCTTTGATAAGTTTTTAATTAAATTGGAAAAAAGTCAAGGAGAAATAGAGAAAATCCGACCCTTTTGAAACGAGTGACACCCATCTTCCTCGGGGGGTTTTTTAAATTTTAAAATAATTAAACAATATTGGAAATGTATTTAAAAAGCAGGATGTTCTCTTCGAGATACCTATATTCAAATATGTATAAATCCTTGGTATCCTTGGCAAATAGTCAACCTTTTTGTTAATATTTGGCAATCAGTCAACCCTAATCCTACACAATCGTACAGTTGTCATAGAATATGACAGCTGATTTTTACTAAACGTAATAAAATGGGATTCTTATTATTAAAAAAAAAAAAAAAAAAAAATGGTTTCATCTTACCATTCTAATTCAAGTTCATCTTCAATCTAGTTCATCTTTTCCTTTTTGTTAAGGAGCGTGGCATCTCTTTCACGCGGGATTAAACCTATTTATTCCGACATTTTTTATTTAAAAATGAGGACCGATTCACCAAGAACATAAGTGTTAATTAGAGAAATTTTCATTACTAGGCAAAGGAGCCGGGAAACAAAGAGTATTAATACTCATCTCCATGAGACAGCTCCAAGTGTAGATAGGTACGTCTACAGGGAGGCAAACAAACCCATATTGAAAGATAGAACTTGGGTCCCAATCATTATTTCAGACTTCTTTGAAACGAAAATTTGGCGGGGTATTTTTATACTGCAAAGATGTATTTTTTGGGGATAGAAAATTGATTTTGGGTCTTCATCGTATGTATGACGTATTGAGGTCTTCATCCTTTATGTATGTTTTAAAATCATTGTCTCCAGTAGTGGTTCCACTACTACCTTGGACTCAGTGCCGGATTAAGGCTGCGCGGGGCCCTTGGCAATTTCAAGGCGCAGGGCCCCAAAATTGCACTGAGTTTATGATAAAATACTATTTTTAGAACCTTGAAATCGAAGCCAAGTGTCCTGAGCACCAAACCATAATAGTATCCAAAACGACGTTTATAACACCGAAGGCAACATTTTTGTCCGAATAATAGTAGAAATTTCTAAACATGTATTATGAAAAGAATATGTTTAGAAAGATGTCATTAAGTAAGATGTGTAGAAAGTAGATCATCGATTACTATGAAGATTACATCGCTAGTATTGAATGCTACTTTTTTTAAAGGTAACTTTCCAAATTAATTCCAAATAATCAAAAGACACTTAGAAAATGCCCAAAGATTTTTTTTCTTGCATGTCTTGAAAAACAATCCAAACCATCAAGATAAGTAAATTTGACGGCGCCGCAGGCAAAATTTTTGCAAAGTAATGGGGTAAAGTACTCGGAAAATAAATACAAAAGATATCTTGAAAAATTCATTAAAAGCGCCGCAGGCGACTATAATGAAGATCATTGGTTAAGATGTCGATGAAGCCGATCACTGAGCACTCACAGATGGCACTGGATTTGATGGCAGAGATTAACTAAGGCGATAATCACATCCTTTGTCAATATTATTCTTTTCAAATACGAGTAATTATATTAATTATTATGTAATTATGTGATTTTATTAATATTAAAATCCAGAAAAACCTAGTTAAAGGTCATTAAAAAATACTTAAAATTTATGTAAACTGCCCGAAACGCGGGGCCCCCAAAATCGCGGGAACTTGGCATCTACCAAATCTGACATATTGGTAGGTAATCCGCTAATGTCTATGTGGTTGATCATTGTTTATTCAAGGAATAGATAATAATAAGGAGCCCCGCGCTTTTCTTTCAATTTATGTACTTTGCTGTGAGTGTGTGATTTCACTTTTATTTCTTCTTACTCATTATCCAAAAGTACCTAGTGTAAGCTCTTAAAAACCCATAATACCTAGTGTAAGCTTTTTAAAAAACTCATAATATCTAGTGTAAGCTGCACAAGCGCGGGGCCCCCTAAAGCGCGGGGCCCTTGGCATCTGCCAAATCCGCCATATGGGTAATCCGGCACTGCTTGGACTGGTAAAATAAAAGATTAATCTGCAGAAATGAAAATCTGTTGGAATCACATGCTCGCCCAACAACATGCATTAATACTTTGTAGTGGGGGCTAGTCTGGTGATCCAGCTAGCGTGGGGATCCCTTGGTTCGAGTCCCATTACTTAATGTCTGGATTTCTTTTTATTCATTTAATGACTTCTAAAAATTTAGACCACATAATAATGGTACTAAAACAACTGCTCGAAATATTGGGCCTCTAGTCCTAATCGGGCAGTATAGATCAGTGGCCATTATTAAAATGTAATATTTTTTCTCAACCCCTGGGGCTCGAACCTGCGAGCACCACGTGCGAGTCTGCTGCTTGAACAATCCTCTTGAGAGCAAATCCCACTCACTGAAACATTGCCTCGCAAATCTTTGTATCACTTCTTATTCCGAAATTCGAGCTGCAGTGGCGCGAACGACCTGTTATAACACAGAGTTGAAGAGCCTAATTGGAAAAAAAATCGAGTTCAAAATGTTTCGAAACAAAAAGGTGCCACTCGTGATCCCGGCTTAAGCAACACCAAAGGGAAACTTGTCATGTGCCGCCCACTTGTTGGTATGCTTTCATCACTCAAGCAGTCTGCTTCTGAAACTCTTGACCTATATTTGGTGCTCCCTCCCTCCTCCCACGACTCACTAACTCAAAAATTAAATCGAGATTGAATTTAAGAATCCTAGCGATGAATTTCAAAAGAATTTTCAGAAATTCAACAATGTATAAATTTCTAAAGCAAGCGAAATTGAAACGTTTTATTGCGCTTTCGATGGTAATTAGGTTACACATAATAATCATAATAATTGCTTTAGGATGCTAAGGGTTGGATGGCAGAGATCGCTTTAGACATTCATCACGCCTTTTTACATTCATTGTAATTTAATTGATGTCAAATAAATTACAATCAAACACCTCGGCCGAGGTGTGAAGAACGCCTATACAAAGAAAGAGACAGCCCGGCAGAGTGTAAGGTTACGGAAAACATAGTTCCCATGCATTTCATGTACTTTCAGCCAGCGAAAAGTGCAACATGAATTTCAAAAATTGCGATTTTTATTGCAGAAATGGACTCTACGTTGAAAAATAAATTGATTTGACTTTTTGTTTGACTTCCTAGGCCAACGGGAACCCTATTTTCGAGACCCCCCAAACAATCGTGAAAGACATGAAAAGATTCATAATTTTTTTTTTTTTTTTTTTTTCCGTTTTTTTTTTTCATACGGATCCTTTGAGACCCGACTTCGTGTCTTTAACTTGGCACTGAAGATCAAGTGAGGTGTCTAAAGTGATCAAGATATAATGGAGATGAGCCCGGACCAAAAAAAATTCTAAATTATAAGCGGGCGGCCCATTTGGGCGGCCTGGGGTTTTGGGAGCCCAAATCGGGAATTGAAGGATAATACTAATCTTAAGTGGTATCAAATGAAAGATCTTGATGAGCAGATACCAAATTTATTGATTTTATTCCTTCATCCGGTCCACTGGGTGGCACCTGGTGGCCTTTTCATTTTCTTTGGCGGGTAGGTACCTCCGAATCCTTAGCTTAGTGGTCAGATATTGGCCAGTATGTATTTTCGAGATGACCTCGCTCTCTCACTGCAAAATTTTAAAGTTTAAGTTTCCAAGTATTAATTTAGTTAGTTCATACTCCGTCCGTTTCTTTAGAAGATAACTTTGTCTATTGGTATGATTCTGGCCGGCCACCCAGTCAGCATGGGTTCGAGTCCTGGCGGGGACGAAATTTTTTAGCTCTATATTTTCAATTTGGGCTTAACGTTGTTTTGTTTTTCCGATCTTTATATTTGATCTTCATGACGACCCCATTAGCCTCGCGAGGAAAATTGTAGTAGTTGCAGAATTGGCCAATGACCTGTGGCGGCATTACGAGATTGATTTTGGACAATCATGGTTGGATGGAGATAAAATATGATGAATTAGCTCTCATAATGTCGATGCTACTCACTAAAAGTTGTGACAAAGTAGTGACTTTGGCCAAGTGGGTAGCATACTAGGCTTGCACGCACGATGACTTGGGTTCGATCCCCTTCAGGGAGTTTTTTTTTTCTGTCCATTATGTCCGGGGTACACTCATACCTCGTGAGGTATTGATAAGGAACGTCACCACCGAGTTCTCTCCCGCGCATGGTTTTATCAACAACAAATTGTCTCCCGTCGCGTCGTTTGCCTTTTTTACCTGATTTTATACCTACATAGTTTAGGCCTAGCATAAAAATTATAATCGAAACACCTAGGAATCATTGATATAGACCCAAGGCATGGCCTTTTATATATTTACCTAACCCTACTATAAACCCGAGGCATTGCCTTCTATGTATTATCCCTAACCTCACTATATTCCTGAGGCATGGCCTTCGATGTATTTTACCTAACTCTACTATACACTGAAGGCATTGCCGTTCATTAGTTAGAGATTTTAAAGATTTCCTTATAGAAGGCCGATTCTTATATAATAATGATAATTTTATAGTTTTCATTTTCTTAAATACCTAATGTAAAAAAGCATGGTCTTATTTCCGGGAGAGATACTCGAGGTGACCCCTGCAACAAGTCAGAGAGAATTCGGGTATGAAAAGGTCAACGGGAGAGAACTCATTACCTCATCTTGATAAGGTGATTACAAAATGATTTCTTTGGCATTTGTAAATCCAGGTGTTTTAGTGTCCCTCTTAGGAGGCTCCGAGGTCTATTTAGCATTAAAAGATAAACCTAATCATGTGGAGTATAGAATCAAAAGGTCTTGCATTGAAAATTTATATATTATTTATTCACTTTGGGTACTCAGGGGGCCAAATCTGTGATCCAAATACATATTGACCTTAGAAAAATTACATACGTACTGCTTAAACTATATCTTAATATAAAGACAACTTGGAACATTCACATTTTCCCAACTTATTTACTTTTGTTATTCATAATGTTTTAGTAGTGTATGAACCTATTTTCGTACAAAAAGAACTGATATCCCCCAAAAACACCACTTCGTGGTTAAAAAAAGAAGAACGCCTCACTCAAAAGAATGATTATAATTAGCTAAAAATAAATGATATCAAATTGAGAACACCTTACCCCCTCTCTTTCTATATCTCTGTACTCTTCTCTGAATGTATTCCTCTTATGTTTATCTTTCTTTACCTTTTCTAGGGGTCATCCTAAACTTGATTTCTCTTTAAATTTACTTGTTGCACGGCAATAAAAAATGGCGGTCGCGGTGTAATTTTCTCGATTCAAATCAAAGAGGTTCAGAAAAATCATACTCCGACCGCCATTTTTTATTGCCGTGCAACAAGTAAATTTAAAGAGAAATCAAGTTTAGGATGACCCCTAGAAAAGGTAAAGAAAGATAAACATAAGAGGAATACATTCAGAGAAGAGTACAGAGATATAGAAAGAGAGGGGGTAAGGTGTTCTCAATTTGATATCATTTATTTTTAGCTAATTATAATCATTCTTTTGAGTGAGGCGTTCTTCTTTTTTTAACCACGAAGTGGTGTTTTTGGGGGGATAAATGTAATCGCTTACATTGGGATACTTATAATAATAATTTTATTACATATTATATTAGGATAACTTTGAAATTTTTAATTAAGGCAAGTTGTAACAGTTTTTTCAACAATATTTAATTGTCTGTCCTTACAAATTGACAAAAATCCATTTTTATAGAAAGAAATATTTCAGAGTCATGTTTCAACCAAAATTTTCAACTCTTAGTATTTTTTTTTAAATTTCGACAACAGAGAAATAATTCTTTAAGGGTTTCACTCTGAAAACTTGAAGGTGTTTTTTTTAATTTCTCTCAGAGTTAACTTGCAAGCTTCCCGGCAGAAAGTTCTCGAATATTTTAAAGAGCTTTTCTCAAGGATTTCTAAGTTTTGTGTACTTTTCAAACTGGGGCGTTTTACCACCGATTCGGATCTTTTTCCAACTTTTATTTTAACCCTTCTCCTCTACTTTCCACTACTTTTAATTCTATTTACCACCTACATATGAGAACATAGTACACACAGGGTGGATTAAAATTACGTGACGAAAATTCTAATGTCAATTGCAATTGAAAAAAATCTATATTGATTTTCTCGGAAAATTTTCGCCAAAAAATCAGAAGTTCCGCTTTCGTTTAACATCAAATTTTGAAAAACGCTCTAGAAATACGCTCAGATTAGATTTTTATACAGGGTGTCCCACCAAACTTGGACACCTCAAATTACTCGGCCCCTGAAAGAGTTTTTGAAAAATACAAAATCCTAGGGTACATGGTCTAATTATGCGGTTTCAGTCATGAAATTTTTTTTATACAGGGTGGTTCAAAAGTCAGAAATTGAGGTGTCAACTTTCGATTTTTAAACGGATCGACCTGAATTTTATTTGATAATTTTACTTCTAAATGGTTCTTGAGTACTTTTTTAAACAAAAATTTTACATACAGGGTGGTTTTTTTTTCGACCAATTTTTTTTTCTAAATCTCGAATAACTCAAGTTTGTTTAATTTTTTCGATAACAAGAATAGAATATGTTTGTGTAATGAAAACACGCACTTTCAATTGGCATCAAATTTTTTTATACAGGGTGGTTCACAAGTGAAATAATGACTTGATTTTTTTTAAAACTGAGTTTTTTTTAATTTTTTATTTAGGATTAATAATTCTAACTTAATTTTACACATTTTTTGTTAGTCATATCGAAAAACAAAACTAAAGTGTTGTACAGGGTGAGACATAATTTTTTTGTGACACCTGTATATGGGCAGTCAAAGAGACGTAAAATTAAATAGAAAAACTAAATGTGCAAGAAAAAATTCGATTTTTAATTATATAAAAAAGTTATGGGTGTTTTAACTAATATTGTCGCATGGACCACCCTGTAGATATTCTCTTAAACTGTCATGTGGCTACTTGAAGTTGTATAAAATTCAACGGAGACGTCAAATCGTGGGGAAAAACAAGTAAAAAACACGAATTTTGAAGCCATTTTCAATTTGGTGTCCACACTGAATGATTTTAAAACTTGAAATAAAAAGTAGGTAGGTGTACACACAATATTGAAAATGGCTTTTTGAATTCATTTTTTTCTTTCAGATTTGGACTCCTCGTTGAATTTTAGACAATTTTGACTACCCATATGATGTTTTAAGAAAATGTCTACAGGGTGGTCCATGTGACAATATTAGTTAAAACACCATAACTTTTTTATATAATTAAAAATCGAAGTTTTTCTTGCACATTTAGTTTTTCTATTTAATTTTACGTCTCTTTGACTGCCCATATACAGGGTGTCGCAAAAAAATTATGTCTCACCCTGTACAACACTTTAGTTTTGTTTTTCGATATGACTAACAAAAAATGTGTAAAATTAGGTTAGAATTATTAATCCAAATAAAAAATTAAAAAAACTCAGTTTTAAAAAAAATCAAGTCATTATTTTACTTGTGAACCACCCTGTATAAAAAAATTTGATGCCAATTGAAAGTGCGTGTTTTCATTACACAAACATATTCTATTCTTGTTATCGAAAAAATTAAACAAACTTGAGTTATTCGAGATTTAAAAAAAAAATTGGTCGAAAAAAAACCACCTGTATGTAAAATTTTTGTATAAAAAAGTACTCAGGAACTATTTAGAAGTAAAATTATCAAATAAAATTCAGGTCGATCCATTTAAAAATCGAAAGTTGACACCTCAATTTCTGACTTTTGAACCACCCTGTATAAAAAAAAATTCATGACTGAAACCGCATAATTAGACCATGTACCCCAGGATTTTTTATTTTTCAAAAACTCTTTCAGGGGCCGAGTAATTTGAGGTGTCCAAGTTTGGTGGGACACCCTGTATATTTCGAAATGTTGTAATCTTAAGGCAATTTTTATGATCTTTCGAAGATTGAAATATTTTTGAATGAAAGATATAGCGAAAGGCGTTAGCCTTTTGGAGGCCTTCAGCCAGCATGAAAAAATTGGTGATACAGAAAAATTAAAAAAGGGGGAGCAGTTAAATAAGTAGAAAGAAAAAGTCTATAAATATTACTCTTTTGTCCCTAAAAAAACAATTTCATGGTTTGAGAACAATTTTTCTATTTGCATATTGTAATACTGTTTCAAATGTTTTGTAAATATTTGTTCAATAAAGGCTATTTTATTTATTTATAGCAAATTTAGGATCTGAAAATATTTACGACAAAATCACGACAGAATATTTTAGATTTTCATGGACGAGTTCTATTAGCCCGGACGACGAGCCTAAGATTTTGAGGTAATAATTATTTTTTATTATTTTATGTACATATACTTCGACTACCACGTAGTATATGTATTCAATAGGTATAAGACAGCAAAATAATATTATACCGACTACATGCATAGAGGTATAAAAGTACTTAGATTCTGTATTTTTTTTACGCCAAGGGGAGCAACTTTAGAGAAAAAAAAATGTTATATCTCCCTATTTAAGCGAGCTTTGGCCTTTCTAGGTCAATTTCTATCTCTTGTTAATTCTACGCTTATCTCTACTTTCTATCTTTTTCTATTCTTCTACTCCTTTGTCTCTCTCTCTCTCTTTCTCACTGTCTTATATATTTATTCTCTCTCTTTCTTAATCTCTTATATATTGTCTTTCTCTCTCTTTCATATAATATACTCTCTTATATATTCTGTGTCCTGGATACCTTCTTTATGCACTTCTTTCTCATAGGAAGATACTATAAAAACTAAAGTCCCTTTCCTTTGGTGTGAGTTCTTTTATAACTTTTTAATAATTATACTCAACCGACCTCAGTAGCTTGATCGATAAGTCGGTGGACTTGTGGCCTGGAGTTCGGTGGTTCTAGTCCCGAGTTCGGTTGAATTTTAGCAGCCTGAGTTTGAGTAACTGTGACAAACTGTGACATCACCAAATACAAAATATGGTTACTTTTTTAATACAATCCCTTTCCTTTTAGTATTTTTATCTCTCTCTCTCTTTCTTTCTCTCTTGTTCCTATCTCTTTCTTCTTGTTTTCTGAAATTGTCTATTTATTCATTTACTCAAAAGTTGCTTTTTCTCTCTCCCCTTTTTATTGCTCTTCAATATTTATAGCATTCTATTATTGTTGTCTTTCTCTCTCTTTCTGTTTTCTGTCAACGATTTTCTCCCATTTTTTTTCTTCTGTATCTCTCTTTTTCTTGATGTCTTCTTTCTCTTGTATCACCCTTTTCTCCTCTGCATTCTTCTCCTTTGTCCTCTGTCTATTTCTCTCTCTCTCTCTCTCTCTAGTCAAATATCTAGGAATCCAAATTGATAATGAGTTTAAAATGAATAAACACGTATATAATCTTTGTAATAAATTACGTATACTCAAATTCAAGATGGACCAGATAAATGCAGGAAAATTTCCATTGACAACAAAGGTTACTCTGTACTTCTCTTTTATTGACTCCTTGCTCAGGTACGGAGTTACACTATATAGCCACGCCCCGAAATACGCAATGGATCCTCTCAACTCACAACAACGAAAAATTAAAAATATTCTGTTTAATCAAACCAATATATCTTGTATGACTCCTGAAGAACTAGCAACTTTTGTTCTCATTTATTCCAACTTTCACGAAGAAAAATTCCGCCAGATGACTCAACATAATTATGAACTCAGATTACAGAGATTCAGGAGACCACGTGTATATACAGTCCAGTATGGACAGAGAATACTCGATTATGTTATGCCCACCCTTCTGAATAACTACTGTGAAGATTTCCTGGAAGAAGAAAATAAATACACCTTAAAGAAGAACATCAAGAAAGCATATTATCAAAAAGATTGTCAAATGGATGAAAGTTCAATTACAAAGAGAAACTAATAATAATAATAATAATGCTTTTTCTTTGTGTTGTTATATCGCAGTTTTGGTGGGTGGCGCGGAATCGCAGGACTTTGCCACTTTGATTTACAATATCTTGTATTATTTATTGCCTAGGATTCTGCCACTGGTCGCTGCTTCACATTGAAGCAGCGGCTCAATTTTCCTCACGAGGTGTGGGTGGACCCCGAGCATCCGGGTACAGAGCGGAGAAGATCCTTCGCCGCTGGGAATCGAACCCGGGTCGCCGTGTGTGCGGTGCCTGGCGCGCTGACTCGCTCTGACACAGTGACTACTACAAAGAAAAACTATAATATTATATGTAACTACATATATATTGAATGTACCTATATGAACTAATTGAACATCTATTACTTATTGTACTTATAATGTGTAATTTATCTTTATTTTTCCTCATTTTGGAATGGGTACTGTCTATATTTATAGATTTTGATACTTTATTATCTCTTAATTTTTTATACCTACCTATTAATTATGTTCATATCTTACCTTTATTATGAAATGTCGATTTTGGCTTTAATCTACTTTACCTTGTGGCATTACTAATATCTACTGCGGCAAAATACTCCATCCAAAACAGATTTTCTATTGATATGAAACTATGTATATATTCAAAACAACTTTAATCATACCAATTTTAAGTACAAATTAGTTTAAGTTAGTTAGGCATTAACAAGAGAGGAGCAAATCTCCATTATAAGTTAGAATTAGCTTAGGAGATTTTTTATTGTAATTTAATTATTAAAAATAAACAAGCATTTTATTCAATTCAATTCAAAAAAAAAAAAATCAATTCTCTCTCTCTCTCTCTCTCTCTCTCTCTCTCTCACACACACACACACACACACACACACCACACACACAGACACACTCCCAATCGCAACTCTCTCCTCCAATACCTGTTCAATTTAAAATATCCTCTCTGTTTATCCTATCAACTTCTTAATCTCTCTTTTTCTACTCTCTTTCTTATCTTCTCTCTCTCTTGTTATTCTGCTCCACATATCTTCTATTTTCCTTGAATTTCATCTTTCTTCATACCCAACGTGACATTAAATCCAAGGACAAACACGTCTGCCAAAAACGATTTTTGAGCTGCAAAGGACAAGCAGTTACACATGTATGCAGATAATTTGTGTTATGTGTAGTTGAGTAGTTACATTATACATAATGTACATAAATATAACCTTGAACATTTTTTGCAAGGAAGTCAGCGTTTCTCTCTCTCTCTTTCATAAAAGAGAGAGAGAAAAACGCTTTGTAAAGTTGGCAATATTTGTAAACAAAATACAGGAGAACCAAAGGCACGATCATACCTATTCCAAAAAATGTCACTTGTAATCCAGAGATGAAATTGCTCAAGTATTCTGAGTACTTTGCCCTCTGGATTGCAACTGGCAGAAATATATTATCTGTAAAAAATAAATAAAATAAAAAGTTAACAACTTAAATGTATTTTATCAAAATATACATACCCACATATAATGAAAAGCATACTATGATGTACACAATTACTATTACATAACTTTGTAAATGTACAAGTACTACGCAAATGTAAACTCTCCCAAAATATCATCAAGTATATTTGAAATGGTAATCTTCCTTAATGAGTAAAAAACGTAGCATGTAAGGTTTTCTAGTTTAAAAATAAAGTATGTAAACACCCCCAATGCAAGAAATACATAGTTGGAAACATGTGAAAATTATGAGCTTGTTAAAAAAAAATTGAGTTAAAAAATAATGATTGTATGCTTATTGCGCAGTGTATGCGTATTACAGCACTACAACTTTAGTATGTTTTCATATGCATGCACATCAGACACTATAATATATAATATATGCTAAAAATGCTACATACATACATGAATTTACTTTATAAAGTAGCATACACACACACACGTAAATGTGCTTTATAAACAACGGATCCCACCCAGTGCATGAATTTTTCCTCATCAATTTCAGTTTGTGACCACATCATAATAAGACTCTGAGGGTTAGGTGGAAGAAAATGCTTTGAGCATTAATTTTTTTTTATTATTATTAAATATGAGTGTTTCACATGCTGTTTTATTTCATAGCCATGAAACAGGAGCTACTGTAGACTCTTGCAGTCTGTGTTGTAGCCTGTCCATTCCGTAGTATGCCTCCCCTCTGATGGACGAGAAGTGACACAATACTTCCCATTTAGGTGCTGGGTCAACACGAGCACACGGAAAGGTATCCCTTACAAAAAAAATCCACTTAAGAGTGTTATTATTATTATTATCCGTACATTAAATTATGTACACTCACTATTTAATGCATTTACTTATATATTTTCGCCATTTACTACTTGGTGAATGCAGTCGTGTGCTGTTGCAGGATGACAAAACGCATAACTTATACAGCTCAGCTCAGGACGAGGATCTTAATAGTGTTGCACTTCTGGTACGAAATAAAATGCATATGTTTTGTCTATCCTTGAAACTTGAGATGCATTTTGATGAAGCGAGGAACATTTGTTTGTTGCATACTATGGGGGAGAGAGAGAGAATGGAAGAGTGTGAGTGAGTGAGATAGAGAGAGAGACATGAAGAGTGAGAGAGAGAGACATGAAGAGTGAGAGAGAGAGAGAGAGAGAATGGAAGAGTGTGAGTGAGAGATAGAGAGAGAGAGAGAGAGAGAGAGAGAGAATGAGAAAGAGAGAGAAAGAGAAAGAAAGAGAGAGAGGTGGGAGAGAGAGAGATAAATGAAGAGTGAAAGAGATGGCAAGGAAGAGAGAGAGAGATAAATGAAGAGCGAGAGAGATGGCAAGGAAGAGAGAGAGAGAGAGAGAAAAATAGAAAGCAGGGAGGGAGAACAAATTATATTTCTAGTTATTGCGCGTTAAGTGTAAGAAGCGGAATTTTCACACAGACAATTCTGTTCCCTCCGATCACGTAAGTTTGGCATTTCCGGTCCTGTCCTACCCAGGCTGAGTGAGGTTAATGTGGGTAGCTGGTACCAAACCAAATAGAATCATTGGATATGAAAGGAGCCTAGACATTGGATCTATGCGTGCATACGATCCTCTCACCACCGTGATGCAGGTATATGTATCTGTCGCACGGATATGGAATTATTATAAAAGTGTAAGAAAGTCGAAGTATAGGATTTAAAAGTTGGTTTTCACTGTAGATACTTTCATTTTCTAGTGAAATACTATCTCACGATCATTAAGTAAATAATAAGGATAAGCATTGATTGATTAAATTAAGGAAAACTGCAGACATAAAGGGACCTTTAGAATTTTTGTAATTAACAAGAAGACGAAATTGAAAATTTCGAGCCTAGGGTGTGGTGTGAAACCATACATGTTTTTTTATTGATTTTTTGGTGACATTATAATGTTTCAACTATATGATTATGTCCCTGAAAGGAAAGAAGTTTCGTGTGATATTCATGTTTTGAAATGCGTCCAAAAATGTTTCGCTTTTTTTACAAAAAAAAAAAAAAAAAGAAAATGAAGGGAATTTTCCCTTTTGAAAGGCTTGAAGTTTTTTAACAATATCTTTTATGTACTTACCATTTCCTTTCCTTTTCTTAACCCGACATCTGTAGGTCCATGGCTAAAGCAGGGGAGATGTAACCTGGGAATCGACACGGCGGTTCTCAATATGTTGATTCTGTATTTTCATAGCACTTCATTTTTTAATTATATTTTAATATTATCGTTACCATAGATATCATCACTAGAGTTGGATTTAAGGCACTAGAGCTTGGATGTAATTTGATACCATGTTGCCTTCAAAACGAAATCTACCGATACTAATGAATGAAATGAACCGCCCTTTCTGTATAATTTTACGAGTTGTCACTAAAAATAGAAAAGTTTTTCCCCCGGAGGGTAAAAAAACTATTATTTTGGGTCTTGCGTAAGCTTGACCCAGATGAGATTTCTTTTGCTGTTTTGACCTAAATTGTGCAACTTTCCTCTAACTTCCCCTCTTTTCCTGTTATAGTCACCTCCCACTTTTGGTTTTTCTCCTCAAACCTTGAACTTTAGCTCTGACTGAAGCGGTAGGGGGTAATCAGTACCTCATTTGCCGTTTCACCGGCAAGAACTTGTTCCTGGATCAAGCTTACGCAAGACCCAAAATAATAGTTTTTTACCCTCCGGGGGAAAAACTTTTCTATTTTGGGATCTGTGCTCCAGCTTGACCCAGATGAGATGTGTTTGTAATCTGCCGGTGTAAGTCAGAGTACTGTGATTCTATAAGGAGTATAACATGAGTTATCTCAATAAAACTAGAAGACAGTAGATTTTGTGTAGGGTGTTAACTAAACAGGAACACTTAAATCTATTTTCACTAATTGTGAGAGAAAGATAGATATGAATGTACAAGATTTACGTATATATGTACAAAATTATATGAACGCCAAGTATTGGTATTGGTATAAGAAGGGCTGTCGGCTACGAAAGCTTTTTGTCACTGCGACCTTAAATAGATCTTTTGTGACATGCCCCTGTAGCTCTAAAAGAGATCAAAGCTATTAATGTAGCTTAAGATCCTTTTAGGACTGATTTCGGTAACTTCTTTAGGTGTTAGAATCAGCCTTGAGAAGTGTTTCAGACGAGCGTGTGAGGCTGCTCCACATTCACAGAGAATGTGTTTTGCTGTCTCTGGGGCCTCTTTACAGAGACTGCATTTTAGGTCTTGAGCAATGTCCATTTGTTCAGACGGTAGTTGAGGGTACAATGGCCTGTTAAAAGCCAGTAAGGATTCCTCTTTGCTCAGACAGAGCATGTCTTTTGCTCTTTGGGCGAATAAGTTAGGAAAGTTTTCGCCTGCCTGTGGCCGGGACTCATTTGGGAACTGTATTAACCCATCCTGAAATGACAGTTCTAGATGCGGGTATAACTTTGCCCGTGTCGTGATAAATAAAGAGTAACATAACTTTGCGCCCGCTCTCTTAGAAGAGAGTGAAATAAGTAGTCTAATCCATTTAACTGGATCTAAAAGAGGGTCATCTTGATTGTCATTGAGTTGCCAACCGGACTGTCTATGGGTCGTGCAATCTGTTTTAGAACCGAAAGCGGCCCAAAAAATTACAGAAGAGTTCATGTCTTGAAAGCTTTCAGGCGATGTGCGAAGCAGAGTCAAGTCGTGAACTCTCCTTGCAGAAGCAAGAAGTATCAAAGCTACATGGCGGGATACTTCAAAGTTGTTGGTCTCAAGAGGTGGGTTGTTTCTGATCCATGAAATGAGAATAGAAATATCCCAAATTTCTCTATGCTCAGGAATAGCTTTTCTACTAATAGCTTTTAGAACTTGTTGAACAATTGGATTGCTAGGAAGTTGAGAAGCTCTAGATGGATCTGCAAAAGTACAGACTACTGATTTGAGTAGAGTATAAAACACGGGTCTCATGCAATAACAACTAATGGCTGTAAAATCCAAACGGCTGAAGTTGGTTTGCTGAAATATATATTTTGGAACCGCCTCGACGACCGGCATCTTTTGGTACCACTTTCAGCCCCCTAGCTTAATTTCAGCCCCCCCTAGGGCAGTTTATGTGTTTTGGTGAATTTACGCAATAGTGGGAATCGAAGTGTTGACCTGTAGACTCTGAGAACTGATATTTCATTGTTATATTTGGGATTCGAACCATAGACCTGTGGATTTGCAGCCTTAGCGATTGACATTAAATTACAAAGACCAAGTGTGTGTTCAATTCAGTGTCCAAGTTGAAGCGATATTATTTGTACAACAACAAAAAAAACCTCCGACATTTTTGGGATTCGAACCATAGACCTGTGAACTGTCGGCATAATATTATTTCGTCAAATGCTAATTTATTCATAGCTAGAAAAGCTAACTAAAGGTCTTTATCAGTTCTAACATTGCAACTAAATTCTTCTTATCTATTGTTAACATGCAAACCGGCAGTTGCTATCAAATTTGACCCATGACCTCAGCCAGTGATCACGCCATATCAACGATTCTCTCTTGACTAGTAAACATATACAGGGTGATGCTAGACGTAATAAAAGAATTAGTCAAAATATACAGGATGGTTGTAGATCTTATTTATTCTTTTTATAGTGGGAATCAATTTATTCATAGCTAGAAAAGCTAACTAAAGGTCTTTATCAGTTCTAACATTGCAACTAAATTCTTCTTATCTCCTCAGGTAGACAGGCTTAGGTCATATGATGTTTGACCCCAGCCATTTCATACTGGGTGGATTTAGTCAAAATATACAGGATGGTTGTAGATCTTATTTATTCTTTTTTGCATATAACTTTACTTTTTATTATGATGAAAAGGAGAATAACACTCATCAATAATATGATGATTATAGTTGGAATGAACCAATTTCTTTCTTCTTCTTTTGAGTTATTTTCAATGGTTGTACATAATGTTTCCAAGGCAGACAGGAAATTAATGGAATAATTATTACCCATCAAGTACTCTGTGCAATTGAATACATTGGATGATGAAATTTCAGTACAATCATCGTAAGTTAACTTTAAATGTCTTGCTTTTGATTCCCAACTGTGCACATCATACTGATCCAGGAAAGAAACATTTTGAAAAATCAAACATCTCCTGATCAAGTACATTCCGTACTCACGAGCTGCCAGCAGTAACTGGGTAGCAACATTACTATTCTCATGTTGAAACATGTTTTAAGGCCTAGTCGGTTTGTTTCACCAGTATTTATAGTGTTAATCCACCCGGTATTATATGATTAACCGTTACAACAGATAAGATATGAAAATCCAAGGTGACTTTGAATGTCTGAGCTTGGAAATCAGTTGAAAAGTTAGTGACCTCAAGTGCGGTTCGCGAATTTTAGTTTGTTTTTTTTATATCTATAATGGTTTGTAAAATTGATGGATGTCAATGTCAAAAACAAGACATACCAATTCATTTGATGTATTGGCTAACCCACCATGGAATCGATATCCGTCCGCTCTTCCAGAAACCTTATATTGGTAAGAAAAAAAAACCCACCATCCCAACTAATAATGATCTAAATACCGTCAATGAAGCAACCTATAACTTTGTACCAGTCGATAATGGAGGAAATGTTTTGGAAGAATTTTTATTCGAAATGCCAAACTTGGAGCAGGAGAGAGTTTTACAACCTCAAACTACAACAGCAACAACAAGTAGTAACTTGGAGCAGGAGAGAGTTTTGCAACCTCAAACTACAACAGCAACAACAAGTAGTAGTAACGTCAAAAGAAGTGTCCCCTACAAAGTGTCCACAAGGAGAGGATATAAATAGTTTGTATGCAGAATCAAACAATTAGTTATGAAGAATCATCCGGTAAATATTTTGGTGAGAGTGAGCTCCATCATGTCATAAGACGAGCATTAAAAAGACATAACATTCAAGAACAACAACAACCTGAAGAGAAAAAAAAATCCAAAAATGAAATTGAAAGTCAAACTGAGAAGGAAGTAAAGAAATTTATGAGAGAATTTCCTCGTCAATCACATGTTCAGAAGTTGATATCTTACTTTGTTGAAAGAAAAACATTTGACAATTTATCACTTTACGTCAGTAAGAATAATTTTCTACCAATAGATGTGGCAAGTAAAACTTATTTGAAACAGAAAACCTTTTCCGAATACAAAAACAATCAATGATAAAAATGTGAATGACGTGAAATCAGCATTAGACGAAGTGAAACAAGACAGAAAACAGGATAATGAGATTTTTCAATCAACATTTACATTGAAAAAAACATTTGATGACTACATTGTTGAGGCTGGAGTAAAAGAACAGAAGATCAATGTGGACCTTGACAAGGTGAAAGAAGATCTTTCGAAACGGATACTGGAGTTGGATAATAAGTTTACGCCTCTTTTGGAACTAAAAAATACAGTAAATGCACATTATAAACAATTTCATAGTTTGACTGACGCATTGAGAAAAGATCTGAATACTTTAGACAAAAAAGCTCTATACGCAACAACATTTTACAACTATAGAAAAAGTCATGAGTCTGATTTCAAGGATATTGTTAGTGCAAAAGAAAAAAGTTTGAAAACTGAAGTGAATTATTTTTTTCAAAACAAGTTACTTGCTTTAAACTTGTATTAGCAAGTATACCGTCAAAATTTAAAGTTTGAACATTTTCAATAGCGAGCTGAATACATTTCTTAAAACTATCAAGTCCATGCTCAAAGGTATGCAAATGTTTACTTCTCCGTAGAAATGATGGAACACTGTCGAGAGTGAAAGGTAATCTATCCGCGATTTGCTGTCCATCACATTGATGCTCATGAAAATGTTTTTCAATGAGAAAAATGGATAGACAGATTTTGCAGACAAAAAATTTAATTCGACTTTTATTTTCCAATGTTGCTGGTAGCGTATGACGCATTAATTCATTGAAATTATTTATATATGTAAAGTGTGAAACGTCACCATTTCTAAGCAAAAGTAAATCATTCGAACTGTGGACATTATCAACTCTGGAAATGCGAAACGGTTTGGATCACTTTGTTTCTATCGACTACGTAAACATTTACTGCTACACCCGGATTGTTACCTTCGAAAATATCGAGCTCGTCAATTTTAACTGGCCATGATAATCCCGACCAATTGTATTTACTGTCAAGATCTCTATAGTTTTCCTTATATCTACGTTTTTTTCCAATCGGAAATAAACTTTACCAACATTGAATATTTAAAGCAATAGTTGTCGTTGATTTTGACATTAAATACAGTTTGTCGTTTTTTCTGAAGAAAATCCGGAGTCTCAATAAAGGTTCCACAGCGAATTGGTTGGTATTTGAGGAAAGAAAGCTGAACTCCTCCGATGGATTCCATTGTCCAACCGCTTCCTTTCAATTCGAAATCAAGCATTTCCGACAGTAAACTCTGTACAGCCTCCTGCCATACATTATGAAAGTCTACACTTTCACACACTATTAGGTTTTTTGTTTTGAACGAAGCAAGTTTAATTTCGTCTTTTTTGGTGATTTGTTTGAAAAAAACAAATAATCGAGCCGAAAATTTAAAACTTTGATAATTTCTCAAAATCTCATCCTTCAACTCCATTATTTTGTCTTTCACAAACTCTTGAAGAAATTGATTTGTGTCTTTGTAAATAACATTTTTGACAAAATATGTTCTAATGTTATTTGAAAAGGCAGACTCTAGTAATGTAACATTGTCAGGGTAGCTGTTGAAAATGTTTCTTTGATGCCGTACAGAGTTAAAATGTTCCTTCCTTTGAGCATCACTTGTAAAACTATAATGTTCATTACATATTGTACAGAACGCTATTCTTATTTTGGGAATATCCATTTCACACCTTGAGAAGAGATAAAAATTATAAAGAAATTAATATTTGAAATTAAAAAAAAAAAAAAACAAGTTTACATCTATGTGTCAATTTTTTAAAAAAATTTATATATTAATCAAACAATATTTCCCAAATGGATTTTTTCCAAGCCTCATAATAGATTCGTCTATATCTATTGGTAGTTATTTCCTCATGACATAACTCTTGAAATAAATCAAATCTTGTTAATACATCCTTGATGCTATGTAAGAAAACTTGTCTAAGTTGTTTATGGTAACAATCTTTCATCATCATTCTTTTCTGGGGTTTCATTACATTTACAAGGACGATCTAGGTAACATGAATATCCACGACATTTAATCAAATATATTAAATCTTCAAAACAATGGAGAAAATGATGAAAAAATAATGGTGGTAGATTTAATTTTTTCACGCGTGGTTTAATGAAAAAATAAAAAAATTGACGGAAGATTCGAAAGTCTCTTTTTCGATATAATTTATAATTTCATCAGCGTGAAAATTGAAAAAGTTAAATAAACTTTGTCTTAATGCAAGTTTTTCTAATGTATCCATCGTTTTTTCAAAAATTGCAAATGAAAGTAATGAAAAAAAAAAAAATATTTAAAAGCGATCAGGTAAAAATCAATAGTCCAAGAACTCTAAACCTATTTCTTCATAAAAAAAAATTGAAAAATTTTCATAATCAGAATTTATAAGGTAACAAATCTTTTGACACACTTCATGAAGATCTTCATGATGCTTACATTTTGAATTTAATTTACAATACTTTGCAGACTTTGTTACATTTATAAATAAATATTCCGCAAATTTTTTAAATTGTTCATTCAGTTCAATCAAAATTTTAAATTTTAAGCTTTCAGGAATAAATATTGACTCTAAAATTGATTTGAGTTTATTTTTAAATTGATTTTCTTCACCTTTTAGAGTATTGTTATAGAAATCATTAAAAAGTCTACAATCACTGCTATCACCATCAAAAATAGCTTTACTATAAACATGAATCCATACGTGTTCCTCAGCAATAATTTGACATACATTTTCAAGATAGCTTAAGATTTCATAATTTTGCCAAAAGAAAAAACTAATATATCTAACAGTAAGTTTACTTAATGATATCATAATATTATTTCATAAAATTTTGAATAACACTGAGAAATAAATTAATTTACATACCATGAAATTTGAAAGAAAAAAAAGAGTCAAACTACTGTAAGTTTAATTTTCTCTTCTTCAGCAGATTGGTTAACTCTTCTTCTTCCCGACAATTCAAGTTTGGCCAGGTAACCTTGATGATTTCGAAATCTCCCTCTGCTTCTTCTAACTTTTCCTTGATTTTTATCTGTCCAATTTTATAATTAGGTTTAAAAACTATTTTGTCTTCTTCAAATTTAATGTCTTTATCACTTACGTTAAACTTTTTCTTGATTAATAATTCTAATAGTCTTTTATTATTTAACACCTTCAATATAATTATAGAACTCATATTCAAAAAAAAAAAACACTTTTCTTTTTTTTCGGATAATGTTCCTTTATAATTATTTACACATTTCACATAAAATAATAAGAACAAAATAATATTAATAAATGGTTGGTTTAATTATACACACACACACACTGAATGTTTCACAAACTTAATTTTTTTTAGTTGAATATTTTTCTACTTGTAGGGTAATATTACTGACTATGTGTTTGAATGAATAACATTATTGTCAAGTCCAGCTTTATATATGATTGCCTTATCTGCCTCTGCGTCTGATATCAAGCAATGTGAGCTTGCAGACAACGTGATATCGGGCAATGTGAGCTTGCAGACAACGTGATATCGGGCAATGTGAGCTTACAGACAACGTGATATCGGGCAATGTGCTCTTGCTAGCCACGTGATATAATTGAACAACCTCTCAAGTTTATCTCAAGTGTATTTTCTTCTGACTAGTAAACATATACAGGGGGGTGTATTAGTTAACAAAAAAAAAAAAAAAATCTACATTATTTTCTGGATTGTATTGGTTAGTGGATAAAGTCTTACAACTGCATCATGTATTATTAGAGCGTACAGGGTTGTTTTTTCAGTAACATTTGCAGCTAATTCGTATTCAATGCGAATATCTACTGTAGAGCTGTGTTTCCATAGTTCGGACTGTTTTGAACAATCAATAACCACAATGGGGGCTTTTGCTAAATAATCTTTATAACTAAGATACGGTTCACTGATTTTTCGATAGTAATTCCTTGGAAATCACAATACATTAGATAAAGAGGAATGTACTTCTTCTGTTCAAAGTCAATATTTAAAGACTCGTAGGGGAAACAAACAGAGTTGAGATAGACTTTTATATTCTTAGCTTTACATGGTCAAACATAGATGGATCCTTTGTCAAGCTGTTTGTCCCGGTCTGTTTGGAACCCTAAAAGTATAAATCTAGGTTTGTCTTGCGCATTACTTGTCTTTACTGTCCAGTTGATCTCTTTACTTGCTGGTAAATTCGGATAGTAATTCAAACTCCATTTTCTAAAGCTCATGTCAATCGGAATGTTTCTCTTGTACTGAGAGAGCAGCTCCAGACGTATGGGATCGCTGACTTGAACATGTGGTACCTTCCATACTACTTTTGTGAGTTGAACTTTTGCATCTGTTACAGCAGCGGTACCCGTAGATAATAGAGCATCCTTGGAACTCTTGGATCGCATTAAAATCAAGTCCAGACGTTGATTGAGCAGAATTTTATCATAGTTTTCAGCGAAACCCAATAGATATTTCAGTTTGAGATATCCACTAAAGGTATAACTTGTTGTAATTTCAACTGACTGTCCTGATGTCTCATATTTTTTCATTTCATCGCTTGAGTATGATGGATATGCTTTTAGAGTGGATGTGATGCCAACATTTTTATTAGAATCGATTTCAACACTATTCATTTCCAAGCGAATCTCATCAAACAGGAAGCACAGTCCATTGTTTACAAACTGAATGGATTTATTAGCCTCCAGATTGGTTCCATCTTCTTTACGATTTTTCCTTCAATGTAGATTCCCGATTCACTTAGCAGCAGATATGAGCTTTCCTGGTTAATACTGATGATGATATTGTCTGTACTGTCCAAGCTGATACTTGTGTACGGTCCATACGTATGACTTTCATAACGAATTATATTTTCATCGTAAGTCACACGATTGTTCAAATTCAAAATATTGTCTTCAATGTTCATTTTTGTTTCACACTATAGCCTAAGCTTTGTAGAATTTTTACACTCCTTTTGGTAAGTTTCTTTAGTTTTATTTTTTTTTTTTATTACTTTTCACTTGTATAACACTTGTTGGAATGACCTTAAGGAGAGTGGGCACACTCTTTTTATTGCTTTTCACACGTTTCATCACAATCATATTTTCAAATGTAATTCTAAGGATATCTCTTCACCTCGAAAGTCTATTAAATTATGTCTTTCGTCAACAAGCTTCACAATCAATCTGTCAATTTCATCTGTATTGAGTGGTAAATATATAACATTGTTGGGAACTTCTGTGATCCGGAAACCAGGTGGTACATTCAGGAAATATTTATACAAACAATTACTGGACACACCGTCTTGATAGGAACCATTGACTATGTTTACGTCAATTTTTATTGTATTTATTTTGGAAATTTTCAAAGTATTTGTTGAGGTCAGCATAGTGTGTGCAATGTATATTTCTTTAGGGAGTCCAAGCATATCGGCAAGTGATCGCTCCTTGAAATCAACATTATACTTGCACCAAAATAAACATTTCAGAGTGTTTACATTGGGTTTAATAGATATCGCATTTTCACCCAACTTGGATTTCAAGTAGCTTTCAATATCCAATAGTTCGTAAGTTCCTTCTTCTATTTCAATGTCAATCCAATCTTTACTATCGTCCTGATATCTGAAAACATTGTTTGTCCGATCAATGTTTGGAATACTATTGTAGGTTTGAAATTGTGTCAAACCAATAACAGCATCTGTTGAAACTTTTAAAGGAGGAAATATTGAACACACAATTTCAGATTGTCTAGAAGTTATATGAAAAATTCTGCTGGACATGTTTTTTTTATTTATTTGTTAAATAATTCAATAGTTTTCTGAACAATATATTTCAAACACAAGTGTCCACAATTAACTGATCTGTATTTCTGTTCTCGCTCATAGTTATAGAAAATTTTACACCCATTAAGGTATACTCTTATTTCTACAGGTGGACGCAAGTTGCCAAAACTATCATAATAAAAGGCAGAGTTATTTTTCTTCAACATGGCTACCCAATGAGTGCCAGGTCCACTTGATTTGTCAAGATTAATAATCATCACTTCATTTGTTCTTGGTTTTGACGGGAGTTGATTCAAACTGTAGATGCCTCGAAAATGTGGAACATTGATTTCACGAATCTTTTTCAAAATATCAATGTTTGTCAACGCTCTCCGAGGCAAATCATTTAGTTTTTTGACAAGACATTAAAATAGTTTGAGTATGGTTTTATGTACAACCCCTGTCCACTTTTAATAGGAGTAACAGCACCCGAAGAACCAGCAGCCTTGAAATCTGCGATTGCTTTTGCAATACCACTAACACCGCCAGCAATGGATCCGAGGGCACTTAAACCAGCAAGTATGGGGATAGCAGCCGGCAAGAATCCACCTGACATTGTCTTGGCTATTCTGAGTCTTCTCGGAATTTTCTTGTTTACTTTTTTCCCCCGGATAGCTTTACGTGCAGCCATCAGAGCGTGTTTACTAATCAACTTGAGATTATCACTTTCTCCAGCAGATTTCATTCCTAGCGCAGCAGCTTTAGTTAGTTTTCGAAAAAATCATTGTTGTCTTCTTTTTGCGACGTAGACCAGCGCCCATTTTTCTTTTAACTTTCATAGCGTTAGTCACGAACAAGGCAGCAGCTTTTTCCGGCAAGTTTGAATCTCTGGCCAACACTCTCTGCCAAGCTTTGTTTTCCAATTCCCAATCTGCTTGCTTACGATCGGCTTTCTTGTCAGCGTATTTGAGATCGTGTTCTTTACAGGCCGAATCCAACGAATTAATTCCTTCTTGATCTTTTCTTTTATCCAATCTTGTTCCTGGACCACAGAATCTGTACGACGGAATGTGAAGTTCAAATGGTAAACTTATCAATCAACTTATTTAAGAGACCTTTTCCACGTCTGCGAATCATTAACAATAAAGTGATTGTTGTGAAAACATTGGTTTATATAGGAAAACAAAGAAAGAAAAAAAAAAATCAGTAATCATGAAAACAAAAAAATGTAAAGAAAATTTAAATGTTGAAAATTTTGACTTTGTCAGCGAAGTGAAATCAAAAAATAAAAAAAATGGAAATTTTTTTCCAAACAAATGTACGAGCCTTAATTGTCGGTCCAAGCGGATCGGGTAAGACCAATCTTCTGCTGGCTCTCTTGTTACATCCAAACGGATTGCGCTTTGAAAACGTTTATGTGTACTCAAAATCATTTCAACAACCAAAATATCAATTTTTAGAGAAAATTTTGAATGGAATCAAAGAGGTGCAACTCAAGTATTTACAAACGACGAAGATATGATTCAACCGTGTGAAACAAAGAAAAAATACTGTTTTTGTAATGGACGACATTGCTTTTGAGAAACAAAAAAATATTAAACAATTTTTTTCCCAAGGTAGACATTTTCCTCGTTGACATCATTCTTCTAGCGCAAACTTATTCAGCTATTGGTAAACAATTGATTCGAGATAATGCAAACTTTCTATGTATTTTTCAACAAGATCCCTCAACTTGAAACATATTTATTCCGATCATGTTTCTGATTTGTCTTTTGAAAAGTTTAAAGAGATGTGTCAGTATTGTTGGAAATCGAAACATGGATTTCTCGTATTGGATAAAGAATCCGACAGCAAGTCTGGGCGGTTTCGATGTGGCTTGGATAAATACTTCATAGATATATAAGACAATGATTGCAAATGTAGAACTTATTAGACATGAGTCTTTCAAAAGAACTGAGTGAAGCGAAAATTCTCGCTAAAAAAATTAGTGACGCGCAGAAAGAAATACGAGCTAAAACTTATCCCTTAAAATTAGACAAGATGAACAATCAAACAGTATTAAAAGTTTCTTGAAACCAGTATCAGAACCATTGACTAAAATTGCCCAAAGTAAAAGAGAAAAAAATCAACTTTCTGAAGAGATTACAAGAACAGAGAACAGCAGCATCATCAGGTGTACCATCAATCAAAAGAGAACCAATATCTTCGCTCAGACGAATACCTGAACTTTTTGAAGAAATTTGACAGTCCATCGAGAATCAGAAGATACAATGATGAAGATGGTCAAACGTCTGATTCCGAACGATATGCTAGTCCACTAGATACATGGTCCTTAGGTGAACAATCGACTATTCAAACGCCAGATATTTCAACTTCCAGGCACCTCAACGTCATATCAACAGTCGAGTCCTGGTTACGATAGAAAAACTGTTCGATAGACGATACAATCAAATGATTTTTCCAAGTCCAACAACAGGCTCTCCATTAAAAATGAAGTTAAAACCATCAAGATTAAGTATATCAATGCCTAGCTCACCAAAACCTTCTTTGGAAGCCCTAAAAAGAGGACCATTACTGGAACGAAGAAATACAATGTTAACACCACCGCCACCACTATTATCTCCGTCACTTGAACAGGAGCAACCTCAAAATTATTCCATGAATGAACCAATGCTGCAGACATCACACCACCACCACCAACCATTGAAGCCGATAACACTCAGAATAGTTTGACACAAAGCGCAACCTATTTCATACCTATGAATTCAAAGACAACAAAAAAGCTTCTTTGATAGATCGTTTTTTAAAAGCATTAGATGATCAAGCCATCGTAATCGATAAAGTTACCGGTATCAAAAGAAAAGATGGAAAATATTTCCTAGGAAAAAAAGAAATTGCATTTTTTTAAGGACACCTAACGAACACATACGTATTGGTCAAAATAATTATCCAGTCACTCGCGGACTTATGGAATTATTGTTTCTCAAACAACCAAATCAAGAGAACTATACCAATCTGGATGAAAGAAATTACGTGAGAATTATAAAGGATACTAAACTTGAACCTTTGTCAAGTAAAATACAACAATTTCAGGGATCGGGTTTACCAAATATTATGTTTGACAGTAATCGTAATAAGGAATTTGTTTACTTTAATGATCCCAATGAGTTAGTAGAGAGACTTTTACTCTTGAAAAGGTCACAAGCTGCAGGCAATTATCTAGCCCACATAAACGAAATAAATTCAATTTTAGAAGAACTCAAAGAATGTAATGTAATTAATTAAATCGAGAGGGAAAAAAATAAATTGAATTCTTTTATTACGTCTAGCATCACCCTGTATATGTTTACTAGTCAAAAGAGAATCGTTGATATGGCGTGATCACTGGCTGAGGTCATGGGTCAAATTTGATAGCAACTGCCGGTTTGCATGTTAACAATAGATAAGAAGAATTGAGTTGCAAAGTTAGAACTGATAAAGACCTTTAGTTAGCTTTTCTAGCTATGAATAAATTGATTCCCACTATAAAAAGAATAAATAAGATCTACAACCATCCTGTATATTTTGACTAATTCTTTTATTACGTCTAGCATCACCCTGTATATGTTTACTAGTCAAGAGAGAATCGTTGATATGGCGTGATCACTGGCTGAGGTCATGGGTCAAATTTGATAGCAACTGCCGGTTTGCATGTTAACAATAGATAAGAAGAATTTAGTTGCAATGTTAGAACTGATAAAGACCTTTAGTTAGCTTTTCTAGCTATGAATAAATTAGCATTTGACGAAATAATATTATGCCGACAGTTCACAGGTCTATGGTTCGAATCCCAAAAATGTCGGAGGTTTTTTTTTGTTGTTGTACAAATAATATCGCTTCAACTTGGACACTGAATTGAACACACACTTGGTCTTTGTAATTTAATGTCAATCGCTAAGGCTGCAAATCCACAGGTCTATGGTTCGAATCCCAAATATAACAATGAAATATCAGTTCTCAGAGTCTACAGGTCAACACTTCGATTCCCACTATTGCGTAAATTCACCAAAACACATAAACTGCCCTAGGGGGGGCTGAAATTAAGCTAGGGGGCTGAAAGTGGTACCAAAAGATGCCGGTCGTCGAGGCGGTTCCAAAAATATATATTTCAGCAAACCAACTTCAGCCGTTTGGATTTTACAGCCATTAGTTGTTATTGCATGAGACCCGTGTTTTATACTCTACTGATTTGTTTACTAGGATTGTACTAAAAGCCAGATTTTTGTAGTGCAGAAAACATAGAAATTTGGACACACAGGGGTCCGCAAAGGTTGACACAACTGATTTGTGAACGAGAATTGTACTGCACGCAAAGTTTTCAGAGTGAAGAAAGCTGAAAATCTTGCGACTTCCTGGGGGAAGGATTGTTTCGAGAAACATTCTTAACTGACGACCATGAGAGCCACCTTTCCCAAGGAGCTTTGTAGGTTTTTAACTTAGAAGGGCGCCAACTGGGGGAGCTTTTCCTGTGGACAGGTCTACTAGGCACTCGTTAGGATCCTTCAGAGTGATAGGTTGGTAAACTGCTCTCCTCAGCAGATGTGGGCGCCAGAACGCGTTTTCCCAGGACGGAGCAATCATGATAAATACGTCATGAGCTGAGTTCAGCTGGTTCAGGACTCGAGGAAGCAGGGGAGGGGTAGGAATACCCATGCTAGCGGGAAGTTCCATTCTCTGAAGAGGGTGCCTCCTTTAGAGACCTTGCTTGAACATCTCGAGCTGAGCGAGAAATGTAACATGGAACGACTGCCGCCTTTGCTGACGCAAAGAAGTCTATGACCGGTTTTCCCCAGAACCGAAATATAGGTGAAGTTAGCTGGAGGAGAAGGTGCCCTTCGGGAATTAGATTTGAGCGGGATAGACTGTCTGCGATGTTGTACATCTCTGGGATGTACTCTGCTCAGAGAACAATATAGTTGACTGACGCTATCCTGTAGATTTTCTCTACTCTCCTCAGGAGACTGATATATTTGGTCCCTCCTTCCTTTCTGAACAAGAACTAGTTTGTTCTGAAGATATTCCAAATGTGTTTCTAAGGACATCTGCAAAGAGCTCTTTGACATTGATATGCCATTCTTTTTGGCTCCTTCTCCAAGAACCTTGGGCCATTTGGTTGCCTTCATCACTCCCCATCCACTGGCTGATGTGCTTTCGTCACAAACACTTGAGGTGGACGATGAAAAATTGGAGTTGGAAGATGAAGCATTGAAATCCACCAACGAATCGAGATAGGACCATCGAAGGAATTTGACCCAACATTAGGGGTTTGGATCTTGGGAGTCGCCGACTAAGTTTTCGGGTTGAGGACCTCTCACACCCAAAGCTCTTTTTCTTGTGATACCCGAGTTGCAGTGAGGGTGTTGAAATCGGGGGACAAGTATCCTCGTAGTGCGGCTTCTCTGAGGTCGTGGGCGAGGTTGAGAAGAAGAAGAGTGTGATTTCACAGCTTCGAGTAAGGCCTTGGGCTCAAACAATTAGTCTTCCGAAGGAGAAATTTCCTTCAGAATCCGACGCGGGACCTAAATCGCTGGTACTGTTTCTCCGACTGGCAATCGTTTGGGATCTCTTTCCGCTTGCGTACTGAAGAAGCCTATCGGAAGTTCTTTAATCAGGTAGTTCTTCAACGACTTCACAGATGGATGTGCCGCAACGACCTTGTTCGAGGTGTCTGCCAGTGCAGGACGTTGAAGAATTAAGCCGTGGGATAATATCCCAAAAGCTCCGTCCATATAAGCCAGGAGATCCGCTCATTCACTTGGCCTTCAGTTGGCTGCAGGCGAGCGAAGATACCATAAGCGAAGATACTATGTATCTAATGCTGTTCCAACTTGTAGAATTGAGATTCTGACATTTGCGGCTATTTATTTTAGCTTCAGGAGCTGGAAGACGAACATCCGGCTCACGTTCTTTTACGCAGGGGGTAAAATCGAACGGAAGGTCTGGAGTCGCTAAAACTTCCTCGTGCTCGCCATACAGGGGAGGAGCTTCCGGAAGAGAATAGTCACCCTCAGAATACGAGGCTTCCGAAGGGTCAGACGCCGACAACTCATCGTTCTGGACGTATCGGTTGAACATGAGTCGGCTAGAGCCTGGTGAAGAGAAAATTCATGGCGTCATTCATCCTTGCCATCCGCCTGTCCTCTTGTTCTTGGAAGCGTTCGTCAAGAGTTTTTTGTGTCCAGAATCTTCCGGAGACTCTATTGACAGGGACGATTATCTGGAGACTGGTATGGAAACATTTCTAACCAGGATTCTGTCCGCTGCTTCACGAGAAATGAGCTCCGATTTTAGAGGAGTTACAGCCTGAGCCATGATATCGTGTGACTGCGATGATCCACGGATCTGCTTTTTCATATCCCTATAGTGGTATTCCGTCAAGACTGACGCACTTGGATCAAAGGCCCGAAACTATATCCAGTGTGGGCAGGGCGAACCGAAGCTTGTTAAGGACTGTTGCATCCACTTCAAAGCCTAAGTCGATCCAGTTGATCAGCGTCCGGTTCCTCCAGGTATCAGGTAGAAACTTCTTTGCCGCATCCTTCAGGCGAGACAGGACGTCATTGTTAGACGGCAGGTCACAGAGAGCTCCCAAAGACTACCGTTGGTAATCCAGGTATCGTAGTAATCCGTTGGTTCGAATCTCACCCAGTGCATGGATTTTTCCTCATTAATTTGAGTTTGTGACCACATAATAACAAGACTCTGAGGGCTAGGTGGTAGAAAATGCTTTGAGCATTAACCTCGCCTGGTGGATGTTACCGTAGCCATCTGACAAGAATACTAGGCAAACAGTGAGTATTGGCTGAATTTTATCTCTTGAACGGCTTAAATTATTGAGCAACGATGCAATATCCGAAGCAGCGCTCGACCAGAAAGGATAAGGGGGTCAGGGAGACGCGCCCAAGCGAAATGCAGACGAAGAACCATTTCACGGCTCAAATCCTGATCAACGGCTCGACTGGTTCCCAAAGGTATAGGTACCAGGAGACAGGCAAGGGGTCTAGAGAGACGCATCTAAGCCAAGGAGGGAAAGAGTCCAGCCCACGGATCAAAAATTTGAGCAACGGCTCAAATGATACCAGCGGTCTAGGCACCAGGAGAAGGGCAAGGGGTCTAAGGAGACTCACCCAAACCATGTAAGGACCGAGTCCAGCACACGGCTCAAAATCTTGAGTGACGGCTCGACTGGTACCAGGGGCATAGATACCAGGAGACAGGCAAGGGGTCTAGAGAGACGCACCCAAGCCAAGGTAAGGAGGGGCATTGTCTAGTCCTCGGCTCAACTTGTATCGAAGGCATAGGAACCAGGAGAAAGGCGGGGGGTCTAGGGAGACGCACCCGCCAAGAGGGAGGACAAATTCCATCCCATGGCTCGAAATCTTGAGCAACGGCCCGACTGGTACCAAAGGCATAGGTACCAGGAGGCAGGCCGGGGTCTAAGAAGACGCATCCGCCAAGGAGGGAGGACAAAGTCAACTCCACGGCTCAAATTCTTGAGCAACGGCTCGACTGGTACCAAATGCATAGGTACCAGGAGACAGGCCGGGGGCCTAAGGAGACGCACCCTCCAAAGAGGGAGGACAAAGTCAACTCCACTGCTCAAATCTTGAGCCACGGCTCGAGTGGTATTTTTTAATAAGAGAACAGGTAGGTCAACCTCCACTGAGAAGGCCCAGCAAGGGAACAAAAGGTTCAAGCTATACTGAGAGGCTCAGTAAGGGAACAAAGGACTCGACCTATACTGAGGAGGCTCAGTAAGGGAACAAAAGTCTCAACCTATCAAAAGTCTCCACCTATGTTGAGAAGGCTCAGTAAGGGAACAGAAGGTTCATCCTATACTGAGAAGGCTCAGTAGGGGAACAGGAGGCTCAACCTATACTGAGAGGGTTCAGTAAGGGAACAAAAGGCTCAACCTATACTGAGAGGGCTCAGTAAGGGGAGAGACGGTTCAACCTATACTGAGAAGGCTCAGTAAGGAAACAGAAGGTTCAACCTATACTGAGAAGGCTCAGTAAGTGAACAGAAGGCTCAACCTCTACTGAGAAGGCTCAGTAAGGGAACGAAAGGCTCAACTTATACTGAGAAGGCTCAGTAAGGGAACAAAAGGCTCAATCTCTACTGAGAAGGCTCAGTAAGGGAACAAAAGGCTCAACCTCTACTGAGAAGGCTCAGTAAGGGAACGGATGGTTCAACCTATACTGAGAAGGCTCAGTAAGGGAACTGAAAGCTCAACCTATACTGAGAAGGCTCAGTAAGGGAACAGAAGGCTCAACCTATACTGGGGAAGGCTCAGTAAGGGAACAGAAGGCTCAACCTATACTGAGAAGGCTCAGTAAGGGAACAAAAGGCTCAACCTATACTGAGAAGGCTCAGTAAGGGAACAGAAGGTTCAACCTATACTGAGAAGGCTCAGTAAGTGAACAGAAGGCTCAACCTCTACTGAGAAGGCTCAGTAAGGGAACGAAAGGCTCAACCTATACTGAGAAGGCTCAGTAAGGGAACAAAAGGCTCAACCTCTACTGAGAAGGCTCAGTAAGGGAACAAAAGGCTCAACCTCTACTGAGAAGGCTCAGTAAGGGAACGGATGGTTCAACCTATACTGAGAAGGCTCAGTAAGGGAACTGAAAGCTCAACCTATACTGAGAAGACTCAGTAAGGGAACAAAAGGCTCAACCTATACTGAGAAGGCTCAGTAAGGGAACAGAAGGCTCAACCTATACTGAGAAGGCTCAGTAAGGGAACAAAAGGCTCAATCTATACTGAGAGGGCTCAGTAAGGGAACAGAAGGCTCAACCTATACTGAGAAGGCTCAGTAAGGGAACAGAGAGCTCAACCTATACTGAGAAGGCTCAGTAAGGGAACAGAAGGCTCAAATTATAATTACCTGTTGTGTCTGCAGAAGTCTCGAACGAAACACAATAAATTAACTTTTTAATTGGTCGCACTTTTAGGTCTTATTAGGTCAAAAGACAAAAGAGTACTGATTACCCCCTACCGCTTCAGTCAGAGCTAAAGTTCAAGGTTTGAGGAGAAAAACCAAAAGTGGGAGGTGGACTATAACAGGAAAAGAGGGGAAGTTAGAGGAAAGTTGCACAATTTAGGTCAAAACAGCAAAAGAAATCTCATCTGGGTCAAGCTGGAGCACAGATCCCAAAATATTAATTATTCATCTATGTTACAATTTTTCTCCTCAAATTCGAAAATCTGCATGAATTTCCAAATTTGTTCATCATATGGAGGATTTTACTGAATAATCCCAAAAAAATGAAATAATAATAATGAGCGCCAAAATTAGCCAAATATAATTATGCAAATATGAAATTGCACAATATCGGAGTTCTAAATATAATTATTATTATAATCATCTACAGGGCCCTGTGTCACAGTTATTCTACAAGTTTCAAACCAGTTAAAAAAAAAACTGTAGTTTATTTGTAAAAAAATAATTTATTTGAAAAAAAAAATATATATATGTATATATTTTGAGCTCTCTTTTTTTTATATTTTTATACTTTGATATCTACACTTGAGAGCAACAAAAGCGAATCAAACTTTTTCCTCCACCAAATCTGCGATATCTTCGAAATTACTATTTCTATCGAGTCGTAAGATATCTCAAAATGCTGTAAATTTTGTTTTCTACAATTTCATAATTTGGTTGTTAAAAAAAACACCTACCAGAAGCCGTAAAATTCAAATTTTCCTACAGGGTGTCAAAAAAGAAGAAAAACATGATTTTTTTATGTTTAACAAAAGAAGTTATAACATGAGAAATCAACAAGATTCATTCGTAACAATGGTGAATCAGTATTTTGTGTTGTCTCCCCGAGCTCTAATCACAGCATTCATTCGATTTGGCATTGACTGGATCAAAATAACCACAATATCTTGGGACAACCTCTACCATTTTTCGGTGAGGGCGATCTTGAGCTCTGCTACAGTCTGGGGAGCCGGTATTCTGCCTCAAACACTTCGTTTGAGTCGGTCTCAAAGATCCTCGATCGGGTTGAGGTCGGGACTAAGAGAGGGCCAGTCCAAAGTGTCAATATTCTCCTCATCCAGGAACTCCCGAACACAATTAGCCGCATGTGGGCGGGCATTGTCGTGCCTGAGGAGGAAACTGGTCGCCCATACTATGAGCGAAAGGAACCACATGGGTCTGCAGGACTTCGAGAAGCTGGAATTCAACCAAAGAGAGCTTCAAATGGACCCAAACTCTCCAGAGAGCACAGGGAAAGGAGACTCAGATTCGCCATAGAACACGTGGATTGGATACCCCAGCAATGGCGCTCTGTTCTCTTCACTGATGAATGCCGGGTGTGTTTGTTTGGTAATGACAGAAGGAAAAGAGTCTATAAAAGAGCGGGAGAAAGGTATGCTGAGTGATGCATCACAGAAACTGTCAGTTTCGGCGGTGGTTCCTGTATGGTGCGGGGTAGGATTTCAACTGAAAGAAAGACTGAATTGGTTTTCACCACATGCTGTGCGGGAGGTGACCTGAACAATCAGAGTACATTGTTAATATCCTGCAGACCCATGTTGTTCCTCTCGCTCAAAGTATGGGCGACCAGTTCCTCCTCATGCACGACAATGCCCGCCCACATGCGGCTAATTGTGTTCGGGAGTTCCTGGATGAGGAGAATATTGACACTTTGGACTCGCCCTCTCTTGGTCCGACCTCAACCCGATCGAGAATCTTTGAGACCGACTCAAACGAAGTGTTTGAGGCAGAATACCGGCTCCCCAAACTGTAGCAGAGCTCAAGATCACCCTCACCGAAGAATGGTAGAGGTTGCCCCAAGGTATTGTGGTTATTTTGATCCAGTCAATGCCAAATCGAATGAATTCTGTGATTAGAGCTCGGGGAGACAACACAAAATACTGATTCACCATTGTTACGAATGAATCTTGTTGATTTCTCATGTTATAACTTCTTTTGTTAAACATAAAAAAATCATGTTTTTCTTTTTTTTTGACCCCTGTAGGAAAATTTGAATTTTACGGCTTCTGGTAGGTGTTTTTTTAACAATCAAATTATGAAATTGTAGAAAACAAAATTTACAGCATTTTGAGATATCTTACGACTCGATAGAAATAGTAATTTCGAAGATATCGCAGATTTGGTGGAGGAAAAAGTTTGATTCGCTTTTGTTGCTCTCAAGTGTATGATGACAAAAAAAAAAAAGTAAAATTTAGAACTTCATACAAACGATCTTCAGTCAACTTCTGCGCTCATCCTAAAGTACATTTTCCATTTCACCACATTGGTTTATGCTGGATTTCTATTTCATTTGTCTGAATTTCCAACTTGAGAAATGACTACTTTTTTCTTTCCGGAGTGAAGTCATGGTGTTAGAAAGATTGATATAGGTGAACCTTGTGCACGTCCAGAACAATTATTCTGGTCTCTTTCCGTGTCCACTTGTCCAGTGTATCTATAATGTGTTGAAATTATGCACCCAAAACTAACAGTTAAAAAAAAAAAGTTGTAACTAGTAAATGAATGCGACACAGGGGCCCCGAATATTAATATTGCGAAATTCACTCTGAATTCATTTCATCTCACCTTGCCATTGATCTTTCAGATCCTTTGGACCAGATGCCTTGGATATATTCATTTCTTTTTCCAAGTCTTGGTCCTTGAAACGAAAGAGAGACGTGCAGGGGGGTACTTCCGGCAAAGAGTGAGTTTCGCGATACAAAAGAGCACACTTAAGAAAGAAGAGTTATTTCATGAAATATATTATTTATCTAGAAATTGTGAACAACTTTAAAATATTGTAGTTCCCCCCCAGGGTTCCGCCATTCCCTTCCTGTATTCCCAAAGCTCTTGTATCATCATTTGTGGCCAAGACAAACACGATAGTTATGAGCGTAGTAAAGAGTTTTTTGAACTGTCTGCCACCCAAGTTTGCCAGTATCTCATTATTCAACAGAGAATACAGAGGGAAATGTGAGCTTTCATCCAGCGGACCACACTAAGTTCCCAACTTTCATAAGTAGGTCAGTGTGATGTGGCGGAACTGAGAAATGAATATAACATAGACACAGAGCACAGGGTTTTGCTACGTGGATTTCTTAAAATAAACGGAAAATTGCAGAAGGACATACGTAAATAGGTTTGCATATTTCTTCTTCTCGCAAATGAATAATATTGCGTAGTTGCAGATTCTTTCCGCAGTAGAAATTTAATACAGCATCTTTACTTTCTATTATCTCTAAGAAGAAAGAATTATTTACGGTCACCTTTTTCGAAATGAAAAAAAAAAAAAAAAAAAAAAAAAAAAAAAAATCACGCGCGCGCGCGCGTGTGTGTTGAATATTCAGGGTCTAGTCATTCTTTGTGGGGAAAATTGAGTAGCTGTCTTCTTTGATTCGACCAGTGGCGACATTATTGGCAAATGATATGCAAGAATATAAAATTAAACGGAAATATCCTACAATTCTGCGCTACCCACTAAAAAATTTAATATTGTAGTCATGATCATAGAGTGGCGTCATTATGAACGATGGTAGCCAGATAGTGGAGGAATAACTCAGCACTTCTTCCACTGTCTTTACAAGAAGGCAAATTATTGACAAGGGCCCCCAGAACCAAGCCAATGCTGGTCTACTCCCTATTAATAGTCCCCCAGCCACACTGCTGGTCTACTCCCTGTTAAAGTCCCCCAGCCAGACTTTATACCAGACTAGATATTATAATAACACAAAGAATACACGTTTATTAATTATTTATTTTTATAATTAATTATTATAATAATATTCATACATTCATGTTTCTTCTTTCATCACTGCCTCGTTTTCTTGTTTCTCGGAATCCATATCTTCGTCTTCTCTCTCATTTATTTATTCAACTGCTTCACCTTTCTCGTTACGTATCTTCTCCTCCTCCTTCTCATTTTTTCCAAGAATTCCTTTATTATTTATTTCATAGTGAAAAGCATTTTCTCGGAACATTATTTCTCTATCTATCTTTCTCGTGTTTTTAATACTCTCTTCTCTCCTTTCAAGTCATCCTCCTTTTTTTCTCTTTCTTTATTTTTATAGTCTTTTTTTCTCTCTTTACACCCCTCTACTTCTCACTTGCTCTGTCTTCTTCTTTCTTTACTTCAGCAAGTTGTTCTTTCATCCTTGTTTTTTTAATCATCTTCAGTGGCACTTTGAGCACTAAGCTACTTCTATTTTTTGTCTCCTCTTCGCTTCTCTTTCCTATCCTCGTCCTAATACCCTGTATTTTTCTCACTCTCTCCTTTTATCTCTTTTTCTCTCTCCATTTCATTCACGGGTACCACTTCCATTCTTAAGAAATGTTACTTTTGTTTCAATTGGGCACTTTAATTCTGTCACTAGATAAGTTGTTCGAGGTACAAAAAAACTAAAATATTTTTAAAGAAACATATGTTGCAGGAACTTTCCGATTTCTGGAACTTTTTGAAATTCCTAGGCAGAACTAGAAATTCCTCAATAATTAAAAACTCAAATCAAGGAAATTCTACTTATTCCCAAGGCGCTTACGAACTTCTAGAAGTTCCTTAGAATTGGTAAGTGTTGCACTAATTCAAAGGACTAAAAGCCTCTTCTTTGATATTACCGCGGGACAGAACAGTTCGATATGAAAGTAGGTTGCAAGAAATATTTTTCTGGTATTTTTCTTTTATATTTTTCTTTCCACATAAAACATACTTGTGTATACAGGGTCCAACTTAACCTACATTGGCTAGACTTTTGTTATTCTCCAATTATTCGAGGACGTTGAGGACCGGAGTTCCATCTCCAGTGATGTCTTGAGTTTTTCGATAAACCCTATCCGGTTAATTTCTGCTGGATATGAGTGACCTGACAATCTTCTCATTCATAGCTGACAGTCCAGCCAGCGCTGCAGCGTAGCGCCAGCATCAATGGCACGTTGAATACAGCAGTTCTCTTTTTTTCACTGAAGTTGAGCAACGTCCAGTGAGGTTAGGAATTGGTTTGGTGACCATTCAAATTCGAACCCTCGTGATGCTGGATATTCCCGGCCCACGCAGGCTGGGTGAGATTAATTTGAGTAGTTGACTTGTGAGTTTCCAGCGAATGGAGGGTAAAACCGTCCGTCGTCGTAATATGACCATGCAGTTAAAAGTGACGTTAAAATTCTAGTTATCATCTAGTGATAGGAAGTTATTGATTTCCTGATAACTGTACTTTTTATTTCAAGAAGTTACTCTCGTTTTTAAAAATAAAATTACTTTGAAAAATATCATTATGAGTAAAAACGGATACTACTCTGATATCTCTGTTTTGTGAGTATAGTCGTAGATAAAAATAATTTTATACATCTGTACAATGTACATAAAGATAGCTAATAGAAAGTAATAATGTCTGTGTTTGATAGTTTGACATGCCCCATACTTGCTTCAATCGGTTTAACTTTGTTTAACTTTTGGTAGCTAATCACCGAGTCACCGAGGTGAGAGCTGCCTTCAGTACTTACCATCAGCTCAGTTCAAATTTACCTACCGCCCGTTCATCTAGGTTTTCTGATCTCGCAGGCTATCGTAGCATATAGGTAGTCCGACTTTTCATTATAAAGTTTCATCATTTTCATTTAAACACCTTTCATATTTGCAATAATTAACATCAGTGTCATCAGTGCAACTAATCAACATAAATCAAAAATAATAATATAATGCAGACCAAATTAAATATCAACCGAGCTAGGGTATCCCTTTCCTCTTCCCCCTAACATCTTTTTCTAACCCTTAGTCGCGGTCGCGTCTTCAATCTTCGGTCGCGTAAAACCAACCTCGATCGCGAAACTAATATTAAATAATTTAATAACCTGTGCCCTGTGAGTACGGTAAGATTTATGTTGTAGTAAAATAGTTACAATTTATTTTAGCATAGGCTTTTCTGGTTTGAGCTAGCAACCATATATACAGTCCACTAAACCGCTTACATTTCAGCTACCGTTTCATTTGTCCTACAGGACCCTCTTTTAATTTCATTTTCCATCCAGTGTAGTCAATACATTGATTACACCACATTTTTTGATCCTTCGAACGACGGATTAGCCTTTGCATTTCAGCATTTTTAACCGTTTTCAAAGGGGTTGCTTTCATGGCATAATAACTGTATTTCACATATCAAATGTTTAATTCAGTATAATTAGGTTTATTTTTATTAATTACCTTTCAAATATTTTTTATTGATTATTTTCACACATTTTAAAATTTATTTTTAATAATAATTGGTTTATCCTATTTGTTCCATGCATTAGGTGCCAGCTATTCTTAATTGTCACTCATTGTGTTGTTCAATTTTTATTATCATTAATATTATTCATTGCTTTTCTTTGCATTTTCTTTTTAAAATTAAGTGTCATTATTTCTTAATTTTTCATATTGTTTAAATAATTATCTTGTCAAAATGGGTTCAGATTCTGAAGAGGATACAGGTATTATGAATGGCAAATTGAAAACATTAACAGCTAAGAAAGAGTCGGCCTATGCGATTCTTAATTCTGTGTATGATTTAGCTCAGAAAGCCACGTCAACTGATACATATAAAACATTCTTAAACAAAGTGCATAATGTTGAAGGTTAAAGACTAGGATTCTTGAATGTATTGATCAAATTAATGATTTTAAATTTAAAGAATTGACCCTACTAAATATAAGCCTTCGTTTCAGGTGTTGATTCAGTCTATGATATGTGTGGTTATATACAGAAAAAACATGCTTATTGGTTGGCACATCAGGCCAAGACAGCGGACGCATCCAAAGACTTGCCCCAGCCAGTTGCCGTTCAGCCTAAAATTCATTTGCCTCCTTTAGACATAAAACAATTTTCAGGTGACCCTACAGAGTGGCCCCTGTGTACGAGACATACAAGTCTCTTATTCATAACAACGCTGAGCTGTCAAACCAGCAGAAAGTGCAATATTTGGTTTCCAAGTTTGTCTCATTCTGCACTCAATGTTTGCACAGCATCTTACCCACGGCAGATAATTATGACACCATTTTCAGGCACTGATCCAAAGTACGACGACAAGAGAACTCTCGCCATGTCCTACTTAGATAAATTGTTTAAATTCAAAAACTTTGAAATCTGAGTCCGCTACAAATTTGAACATGTTTGTTGACAACTTTTCAGGTGCAGTTATGGCGCTGAAAAACTTGCAAATACCCAATCTTGATGATTTTCTAATTTTAGCCTTAGCTTTAGGCAAATTGGACCCAGAAACTACAAAGCAGTTTGAAATGTTTGTCAAGGGTACACCCATACCGACCTTTGAGCAGCTTAATAAGTTCGTCAAAGAACAGCAAAAATGCTAGGCAGGATGCCGAATTCTTTCGTCAAAGTTGAACAGTCGCCTCCAAACAAATTTTTCTCATGCTAAAATTTCTCCTCCTTATCATAATAAGAGTACAAATTTAGCTGTCTTGAAAAAACTAAAACTTGTTGTGCTTGTCATAAAGAGCCACATCCACTTTTCAACTGTGAAGCTTTTCTAAAACTTTCACCTGTTCAAAGATTTGATTTAGTTAAACAAAATAAAATTTGTATCAATTGCCTTAACGCTAATCATATAGTTACCGCATGCAAGTCGAAACATAATTGTAACCATTGCTCGTCCCGGCACAATACATTGTTGCATTTCAGAAACAAGCAAGTTACACAGCAGACTTCTTGTTCTAACAGAACAAAATCAGTCTAAGTCTAATGACGCTAACACTTCAACATGTTGTTCATATTACACCAAATCTGGTACCACTGATCATACAGTACTGCTATCCACAGTCAAAGTTAATATTACAGATCAGAACGGGAAGAAACATCTAATTCGCATGCTGCTCGATTCCGGTAGCATGTCTCATTTTATTACACTTCCTTGTGCTCAAAAGTTAGGCCTTCCGATTGACAATTCTCCCATCACCGTGCAAGGTTATCGGCTCTACAAGCAAAGCTGTCGCAGTCAAACTTGTTTCACATTTTCATCTCGATTTGATCCCAATGTTTCATTTTCAGTTCACGCGTTAGTTGTAGACCACGTCACTAGCAAGTTACCTACAGCGCGTATTCAGAGTGAAGCTTTGAAGCACTTGCAGGTATGCAGGTATCTGATGATACGTTCGATGAGCCGCATAGTATCAGTGGTATAACTGGGTGCCTCATTATGGCCTCTAGTTATTCAAAGTGGTCAAATTACTGGTGGGCCAAATAGTCCGATTGGTGTTTGTACTAAACTAGGTATTGTGGTTATGGGTACCGCCCCCTTACAGTGGGATGATGGTGATACCTCTAATCATACATTTTGTACTTTTTCTGAACAATCACTTGACACGATGGTGCACAAATTGTGGGAGCTTGAAGACATCCCGGATGTTGGTGCTTCCCCTTACAATGCAGAGGAAGCTTTGTGTGAGGACTTGTATAAAAATACTGTGTCTAGAGATGATTCAGGTCGATTCATTGTCGCTCTTCCCTTCAAGGAAAGTCCCTGATGTACTGGTGATTCATACATGAACGCTAAGAAAAGGCCTTCTGAGTTTGGAAAAGAAACTTGAAAAATCTCCCGAGTTTAGACAGGGTTATAATGAAGCTCTACAGGACTTCATAGATTCTGTCACATGTCTCCTTCTGATCATGATAATTTTTCAAGGCGACCCAGTATTTATCCTTCCACACCACGCCGTGATAAAAAGCAGCAGTTCAACTCCTATAAGACCTGTTTTTGATGGATCCTGTGTAACCTCGAGTCAAAAGTCACTCAATGACATTTTGTTTTTCAGGTCCCAATATTTATTCGGACTTATTTGTTGTCTTGTGCACATGCGTTTGTTCAGCATATGCATCTGTTCTGACATCAGAAAAATGTTCAGACAAATATTGTTCGTCCCCAAGACAGGGAATTTCAGAAAATTTTTGTGGCGCTTCAATCCACAAGATCCTGTTTCAGTGTACACACTGAACACGGTTGTATTCGGGCTTAAGCCCTCCCCGTGCTGGCGCTTCGTACAGTGAAGCAGCTAGTTTATTGAGGAAGGGCTAAGTATCCTCTGCTTCTCATTTGTTTCCAGGGACATTTACATGGATGACCTGGTCACGAGCATAGCAATGAAGATGAAGCCACAGAACTTACACTCAACTCAAAGATTTTTTTCAGGTCTGGAGGTTTTGAGCGGTGAAATGGTCTCAAATTCTTCACGTCTCCTTCTAAATATTCCGAGTCTGACAAATTACAAAAACCTTTGGAATTAGAAGATAAGGGATTTTCAAAAAAATCTAGGCTTACAAGGGAATCAAACGATGATTTTTTCTCTTTCAGAATAGAGAGATCGCAACTGATACACCCTGTAGCAAGAGATCCATTCTCTCATTCGCAGCTAAGATATGGGATATCTTGGGCTTTCTTTGTCCGGTTATCATAAAATTAAAATTTTATTACACATTATTGGAGTCAGCATTTAAGATTGGGATGACAACTCCTCCCTATCATATTATCAAAACTTGGAATGATTCCGACTTGAATTTCAAAAATTATCTCACCTCAAAATACCTCGTCTTTAGGTGTACTTGATCATAACATGCCCGTTACACTTGTTGGATTTTCCAGATGCTAGTGAGAAAGCATATGCTTGTATTATCTATTTAGAGTTGTGTTGCCTAATGATGACGTAATGGTGGATTTGTTTGTGCCAAGTCGAAGGTACGCCATTGAAAACTATCTCAATACCGAGACTCGAACCTGTGGTGCGCTTTTGCTCTCAAAGCTCTGCTTCTTATAATTAACACATTTCAATCTCGTTGCAATATTTCAGACATATACCTGTTTTTCAGATTCAAACTGTGACTCTAAATTGGATTCAAAAATGTCCGAGCCAGTTAAATACATTTGTGGCAAATAGGTTACAAAAATCCAACAGAAATGTAGATAAACAACATTGTTTCACTGCAGTGGTTCAGACAACCCCGCAGACCACGCCCACCAGAGGGTTAAACCGCCTGTGGAACTTATGCATCAGGATTGCATTTGGTATACAGGTCCTTCCGGTTATCTCGTGACATATCCGAGTGGGATAACCATCAGTGGAGGTCATGAATTCCGTTCCAAGGAAAAGAAAATAGTTCTGTTTCGCTCGATAATAAACCAAAATCTTCGTTTGAGTTCTTCTCTCCTATTTTATAAGAGATTTTCCTCTTGGTTAAAAATTACTTCAACATGTTTTTTTATGTCCTCAGGTTTGTCAATTACTCCCTCATGGTGACGATATTTCATATTCAGACATTAAAACTGCCTGAAAATATATTTTAAAAATCACTCACAATTTCATTTTTCAGATGTTTTCGAGTCATTCATAAGAACCAGCATGTTCTCCTAGCATCGCAAACTTAAACCCTTTCATACAGGGTGGTCTCCTCAAGTGGGGGGCAGACTCGTTCATTCTGATTTAAATTATGAACAGAAGCATCCGATCCTTATTACCACAAAGGATCAATGTTGTTACATTATTAGTAAACACTACCACAAGACTAACCTTCATACAGGGTCTACCTTATTGTTTTCCTCTTCTTAGAAACAATTTATTGGATTCTAGTGCGAGAAACCTCGTGAAGAAAAATTGTTCGCTCATGTAACAAATGTTTCAGATGCAAACCAGATTCCACATCACCTCTCATGGGTAATCTTCCTGATTACAGGTGCAACCAGCAGTCAGGCGTCATTCATACAGGCCTGGACATGGCTGGCCCGTTCCATGTAACACTTAGCAAACATAGAGGTGTTAAAGCCAAAAGGCTTATCTTTGTCTCTTCATATGTATGAGTACCAAAGCATTGCACTTGGAACTTGTCTCAGAAATGACTACTGATCGTTCATGGCAGCTTTTAAACGTTTTATTGTACGCCGCGGTCCTGTACTTTACATGTCAGTGACAACGGTACGAAATTTGTCGGTGCCAAGAACAAGTTAGATGAGGATTCAGGTTGGGTTTGATTCACAGCAGATCATTTGGAAGTTCATCCTCCCTCCGCCCCTCATATGTCTGGTATATGGGAGAGTGGAGTCAAGAGTGTTAAAACACATCTTCACAGGGTTATTGGCACCAAATATTAACCTAGAAGAGCTCAATTCTGTTTTTATTATGATTGAGGGCCTGCTCAATAGTAAGCCATTGTGTAACTGAGCACTGATGATTTCTTCTGAACCTGTTGCACTAACCCCCCGCCCACTTTCTAACATTTCACTTTACACACTTGCCAGCACGCGACGTGTTTTAACTGAACCTGCCAACCGACTTACTCGTTATGAGTTGCTCGACCAAATGATTCAATCCTTTTTGGAAGAGATGGGAGCAACGAATATTGCATACTTTACAGGTTCGCAGCAATGACCAAGCATACTGATTCGTCTATCACTGTAGGTACACTTGTACTAATTAAACAAGATAACTTTGTTCCTCCCTTACAGTGGCCCTTAGGTATAGTAGTCAAGTTCTATCCTGGACCGATGGCATTGTGAGAGTGCAGACATAAAGACAAAGCAAGGCATTTTCAAAAGACCAGTCGTGAAACTTTGTCCATTGCCTACTCAATAATCATATTCATGTACTACTTGACCTATCACATTTATGCACTTGTAAAATATATTACATTTTAATCATTGCAATTTCACTTTTTCTCATATGTAACTTAACATTGTTTACTTTTTGCCTTTATTTTATGGCCTTATATAAGGTTTGTACTTAGATTTCAAACTTTTTGCCGGTGTTTGGTTTATTTTTTCAAACTTGTTTATTTTTTTCAAATTTTTATTTTTTGTCATAACTTTGTTATTTTTTGAACAATTTTCATGATTTTTTTTTTCATTTATTTTTTGCCTTGAAAGCAGATCCTTTCAAAGTGGGGGGTATGTTTGATAGTTTGACATGCCCCATACTTGCTTCAATCGGTTTAACTTTGTTTAACTTTTGTAGCTAATCACCGAGTCACCGAGTGAGAGCTGCCTTCAGTACTACCATCACCAGTTCAAATTTACCACCCCGCCCGTTCATCTAGGTTTTCTGATCTCGCAGGCTATACGTAGCATATTAGGAATCCGACTTTTCATTATAAAGTTTCATCATTTTCATTAAACACCTTTTCATATTTGCAATAATTAACATCAGTGTCATCATGCAACTAATCAACATAAATCAAAAATAATAATATAATGCAGACCAAATTAAAATATCAACCGAGCTAGGGTATCCCTTTCCTCTTCCCCTAACATCTTTTTCTAACCCTTAGTCGCGGTCGCGTCTTCAATCTTCGGTCGCGTAAAACCAACCTCGATCGCGAAACTAATATTAAATAATTTAATATTAGTTCGCGATCGAGGTTGGTTTTACGCGACCGAAGATTGAAGACGCGACCGCGACTAAGGTTAGAAATTTTTTTTTTTTTTTTTTTTTTTTTTTTTTTTTTTTTTTTAGAAAATATAACATCGTATATATTCTATGTATAATGGTATATACAAATATTATTTAACTTGTTCAAGGGACGGGTTCGGTGTTTAGTGCGAGAAGAGATAACTTTATACAAAAAAAAAAAACTCTATGAATGGACGCAAATTGTTCATGATTGGAAACAATTTAGGATGGATTACACGTAATTAATTATCTCATTTTTAAAAAATAATTATCTTTCTTAAATATTCATACCAAAATTCAAGACAATGTTATGAATCATATTAGTATTTTGAATATTTTTCAGATTTCATTTTATTGAAATACAAATGTATGTACTCATTAGGTCATATAAAACCTACATATCCAAGCTATTTTTCCAAGGTATGGGTTAATATTAAATTAATTTATTTTAAACTTGATAACAACTCAAACTTCAATAATTTTAATTTCACGAAACTTATTTTAGGTCAAAATAATAATCGGGGCAAGTTTTTTTCAGAAACAACGCCAGTAGATTTCATTGAGGAGTTTGCATCACATGTCCCCTTCCTCATAACTTCTCAAATACAGATATCATGTATAAATACTACCGTCGTGAATCCCTGAGAGGTCTTAAAATTAGGTCCATGAGGGTCCCGACTGAAATAGAAAGCGTTATACCTCGTTTCAAGTCAATCATATTCTAGGAGTCATGTCAACATTCTGCATAGGTCAGAGCATCATGGTATCTATCACGTGAAATGGGCGCATTTACAGCCATGAGACAGCATCGGCAAACATCGGAGGTCATCGGATATCATCGGTTACGAACGGATATCATCGGTTACCGATCGGATATGATCTGTTACGATCGAATATCATCAGTTCCAATCGGATATCATCGATTTTAGTTATATTTTTGGTTACGATCGGGTATCATCTGTTACGATCGGATATGATCTGTTACGATCGAATATCATCGGTTCCAATCGGATATTACACCACAGTCTGGATGAAATTATTTGAAATACCGTGTAGCGCAATATCATTTTGGTTTTACATTTAAACTTAATAAAATTCTATCCGTTTTAGAAAAAAACCCCTGTAACCAATTTTTCAACATCAAAAAGAAATTTCCTTTAAGAATAAATTTATTTGAAATGGAAAAAACGTTAAAAGCTAATCCTTTCTTCCCCTTCGAATTTACCTTGGAATTTTTAATTTAGAAGCGCAATATGTGTCTTTATTTTCTGTTCGCGTCTTCCGCTTTTGATGAAAAAGTAAGTCAAGCTCAAAGAAAAAATTACCATAAACTATAAGGTATGGAAAAAGGTCATTTCAAATTTTATTGGGTAACTATTTTTTTTTTTTACAAAACACCCATGTTGTAAATGCAGAATAAAAAGACGACTGTTGGAGGTTTACCCCTTCGGGCCTGTTATAAACCTATTTTGAAGAAGAAGAAGAAGAAGAAGAAAAACATTTTAAGTTTATTAATACAATTTGTACATAAAATAGGTAAAAAGGGCTCCGGTATTTCTGTTATTTTACTTTATCAGTTATGTATGATATTGGTTGTTGATCAATACATTATAATAATCACTTTAAATAAGGATGATTTCACCCAATACCTCTCCCTCTTTGTCCTCAGGAGGAGAAGCGTGTCCTGTTCATCCTCTTCGCCCCCCACACCTCCGACCATATGAGTAACATCTCCTCCAGTAGTTCCAATAGTATGCCCAATTCTCTGCCTTGTAGTAAGTTCATTATAATAGAATGAACAACTGTCTGCCTTGCAGGTAAGTTCATGGACAATAGTATTGGCAACTTTCATACCATCTTCTTCTTTTACTTTGTCTTTTCCGAAACGAAGTTGAGGTCGGCATTGTTCAACTCATCCTCATGGTTTAAGGTTGGTTGGTTCTGGGCACTCCTACTTACAATTTTATGCTAGATGCCCTTCGCCAATGATTTGTGTTATTATCAAACACCTCGGCCGAGGTGTGAAGAACGCCTATACAAAGAAAGAGACAGCCCGGCAGAGTGTAAGGTTACGGAAAACATAGTTTCCATGCATTTCGTGTGTACTTTCAGCCAGCGAAAAGTGCAACATGAATTTCAAACATTGCGATTTTTATTGCAGAAATGGACTCTACGTTGAAAAATATATTGATTTGACTTTTTGTTTTGACTTCCTAGGTCAACGGGAACCTATTTTCGAGACCCCCCAACAATCGTGAAAGACATGAAAAGATTCAAAATTTTTTTTTTTTTTTTTTCATACGGATCCTTTGAGACCCGACTTCGTGTCTTTAACTTGGCACTGAAGATTAAGTGAGGTGTCTAAAGTGATCAAGATATAATGGAGATTAGCCCGGACCAAAAAAAAATTCTAAATTATAAGCGGGGCGGCCCATTTGGGCGGCCTCGGGTTTTGGGAGCCCAAATCGGGAATTGAAGGATAATACTAATCTTAAGTGGTATCAAATGAAAGATCTTGATGAGCAGATACCAAATTTATTGATTTTATTCCTTCATCCGGTCCACTGGTGGCACCTGGTGGCCTTTTCATTTTCTTTCGCGGGTAGGTACCTTCGAATCCTAGTTGAGTGGTCAGATCTTGCCAGTATGTATTTTTCGAGATGACCTCGCTCTCTCACTGCAAAATTTAAATATTTAAATTTCCAAGTATTCATTTATTTAGTTCATTTCCGTCCGTTCTTTAGAAGATAACTTTGTCTATTGGTAGCAAGCTCGACCTGCCCACCCACTCAGCATGGGTTCGGATCCTGGCGGGGACAAATTTTTTTAGCTCATATTTTCATTTGGGCTTAACGTTGTTTTTTTTTTTCCGATCTTTATATATGATCTTCATGACGAACCCATTACCCTCGCGAGAAAATTTTAGTAGTTGCAGAATTAGCCAATGACCTTGTGTCGGCATTACGAGATTTTGGACAATCATGGTTTGGATGGACATAAAATATGATGAATTAGCTCTCATAATGTCGATGCTACTCACTAAAAGTTGTGACAAAGTATGAACTTTGGCCAAGTGGGTAGCATACAAGCTTGAACGCACGATGACATGAGTTCAATCCCTTCAGAAGTTTTTTTTATCTGTCCATTATGTCCGCGTACACTCATACCTCGTGAGGTATTGATAAGGACGTCACCACCGAGTTCTCTCCCCTCATGGTTTTATCAACACCAAATTGTCTCCCGTCGCGTCGCTTGCATTTTTACCTGAGATTAAATTTAATCTACATATTTTTAGGCCTAGCATAAACATTATAATCAAAAGACCTGCGAATCATTGATATAGACCTGGAGCATGGCCTTCTTTATAACAGGGTCTTCATAAAGTCTCACCCAGGCCTAGGTTTTCTCAAAAACGACTCAGAATATCAAAAAACCAAAAAACCCGTATTCCTTTATATTTAGGGGATTGATTTTCAGCCAAAAAATTTTTGCTTACACGGCCCCAGTCAGGCTGGGCATGGACCAACTTTAAAATCTTAAATAGAATGGTATGTCCTTGTGGCATATTGTTTTAAAGGTCTTATTTAGAAAAGTTCATTACAATAAATTTCAGTGTGCTACATTTACCGTTCCGAGATACAGGGTCGGACGTCCCTGCGTAATATCCATATATTTTGACCTATAACTCGTTAAACCGTAAATTATGAGAAATTTTTTTCTTGTTAATAATAACCCTTAGACAAACCTTTCGAACAAGTTATAACTTTTATACTCTGTTGATGTTTAGTTTCTGGTTGGTTTCGTCAGCCAGCCGGACGAACAGTCAAAAAAATTTAACGAAAAAACAAATCAAGTTTTAAACTTGTTCGAAAGTTTCTTGCCATAAGGAGTTATTATAACAAGAAAAATTTTTCTCCATAATTTACGGTTAACGGTTTATAGGTCAAAATAATGGATATAACGCAGACGTCCGACCCTGTAATCTCGAAACGTAAGTCGTAGCTCACTAAAATTTGTTTGTAATGAACTTCTCTTAATAAGACCTTTAAAACAATATGCCACAAGACATACCATTCTATTTAGATTTTAAAATTGGTCCATGCCCAGCCTACTGGGCCGTGTAGGCAAAAAAAAAATTGGCTAAAATTAATCCCCCTAAATATAAAGGAACACGGTTTTTGCGTTTTTGATATTTCGAGAAACCTAGGCCTGGGTGAGACTTTATGAAGACCCTGTATACCTAACCCTCTATAAACCCGAGGCATTGCCTTCTATGTATTATCCCTAACACTTCTATATTCCTAAGGCATGGCCCTTCTATGTATTTTACCTAACTCTACTATACACTGAAGGCATTGCCTTTCATTAGTTAAGATTTTAAAGATTTCCTTATAAAAGGCCGATTCTTATATAAAAATGATAATTTTATAGTTTTCACTTTCTTAAAATACACTAATGTAAAAAAGCATGGTCTCTTTCCGGAGAGATACTCGTGGTGACCCCTGCAACAAGCCGGAGAGAATTCGGTAAGAAAAGGTCAACGGGAGAGAACTCATTACCTCACCTTGATAAGGTGATTACAAATTAATTTCTTTGGCATTTGTAAATCCAAGTGTTTTAGTGTCCCTCATAGGAGCTCCGAGGTCTATTTCGCATTGAAAGATAAACCTAATCATGTGAGTATAGAATCAAAAGGTCTTGCATTGCAAATTTATATATTATTTTCTCACTTTAGGGACTCAGAGGCCAAATCTGTGATCCAAATACATATTGACCTTAAAAATGAAATACCTACTGCTAAAACTATATCTTAAAAAAAAGACAACTTGGTACATTCACATTTTCCCAGCTTATTTACTTTTGTTATTCATAATGTTTCAGTAGTGTATGAACCTATATTTTCGTACAAAAAGAACTGATATCCCCCCAAAAACACCACTTCGTGGTTAAAAAAAGAAGAACGCCTCACTCAAAAGAATGATTATAATATTAGCTAAAAATAAATGATATCAAATTGAGAACACCTTACCCCTTCTCTTTCTATATCTCTGCACTCCTCTCTGAATTTATTCCTCTTATGTTTAACTTTCTTTATCCTTTCTAGTGGTCATCCCAAACTTGATTTCTCTTTAAATTTACTTGTTGCACGGCAAGAAAAAAATGGCGGTCGCGGTGTAATTTTCTCGATTCAAATCAAATAAGTTCAGAAAAATCATACTCCGACCGCCATTTTTTATTGCCGTGCAACAAGTAAATTTAAAGAGAAATCAAGTTTGGGATGACCACTAGAAAGGATAAAGAAAGTTAAACATAAGAGGAATAAATTCAGAGAGGAGTGCAGAGATATAGAAAGAGAAGGGGTAAGGTGTTTCTCAATTTGATATCATTTATTTTTAGCTAATATTATAATCATTCTTTTGAGTGAGGCGTTCTTCTTTTTTTAACCACGAAGTTGGGTTTTTGGGGTTATTATTACTATAGTATGCTTCATTAGGAGGACAGAGTACAATGTTAATAGTATAAAATTAAGTAAAAAGAAATAACACTAATGTCCTACCTAAAGGGCGGGGTTATTGCCCGTGGCAATCTCTTCCACCCAACCCTGTGTTGTGGTTTTTTTGGCTTGAAAAAGCTGATATCGTATCTGTCGAATTTTTTTTATAAATTATTAGAAAGAAATATGTAGACGGAAACAATTTGAGAACAAGGCAGTATTGAAACAACACTGGCCCCAGGTAGGTTTAAGTTCATTACGACACTGAAGAGATGGATTATCGAGGTGTGGACTAACCAAAATTTGAATTCAAATTTCGTCTAATGGGGTTCTGCAAAATCTTTTTCATAGAAATGTCAAGGAAGTACGGCCGTCTCCAACTCTACCCTTTTTCATGCAAAACTGCGCCGATTTTGATATTTGGGAACTTAAGGGTATACACAAACTCCACCTGTAGCTGGTAAAAAGGTATATGAGAACTGCTCTACTTAATTGCAGTTGAATACCCAGTCTATGTGACCCTAAAAATGTTAGCGGTGCAGTCGAACATCGGTGAAGTTAGATAGGTAGGTACTCATTAATTCGGAGGAGATGGATTCCGTCCTGACTATTCCAAGCATACTGCACATTGCATACACATTTAGTAATACGGCGTATATAGAATATGGTAGCTTAACCACGCTTAATCGGAATTTCGCTTCTCTAACGTCAGGCATTCATCAAATGAAACGTTGATATAGGTACCGTCATGCTGTCAAAAGTCTACCCTAGCAATAACGGGTACTGAGCTTATTAAATATTTATTTTTAGCATTTCTGGGATAACCAAAAAGCCAAAATAGGTATGAAGGTAAAGCTGTAGAAGCTCAAACGCTTTTATTCTAACATCACCGCGTCAAAGAGTGTTTTGGAGTTAAAAACCCGACAACATCCGAGAAGTCCTGTGATTTCTAATTGAAATTGCTGGAATTATTTTCATTAATATATTTACGACTTATAATAACAGTAGGATAATTCAATGGAATTCTTATCATTAATATGTTACGACTTAAATAACAGTAGGATAATTCTATGGAATTCTTATCATTAATATGTTCGACTTATAATAACAGTAGGATAATTCTATGGAATTCTTATCATTAATATGTTACGACATATAATAACAGTAGGATAATTGTATGTAATTCTTATCATTAATATATTACGAACTTATAATAACAGTAGGATAATTCTACTTTTTAAGTACACGATCCGAATACTATATTAAAAAAAAAAAAACATTACCCCATGACAAAGTGCCAGTTTTAACTAATACTTGATAATTTTACCTCAAATTAATGATAATCATTATTATTTAATGCTGAATGCTTTTGACCGAAAGTTTTCACTGATAAAGGGACTCTTTAGTCCTGCCCGGACATAATCACGTGGACATGTGTATATATTTTTTTCTCATATTTTTTCGTTTTTTTTGTTGTTGTTGTATTTTATTCTTTCCAATTTTGTATAATAATGTGTAATTATCTGTTTGTATATATGTCCTTATTAATATCTATAGTGTAAAAAAATATCATTAAGCGTCCACTATTATTCGGGGCTAGAAAGTCAACTAGTGTAGTCACCGTGGCCCAGTGGAGTAGTGCAGTTTTGGGTTGCAACCACCGTGACCTAGGTTCGATCCCCAGGAGGGTAGGAATTTTCTTACCCTGTACTTGGTGTCCGAGGTTTATTCATACCTTGTGAGGAAAAATGAGTATAGAAAAAATTGAGAATCTAAGGGTCAGGTGGTAGAAAATGCTTTAAGTATTAACCTCGCCTGTTGTTTTACCTTGCACTAAAGAGTGTGTATTATTATTATTATAAAAAAAATGTAAAGAGGCCTTATGTTTCGGCACAAATAAATTATACTTGAAAATTTTTTTTAGCAAATTAGCATTCATAAATAAGTATAAGTCCTACTCCATCTTCAAATCTAGAATACTTCAAGTTTGTACCTCATTTCTCTCAATCTTAGTGGGACGACCTTCATGATGGCAACTTTTTTACTATCCCAGGGCTTGTCTTGATTGAAAATAATATCCAACCTTTAAATCCTGGCCTTACCTGAACCAAAAAAAAAAACATTATTTAATTAAAAGAATAATGAGATTAAACTTGTAATATTATGTAGGGTTTTCTCTTCCTACTCACGAACTCTACCCAATTAACTTCATCTGCCTCTTGTATTTCCCTCTCTCTTACACTTTATTTTCTATATTTCTCTCTCTCTAAGTCTCGGTATTTCCCTGATTTTCTGTGTCTCTCTTCTGTTAACTTTCTCAGAATTTGTAGTTCAAGTTTAAATATAAAATAAAATTATAGGTATGTCATTATCAATAAATCTCTCTGCTCCCTCTCTTACCGTGTCTTTCTCCTTTACATCTGCTCTCTCCTCTCTCTCTCTCTCTTGTATATTTTTTCTCTCTCTATTCTCTCTTTCTCCTTTTTCTTATCACTCACCTTCCTCTCTCTGTTTTTCTTCTCCTTTCTTCCTACTCCCTCCTAGTCACTTCCCACTCTTTAGCCTTCTACTGTCATTTATTCTCTATTTCTCTCCCAATTTTCTCTCTCTCTCTCTGCCTTTCTCTTCCTCTCTTTCTGTCTCTTCCCACTCTAGTTTTCTTCTCTCTCATTCATTCTCTATTTCTCTCCCAATCTCCTCTCTCTTTCTCTCTAGTTTTCTTCTCTCTCTCTCTCTCTTATTCTCTTTTAAACCCTGCCACCTTCCTCTCTCCTCTCTCTCTCTCTCTCCTCTCTTTCTTCTATCTCCCTCTGTCACTTCTCAAGTTTTTGGCTTTCTCCTTGAATTTTCTTCACCTTTAGACTCAGAGTTAAATTTTTCAGCAATACCTGTAATTATACATGAGTGATATGTAGCCAATATTGTGAAGCAATTATTATTGACGTACTTGACTTACGTCCTGTGATCCCGAGGGGACGTACGGCCTCAACTTTAAAATTATTATTAATAAATAATAATTAAACAGACGAAGAAAATATCTGCAGCTGGATCAAGAACACACCGGACTTGTTAGTAACAGCTTGGTGATTCGATGTGTAATTATTGAAAATATTAATGAGTTCTGAATTTCGGCTTGAGTTAATGTGAAATCTCTCTTTTGCGATTGACTCAAAAAAGAAAAAAAAATCTAAATCGGAGCAAAAAAATATTTTCTTTTACAAAAACGAACACAATACTTGCTATTTGTAATATTAGAAATCTACAGGAAATTCAGAGAGTTGAATTTTGAAAATTCATATATTTTGTTAATTATCATATATTTTGTGTTAATCTCTTTCGTGATGTCATCATAACTACTCTAACTAACGCTGTTTAAATTTTAACAAACTCGAGACTCAAACCACCGACCTCCTGGTTAAGGTCCGCCGCTTTATCGATCATGCTACTGAGGTCGTATAAAAATTGGAGTTATGAGCCTATGAACATTGAAAATATAATTATTGTAGATTCATTCCACAATCACATAAACTAATATCTGCAGAAAAATTCCATCACATCACCAGAAAACATTATATCATCATCGTCAAAAATAAAAACATTGTCTCTATAAATAACCGTATAAAGCCTTAAATCCGTACCTATCTGAGCAATCTGGCTTTGTTTCCCCATTCGGAGTAACAGGCATGGATATTTTGATGAGAATCAAACCCCTCCTAAAACCTACATATAATTATGTACATCTTACATGAGAAAATTATAAAACTACATAAAGGCATGGCCTTATAAACCAAGCACAGCCATGCCTTTGTTCATTTTAAATTAGTCCCGTTGTGAAGTACTGGAAAACGGCCATTGTTTATAAACTTAATTTGTATTTTTTATCAAACTGATTTTACTGGAATATATGCATGCACTCACTAGCTGGGACATGAGAATGCTACTCGAATATTTACATTTTTCTCGAAAGTTCTGATGCTTATTCAAAACTTTTTCAACATTTTGAATTATGAATAATGAGGGTTTTCCGCAAGCCTCTATTCTCATTTTAGGCGTCGCATGTGACATTTTGACATACATATATACACTTGAGAGCAACAAAAGCGAAACAAACTCTTTCCTCCACCCAATTCCTGCGATATTTTTCGAAATTACTATTTCTATCGAGTCGTAAGATATCTCAAAAATGCTGTAAAATTTTGTTTTTTCTACAATTTCATAATTTGATTCTTAAAAAAACACCTACCAGAAGCCGTGAAATTCGAAAATTCTTACAGGGTTCAAAAAAAAAGAAAAACAGATTTTTTATGTTTAACAAAAGATGTTAAAACATGAGAAATCAACAAGATTCATTCGTAAACAATGGTGAATCAGTATTTTGTGTTGTCTCCCCGAGCTTAATCACAGCATTCATTCGATTTGGCATGACTGGATCAAAATAACCACAATATTTTGGCAACCCTCTACCATTTCTTCGGTGAGGTGATCTTGAGCTCTGCTACAGTCCTGGGGAGCCCGTGTTCTGCCTCAAACCTTCGTTTGAGTCGGTCTCAAAGATCCTCGTCGGGTGAGGTCGGGACTAAGAGAGGCCATCCAAAGTGTCAATATTCTCCTCACCCAAGAACTCCCGAATACATTTAGTCGCATTGTGGGCGGGCATGTCGGCATGAGGAAGAACTGGTCGCCCATACTTTGAGCGAAGAGAACAAAAGGGCTGCAGATCTTATCAATGTACGCTGACTGTTCAGGTCACCTCCCGCACCGCATGTGGTGAAAACCAATTCAGTCTTTCTTTCAGTTGAAAATCTACCCCGCACCATACAGGAACCACCGCCGAAATGCCATTCTGTATGCATCACTCAGCATACCTTCTCCCGCTCTTCGATAGACTCTTTTTCCTCTGTCAATTACCAAACAAACACACCCGACATCATCATGAAGAAAACAGAGCGCCATTGCTGGGGTATCCAATCCACTGTTCTATGGCGAATCTGACTCCTTTCTCTGTGTTCTTGGAGAGTTTGGTCCATTTGAAGCTCTCTTTGGTTGAATTCCACCTTCTCAAGGCTCAGACCCATTGTTTTCTTTTTCGCTAAATAGGGCGACCAGTTCCTCCTCAGCAACAATGCCCCCCACATGGGTAATTGTGTTCGGATTCCTGGATGAGGAAATATACATTTGGACTGGCCCCCTTTTCCGACCTCAACCCGATCGAGGTCTTTGAGACCGACTCAAACAAGTTTTGAGGCGAATACCGGCTCCCCGACGTAGCAGAGCTCAAGACACCCTCACCGAAGAATGGTAGAGTTTCCCCAAGATATTGGGTTATTTTGACCAGTCAATGCCAAATCGAATGAATCTTGTATTAACTCGGGGGACAACACAAAATATGATTCACCATTGTTTCAATAATCTTTTATTTCTCATGTTATAACATCTTTTTTAAACATAAAAAATCTTTTTTTCTTTTTTTTGACAAACCCCGAGGAAAATTCAATTTTAAGGTTCTGGTAGGTTTTTTTAAGAATCAAATTAAAAATTGTAGAAAACAAAATTTACAGCATTTTGAGATATCTTACACTCGATAGAAAAAGTAATTTCGAAGATAATCGCAATTTGGTGGGGAAAAAGTTTGATTCGCTTTTGTTGCCCGTGAGATAAAGAGTTGGGAGTTCTTCCCCATCTCTCTCTCCTTTTCTCTCTCCTCTCTCTCACCAACACACACCACCAAAAACAAACTCAGTATTTATTTTTAATTTAAATAAAAGGTAGCACCTAAAGTAAAAATCCTTTTTAGATTTTCGATAGTAATTAATTTTTTTTGATCTAATTGACTTTTGGAATAAAGTAATATCACCGAATAAATAAAAAAGGGAAAATAAATTATCAGTACATCAGGTGAATAATTTGCTGCCCAAAAAGTTTTTCACTGTGTTTTCAGCCTACAATAAGTTGTATCTGTTATGAATACAGCAAGATTTCAATGTATTGGACATTTCATGTAGTCCTGACAATCCCTCCAGGGAGGACTGCTTATTGTAACCATTGCTTATTTAACCAATTCCCAAGGACCACTGCTCAGTCTAAAATTTCCAAACCCTTGTTGACCCCCCTTACTCAAATACCCTGATAATAAGGGAGGGGTAGAAGAACGGCGAGAGAGAGAGTGAGAGAAAGGAGGAAGAGTAAATTAAGAGAAAGAAAAGAGCATAAAATGTTCCCGAC
>JAMCCL010001020.1:0-10533 GCA_024516035.1 Bactericera cockerelli
TTTTTTTTTGCACATCGTAACTTCTTTCTTGTCATTTTCTTCTCTTCGTAATTTCCTTCTCTATTTTTTTTTCTATTTTTCCTCTTCTATTTTTGTTTTACTCTTCATTTTCTTTTTTTGCACATCGTAACTTCTTACTTGTCATTTTCTTCTCTTCGTAATTTCTTTCTGTATTTTTCCTCTTCTATTTTTGTTTTACTCTTCATTTTCTTTTTTTGCTAATCTTAATTTCTTCTTCGTCATTTTTTCTGCTCTCTTCTTCTATCTATTCTTTGTTTCTATCTCTCCTTCTTATTTTCCTTCTTCTAATACTTCTTTGGATTATTTTCTTCGTACTCTATTATTATTATTCTCCATTACGTTTTCCACTCCTTTCGTTATGATCCCTCTAGCGGAATAGCGGTGGTTCAATCATTATAATAGTAACAAGAATAATAATAGTAGTAACAACAATAATAGTAATAATGAAAACTTTCCAACTTATTAACGAGCAAAAGTCAACTTGGTGTAAACCCGAAGAGCTTAGACAATACCTATGCTATCACAACGGGTAACATCTTCCTCCGTGTATTTATGAATAAAAAATTCGAAATTAAACGAAACAGTGCAGGGGGGGAGAGGGAGGGAGGGAGACGATTGTTGAATTGCAGTGGAGGCTTGGGTAGTCAGGAATGGTAAATAAAAGATAGACCTTTTTTAAAGTAAAAAATTCCTTAGAATCCAAATTCCATAACTCAATACAAGACTGTAATCCATATCAAATTTGGACATCATTTTGTTGATTTTGTACCAGTCAAGTTGAGTTTTGCCGGGGGACGTTAAACAGGAAGAAGACCAATGTCTCGCTAGAGGACTATAAACAGAGAACAGACTAGCCAACCCTTACAGCCAACCCTTACAAGCCGGACTGGGCTGGCTTGCCGTTTCCTAAGGGCTTAATGGCTTATAAAGAAAAGTCCAAGTTCTCATGATGGTTAATCGCACATAGAAATATTTGTGGATCAAGACGAACTAACTTTGAATTAAAGTTAGCTGGAGACCATCACTCACTCCTCCACCTGTAGCCAAGCTGGCTACAACAACAGCCTATCACCTCTCTTTGTCACCTTGGTCTAGCGATGGCATGCACGATTTGCACGCCAGGTGAATTGGGTTCGAATCCTGGCGCAGTCGGTATTTTTTCGCCGCTCTACTTTGGATGTCGGGGCCTACCCAAGTCTCCACCAGTGGCGACATTACGAGATTGATATTGGACGATGATGATTGGTTGGATATATGATGCATTTTAGTTCTCGTAATGTCGATGCTACCCACCATAAATTGTGACATAAAGTCACAAGCCAGCCTCCGTGGCGTAACGGTTGTGACCGTAGTCCAGAGATCCTGAGTTCGATTCCCGGTTGGAGCAGACTTTTCGCACAGAAAATTCTGTTCCTCCGAACACGTGAGGCTGGTAATTCCGGCCCTACCCAGGCTGGGTTAGATTAATGTGGGTAGCTGGTACGATTCCCAGCGAATGGAGGGTAAAACCCCCGTCCTGACTATCCCAAGTCAGGACGTTAACACCATATAGAATCAATGGACATGAAAGGAGCCTAGACATTATAGATCTGGGCGTCCATATAATCCTCTCAACACCGTGATTTAGGTATCTGTCCCTATCTCACGGACACAGAATTATTATTACTAGATTTTTGTATCTTTGTATCTTTTTCATCTCTCTTTCTCCTCCACAAACACTCCGCCACCACTCACTAATATAAATGCTGTTAAAACAATAATAAAAGTGTAATTCCACACAGCTACCCTGATGAACAGAATGCGACAAAAATTTTACAAGTCATCTGCATTTCAACAAAGTTTTCATAAGAAGGGGTAAATGGGGCTCGCGGGTAAGTGGAGGTTGTGGGGTAAGTGGTGACGCGGGGTAAAACGAGCGTGAGGGTAAGAACAGTAAGAACACTTGTAATTGTGAGGAAATAGAGCCATGTCTCTGTCTATGCGGAGGATTTTCCGACTTATACTGCTGGTGCCTTCTGCTATACAGGGTGGGGCAAAAGTCTGGAAACCCCTGAATAACTTTCGAATAGCTTCTTCGGTAAAAATAAAATTTTGTATGGTAAACCGGGGTAGTAAGACCTTCTTTTAGAGTGGGGCCGATTTTTGTTACCGGCCCCCATGTCGGGGCCAGGGGGGCCAACTTCATTTTTTTAAATACGAACCCCTACTTTGCGATACGTTTTTGGAAAGCTCTTTAAATAAGAAATACTTTGGTGCAAAATTTATTTTTTTAATATTAACTGTTAGCAAATGGCGTCCAACTTTGTGTATGCAGTGTAAAGTCTTGAAACCCCTGAATATCTTTCGTAAGGGCTTTTCCAGTCAATTTAAAATTGTGCACGGTAATCGGTGGTAATTTGACCTTCTTTTAAAATGGGGTGATTTTTGGTACCGGCCCCCATGTCGGGGCCAAGGGGCCAACTTCCTTTTTTTTTAAATACGAACCCCCACCTTGCGATACATTTTTGGAAAGGTCTTTAAATAAGAAATACTTTGGTGCTTAATTCCAAAAATGTATCGCAAGGTGTGGTTTCGTATTTAAAAAAAATAAAGTTGGCCCCTCTGTCCCAGACATGGGGGCTGGTAAAAAAAATCGGCCCCATTCTAAAATAAGGTCTGATTACCGAACCTTATTTTAAGTTCACTAAAAAAGCCCTTTCGAAAGATATTCAGGGGTTTCCAGACTTTACACTGCATACACAAAGTTGGACGCCATTTGCAAACAGTTAATATTTAAAAAATAAAATTTGCACCAAAGTATTTCTTATTTAAAGAGCTTTCCAAAAATGTATCGCAAAGTAGGGGTTCGTATTTAAAAAAATGAAGTTGGCCCCCCTGGCCCCGACATGGGGGCCGGTAACAAAAATCGGCCCCACTCTGAAAGAAGGTCTTACTACCTCGGTTTACCATACAAAATTTTATTTTTACCGAAGAAGCTATTCGAAAGTTATTCAGGGGTTTCCAGACTTTTGCCCCACCCTGTATATTATGCCAAAACCCAGAAGACAAAGTTGATGTTTCCAGAGTATCAAAGCAAAGAAAGATGACATTTAAGTACTGGAAACATTATTTCTTATGGGGTGAAATGTTAGTACGCCTCCTCGTGGTTCACCCTGGGCAACGCATTGACATGCGGCTAAAGTACTGACAATTTTGGCGATCAGACTATCACTGCCATCAGATTTCCTGATCAAGTTTATAACATAAATGTCTTCTCACTTTGACATGTGTAACAAAGCCATACATTAAATAAATGAAATATTTTTTTCTTATAATAATAATAACAACCCTCTTTAGTGGAAGGTAATCACCGGCGAGGTTTATGCTCAAAGCATTTTCTACCGCCTAACCCTCAGAGTCTTATTATTATGTGGTCACAAGCTCAAATTAATGAGGAAAAATTCATGGACTGGGTGGGATTCGAACCAACAAATCCCTACGCTACATGGATTACCAGATTAGCGCGTTAACCACTTGAGTACCAGTGCATGGTTAATGATAATATTATTACAGTCGAACCTGGATATAAGAGAACTCAAGGGACCGGAATTTTTTGTTATATCCAGGTTTCTCTTCTAATGAAGTAACTTTTCCCTATTGAGAGGTAAATGTGACGTAAAAATTGTTCTCTTATATCCAGGTTTCTCTTCTAAAGAGTTCATTTTTTTTATAGAGAGGTTAATGTTCTCTTATAGAGAGGTAAATATTCTCTTATTAAAAATTGTTCTCTTATTTTCAAGTTTCTCTTATAGCCAGGTTTGGCTGTATAGCTATTCGTTCTCCACCCATGAGTGCGAATTCTACCTTCTTGATGTTTAAAAAGACATTTGGGTGGAGTTTCATGAAACCCTGTGTCCTCCTTGTTTATCAAGGAACTTTTTTTTCTCAAGGAACCTTGTTTCTTCTATGATTCTTGATGATTTATAAAATTTCTTTTTTTATAATATTGCAACTTTCTTTTTTGTCGTCCAGTAGTTAGGCAGTCACACTGTAAGGGTCCAATTTCCGATTATGAAATAAAGATTATAACAAAGATAAGCCAAGTCAGGCCACCGTTCTTTCAAGACTTTCAACCAATCACAGCGCACTATAGTCTGTATGACGCTTAAAGGACAGTTTCGGTTAATTTTTGTTGAATTAGAATTTGGCCGTTAGAGGTAAATCCATGTTAGTAAGAAGTTTGATGTTTTTTTTACTCTCACATTCAAAAGTAACAGCCGGATTCAAAAGTCTATGACCTTCCACTCTAAAAACCTCTAATCAATTTTGCAGAACACCGTCGCTGTAATTGCCGTTAGACTGGTTGATTTAAAGTCATTCACTGTACCGCCTAAGTCTCCTATACATATCTACTATTTTCAGGTTACAAATTTTACTTTAATTTCAAACGACGTGTTGGTACTTATCCATAAATAACAAACAAATGAAAAGACAATCTCGGAGAACATCTGGTCTCAACGAGCTCCAAACGGAAATCCTGCAAGCACTTGTAACTCTATCCAAACCAGCAAACACCCAGAGCACTTATCTGGAAATTATAATTTTAATTAATAATAACAAACACATTAAAAGCTCTAAAAAACGTTAACAAAACATGTTGGGAAGGAATTGTAATAAGAAGAGCACTAATGGAGAATGCACATGAACATATAGGTAAAACATTTCACACGGGAAGAAAGCCATGGCCAGACGGTGAAGAGGTTTCTCCAGTGTTTTGAAAATGGAAATTGAAAAATATAAATATTATTAGAGTTTAATTACCATTATGATGTTGAACAGGGAATATGTAAAATTTTGCGAAAAAGGTAATTTCAAATTGTAATAAAGGACGAGATTGTATGAGAAGAAGCTCATAAGGAACATATGTGGTGCTTCTGCTCGTGCTATGAAGGCAATGGAATGGATGTCGGCTTTCAGCAAACCGGGGTGAATTGGGCTGATCTGAAATTTGCTGATAGCTCTCATATTAGAGCAGTGCACTGGTAGTCAAATGGTTAACGTGCTAGTCTGGTAATCCAGGTAGCGTAGGGATCCGTTGGTTTGAATTCCACCCAGTGCATGAATTTTTCCTCATTAATTTGAGTTTCTGACCACATAATAATAAGACTCTGAAGGTTAGGTGGTAGAAAATGCTTTGAGCATTAACCTCGCCTGGTGGTTACCTTCCACTAAAGAGTATTATAATTATTATTAAACCTTTTTAAAAAAATTGTTGTTGTAACCCATATGGGTACAGCTGCGAGCTGCGAGGAGTGATGGTCTCCAGTCAACTTTGGTTGGCTCGCCCTGGACCACATATTTTTAAGGCCAATCGATAATCTTGAAAATTTGAGCTTTTCTTAACACTTAGACGACCGGGTGTACCATCGGTGGTACACGCACGTTCGTACGGAATGGACCGGGTGTACCACCGGTGGTACACAATGTCGGAGAGCCGTATTATCGCCGGTCCCACAAGAGAATTCACGAAAAACCATGCCGGTCGTCTAAGTGTTAAGAGTCATTAAACGCTTGGGAAAACTGGAAGCCAAAATAGCTGAGAATTTTCGGCATCTAATGAAAATGTGTCCAAAAATATTGGCCTTTTGTCATCACTCACTTCTATTTCCCACTACATGCTAAAATAGTTACGATTCTAGAATTTTGTAGAAGTTCCAATCTTGAACGTAAACATTGACAATCACACAGAATCTTAAACAAGGGAATCTATTTCATAAATTCCTACATAAGGTATAAGAAAGACCAGGATTTATGTTGGTGATTATTTTCTGAAACAAAAGGAGAAACAAGTCTGAAAAAAATATTTTTTTCCTTCACTAGTCTCACTCACTGGTTTAAACAAAGTAAAAATGTCCAAATTTACCCAAGGCTAATGAAAATATTGTGTTCTCCACATTAAAATGGGCTTGAATAAAAACATAACATAAAAATAAGCTTAACAGAAGAGAATAGGTTTAATTATTATTATTTAAAATAGGTAACCTTACCGTTCTTACTCTATTTCTCGTGTTTTAATTTTAATGTTTATGTACATAGAACCCAGCATGTGTACCAGTGCCGTATTGGTCTGAAGGTTTCTCAAAGTAATGCTGTCGCAAAAAATCATGGAGGCCTTTTAAAAGTAAGAATTTATAATAATAAAAAAAATCATTACTCTCACATTCAATGTGTGTAAAGGAAAAAAAAAATTACGTGGCCAATAGAACACAAAATATAGGAATGTGTCAGACTATCAGCTAAGAAAATACTAATGATGAATTGGTAATTTGGTACTATTAACACTGTTCGTGAGAAGATATTTTCTTTCTGTCTCACATCCAAAAGCAAATTAATGTGCTTGAGAATATTTGACGTTAGGAAAGCTTTTGCTTTCATGGATTATCGAGGTCGGAGGTAGGTACTCGAAATCCCAGCCGCTCATTCACTTCCTGAGCAGGATGCTACCTGCTATCAGCTATCTTTACTGAACGAAAACCGCACAAGTTTCATTTCCTGCTCGATATCAATCAGATAAGTCCGGGGTGGCGCAGGGGACACCCCTCGTCCCAAAAGGTATGTAGATAACTTTCTAATTTATGAAAGAGGTAATAATATGACATTAGTCGGGAAGTTTTCATACTTTCTTAATTTATGGCGAAAAACTCGCTGGCGTAACTTTTCAAATAAAGAAAAGAGTGGAAAAAGTATTCTCTCGTGCTTCGATTCCGATGTTCTCCCGGAGCTACTACCTTGCTCCCGAAGATATTACAAACAAGATAGCGGCAAAATTTATAACAGTTGAACATTTTATTCGATCATTTTCTTTTACCTTTTGGAAAACTCTGAGCGAGAGGTAAGATGAAAGTTTGGAAATTTTCGCAAGAATAGGAGGTATTAATTGTGGCGGGAAATCACTTTTTCTTCTGCAATTATGAAATCAAATGGCGTAGGCGGATGAGGGAAGATGTTTAATACTTTTTTACATTTCAATTTTCAGGGTGTGTTCAAGTGAGATATTACTATTGGTTCTCCAAGCTTTGATGGTGGGCAGATTGGTGATAAGGGAAACCCATTCTAATCGAAACACTATACAGCAACTGTTCTGGGAATTCGGGAGCTCAAAGAAGCAAGACAAGTATCGTTAAAGCAAAGTAGATATTTATTTTTTTTAATAAAAATAAAAGAAAATACTAAGCTCAGTTGGAAGTCTTGCTTCCGGGAAAACTAACAGTGCACAGGCGAATCAAACACCTCGGCCGAGGTGTGAAGAACGCCTATACAAAGAAAGAAACAGCCCGGCAGAGTGTAAGGTTACGGAAAACATAGTTCCCATGCATTTCATGTACTTCCAGCCAGCGAAATGTGCAACATGAATTTCAAAAACCGCGATTTTTATTGCAGAAATGGGCTTTACGTTGAAAAATAAGTTGATTTGACTCTTTGTTTGACTTCCTAGGCCACCGGGAACCCTATTTTCGAGACCCCCCACAATCGTGAAAGACATGAAAAGATTCATAATTTTTTTTTTTTTTTCTGTTTTTTTTTCATACGGATCCTTTGAGACCCGACTTCGTGTCTTTAACTTGGCACTGAAGATTAAGTGAGGTGTCTAAAGTGATCAAGACATAATGGAGATGAACCCGGACCAAAAAAAAATTCTAAATTATAAGCGGGCGGCCCATTTGGGCGGCCTCGGGTTTTGGGAGCCCAAATCGGGAATTGACGGATAATACTAATCTTAAGTGGTATCAAATGAAAGATCTTGATGAGCAGATACCAAATTTATTGATTTTATTCCTTCATCCGGTCCACTGGGTGGCACCTGGTGGCCTTTTCATTTTCTTTGGCGGGTAGGTACCTTCGAATCCTTAGCTTAGTGGTCAGATCTTGGCCAGTATGTATTTTTCGAGATGACCTCGCTCTCTCTCTCTGCAAAATTTTAATGTTTAAGTTTCCAAGTATTAATTTAGTTCATTTTCCGTCCGTTTCTTTAGAAGGTAACTTTGTCTATTGGTAGCATGCTCGACCTGCCACCCAGTCAGCATGGGTTCGAGTCCTGGCGGGGACGAAATTTTTTAGCTCTATATTTTCAATTTGGGCTTAACGTTCTTTTGTTTTACCGATCTTTATATTTGATCTTTATGATGACCCCATTACCCTCGCGAGGAAAATTTTAGTAGTTGCAGAATTGGGCAATGACTTGTGGCGGCATTACGAGATTGATTTTGGACAATCATGGTTGGATGGAGATAAAATATGATAAATTAGCTCTCATAATGTCGATGCTACTCACTAAAAGTTGTGACCAAGTAGTGACTTTGGCCAAATGGGTAGCATACTAGGCTTGCACGCATGATGACTTGGGTTCGATCCCCTTCAGGGAAGTTTTTTTTTCTCTGTCCATTATGTCCGGGATACACTCATACCTCGTGAGGTATTGATAAGGGACGTCACCACCGAGTTCTCTCCCGCTCATGGTTTTATCAACACCAAATTGTCTCCCGTCGCGTCGCTTGCATTTTTACCTGATTTTATACCTACATAGTTTAGACCTAGCATAAAAATTATAATCGAAACACCTAGGAATCATTGATGTAGACCTGAGGCATGGCCTTCTATGTATTTTTCCTAAACCTAAGATAAACCCAAGGCATGGCCTATATATTTACTAACCCTACTATGAACCCGAGGCATTGCCTTCTATGTATTATCCCTAACCTTACTATATTCCTGAGGCATGGCCTTCTATGTATTTTACCTAACTCTACTATACACTGAAGGCATTGCCTTTCATCAGTTAGAAATTTAAAAGATTTTCTTTTAAAAGGCCGATTCTTATATAAAAATGATAATTTTATAGTTTTCATTTTCTTAAATACCTAATGTAAAAAAGCATGGTCTTATTTCCGGGAGAGATACTCGTGGTGACCCCTGCAACAAGCCGGAGAGAATTCGGGTAAGAAAAGGTCAACGGGAGAGAACTCATTACCTCACCTTGATAAGGTGATTGATTACAAATTAATTTCTTTGGCATTTGTAAATCCAGGTGTTTTAGTGTCCCTCATAGGAGGCTCCGAGGTCTTTTTAGCATTGAAAGATAAACCTAATCATGTTGAGTATAGAATCAAAAGGTCTTGCACTGCAAATTTATATATTATTTACTCACTTTAGGGACTCAGGGGGCCAAATCTGTGATCCAAATACATATTGACCTTAGAAAAATTAAATACGTACTGCTAAAACTATATCTTAAAAAAAAGACAACTTGGTACATTCACATTTTCCCAGCTTATTTACTTTTGTTATCAATAATGTTTCAGTAGTGTATGAACCTATATTTTCGTACAAAAAGAACTGATATCCCCCAAAAACACCACTTCGTGGTTAAAAAAAGAAGAACGCCTCACTCAAAAGAATGATTATAATTAGCTAAAAATAATTGATATCAAATTGAGAACACCTTACCACCTTTCTTTCTATATCTCTGCACTTCTCTCTGAATTTATTCCTCTTATGTTTATCTTTCTTTATCCTTTCTAGGGGTCATCCCAAACTTGATTTCTCTTTAAATTTACTTGTTGCACGGCAATAAAAAATGGCGGTCGCGGTGTAATTTTCTCGATTCAAATCAAATAAGTTCAGAAAAATCATACTCCGACCGCCATTTTTTATTGCCGTGCAACAAGTAAATTTAAAGAGAAATCAAGTTTGGGATGACCCCTAGAAAGGATAAAGAAAGATAAACATAAGAGGAATAAATTCAGAGAGGAGTGCAGAGATATAGAAAGAAAGGTGGTAAGGTGTTCTCAATTTGATATCAATTATTTTTAGCTAATTATAATCATTCTTTTGAGTGAGGCGTTCTTCTTTTTTAACCACGAAGTGGTGTTTTTGGGGGATTGTACCTACCTAAATGAGCAAACCGAAAATGTTACATTCACATATCCGAGTTTTCCTTTCCTAACAAGAGCCTCCCATTATATCATCTAGATATACAAGAATAATGGGACGAACCCGCTGCACGAAGAGGTATGTGGAAGCTGAAGAAATTGTTATCAAAGTTTCGACTTCTTGAGAAGATATGTGTAGTTTTGAATGTTTGACAAAATTCCACTAATTTTATCGGAAATTAACAGAGTCATTAAGAATTGAATTTCGTATCGCCCGCCCGCACCAGGGGGGAGAAAAACGGCAGAGGGGTGCACGAAAAAAGCGAAAAGTTGTACAAAATAATGTATAAATCATTTCCTAATATCCGAAATTTGAAAACAAAGAAGACATCTTAGGCACCGGGGTGTCCCCTTCCGAGAGGAGTTTAATTACTGTTCAAAAACTAGCAGCAAGAACAAATTTAATATGTCATAACAATAACTCATACTGCCCTCCTCAACTATGTGGCCGACCTCAGTTGGATCGTTAAGACAGTGGACTCGTCATGTGGTGGTCGGTGGTTTGAGTCCCGAGTGTTGCAAGTTTTAAGTGGGTTTGAGGTGA
>JAMCCL010001021.1:0-10525 GCA_024516035.1 Bactericera cockerelli
CAAAGGAAGGTCAAGGCGGGATCCCACCCAAAATTTACGGGGGTTTTTAAAAATATTAAAAAATAGAAGCAAGAAAAAAAAAAATTTTAAATAAAAAATTTGAAATTGGTTTGCCGGATTTTTTAAGGATAAAAGTTTTAAAAAAAAATTGGTTTAGGGGGGTTTTTTTTTAAAAAAATTAAAAAAATAATAACTTTTTTAAAAATAAGGCCCATGTTTTGGTGAACCCCCGGGGGAAAACTTAAAAGTTTCCAAAACAAAAAAGGACACCCTTTTTTTCCCCGGTTTAAATTTAAGTTAAAAAAAAAAAAAAATTTTAAAAATTATTCGAATTCTCCCGAGTTTAAAATTTAAAAAATCCCCTCGTTGCAAAACCCAAAAAATTTTAATTAAAAAAAAAGGGTTCCCTTTGGGAAAATTTTTCTTTGCAAAAACCAAAAAAAATTAAAAAGGTTAAATAAAATAAAAAAACCCCCCAAAAAAAAATAAAAAAAGGAAACCTAAAAAAAACCTTTTTAAAAAAAAAACCAAAAAAAAAAAAAAGGGAAAGATATATTTTGGAAAATCCTTCCATTTTTGGGGAAAAAACTTCCTCCCTTCCCCCCCTTTTTTGGTAGGCTTTTTCCCAAACCCCCAAAATTCTGAATTTGTTTCCCCCCCCAAAAAAAAAACTTTTTAAAAAAAAAAAAATTTTTTACCCCCTTTTTCCCAAATTTCTTATTTAAATGGTGGAAAATTTACCCATAGAAATTCCCAAAGAGAAAAAGGGAAAAAAAAAAAATTCTAAAAAAATCCAATGGGAAACAACAGTTATTAAAAATTCAACAAAAAAAAGTTTTAAGAGAAAAAAATTTTTTAATTTAAAACCGCCCCTTAAAAACCACCCCAAAAAAACCAGTTTCCTAGAATTTTTAAGTTGGGAACCTAAAAATTTTTACGTTTACCCAAAAAAACCCCATTTTTTCGATTGTCACAAAATTTCTATTGGGGGTTTAAATAGTTTTAAAAAAAAAAAAAAAATATAAAAACCTATAATTATCGCCCCGGTAACATGTGTTTATTAACACTTCTTTTTCAGGCCAATTTACAAGGTTTAACAAAAAAAGGAAAAATTGTCAATAAATAAAATTACCAATGTAAAAATTTAAATTAATTTTAAAAATTTTTTGACACGTAGTATTTTCCATTTAAAAAAAATTAATGAAATTTGAATTATTTTTTAACCTTATTTCATAAAAAATAGAAAAAATGAATTTCTATTTTATTACAGTGGAAAGATGCCCCCGGTTAATTGCCCAAAACTCAGATATGATGTTATAGAAAATTATAAGGCAGAAATTTTTTTTCAAAGAAAAATATTTCCCAAAATTTTATTTAAAAAAAATAAAAATTTTATAAGGGTAAAAATTAAAAAAGGAAAAAAATAAGAATTATTCCCTTTTTTGAAAATAAAATTAAACTTTCTTAAAATCATTTTTCAATTTTCAATTAAAAAATTGGGGGTTTTTTAAAACCAAAGGGACCCCGGGGGCCCCGAATTAAAAAAAACCAAAGGTTTTTTTCCGATTAAGGTTTTGCTTTTTAAAATAACCGTTTAAAATTTCAATTCCTTTTTTTTGAAGAAAAAAAGAAGGTTAAAGAGTTGTATAAAAAATTTTAAAAAACAAATTTTTTTAATTTTTTTTTTCCCAAAGAATCCCATTTTAAAAAAAACAGGACTCAGGAATGGAAAGAAAGAGTTTCTATTTCCGAAACCCGAATCCCTTTCCCGAACAACAGTTTGCTGGTTGCATTTTTTTTATATAAAAAACCAAATTTTAATTTTTAACTTTAACACCCAAATCAAAAAAAAATTTAAGGGAAATTAAAAAATTTTAAAATTCATAAAATAAAAAAATTAAAATTTTCTAAAAATTAAAGAAAACAAAAAAGGTTAAACCCAATATAAAAAAAATATTAAAAGAAAAAGTTTTTTTAAAAAGGGGAAAAAAAAAAAAAAAAAAAAAAGAAAATTTCAAAAAAAATTTAAAGAGAGAAAAAAAAGAAAAAAAAAGATAAGTTAACCAAAAGGGGCGGGTTTTAACGTAATTCTTAAAAAAATTATTATATTAATTTATTATTGATGACTGGGTTTGATTAGAAAAAATTAAATCAAATTAGTAAAAGTGAAGAATCCATGGAAAAAGAATTATTTTATATATGATTAGGGGACAAAAAAAATCTTAAAATAAAAGAAATATAAGATTAATTTAAAAAACCCAAAAAAAAAAAATTTTTTTTGGGGGTTTTTGGGGAAATCTTAAATAATTTATTTTAAAAAACCGGTTGGGTTTTAGGAAATTAAATTCCTGCGACCTAATGATTTTTACCATGATTATTCGGTTTTTTAAACTATTTAGAATACAGACAGGTTTTTTTTAACTAAACAATTTAATTACCCAAGTTGGAAAAAAAAAAAAATTTTTAAAAAAAATTAAAAAAAAATTCCTGGTGGAGAATTCTTTGAAAAGTCTGCCCCAAACCCCCCACCTTCCTTGGATGGAGAAAAACCGTTCCCGCCGTTTGAAAGGGGCAATTTTGGGCTCGGCATTTTAAAAAAAAAAAAATTAATATTTAAAAAAAATATTTAAAAAAATTTTTAAGGGGGAAATTTTTTTATTTTCCCTCTATTTTTTTTTTTTTTTTTATTTAATTAGAGGGGTTAAAGTTTATTTTTAAATTAAAAAATTATTATAAATATTTTAAAATTAAAATAATTTTAAAATTGGGAAAAAAGAAAAAAAAAATTTATTTTTTAATAATTCATTGGACATTATTTTTAATTTTTTTTCAAAGAAAAACATTAATTTTTTAAAAATTTTAAAAAAATTAAAAGGATTAAAAAAAAATAGTTTTTTGTAACATATTAAAGATTTCAGATTAATCCCCAAAATTCCCCCAAAAAAAACATTCATTTAAAAAAAGTATCAAAAATTTTAAAGTGTACCCTTTTCCTAATTAAATTGTTTATATTTTAAAATTATTTTTTCCCATTAATTATTTTTAATTTTTAATTTTCAATATTTACTTTTTATGTCTTTTTAAAACAAAAATATATTGGTAAATGAAAAATTAGTTGGTTGTTTTGGGTTTTTAAATTCGATTTTATTTTAAAAACCAGTTTTTGATTTTCTTAGTTTTAAAAATTTTGATATAAAAAAAACAAAAAACCCCAAATTTGAATTGATAATTTTGAGAATTTAAAATTAATTTAAGAATAGAATTTTACAAAAGGACATTCCCTTTTTGTAATTAAATTATTTTATTAAATTCAAAAGGGTTTGAAAATGTGGATGTAGAATTTATTCATTCGTTCTTTTTCGTCACAATAAAATTTTTTTTTTTTAAGTAAATTTATTATAAAAAAAAGGACATAAATGCCCAAACCCCAATAAAATAAAAATAAAGTTTCCTATTGTAAAATTTTAATTTTTTTATTTGTAAATTTTTTTTTTGTTTTAATTTTTTTCTTTGTTTCTTTGGAGAAATAGTGTGAAAAAAAAAAGCTAGGAACAAAATACCATACAAGTTTTTAATAATATTTTTTTTTTAACAAATTTTGGTAAAATTTTTTTCAACAAAATATCTCCTTTGCAATAATTGGAAAAATGGTAAAGGGGTCGTTTTCCCCAACCCTTTTTTTTATTATTGTATTTTAAATTTTTTTTGTTTAAATAATTATGGTATATTTTTGAATTAATTTGCTATTATAATTAAAACCTTTACCTGCTTCAAAAATTTTGGGGGTATGAATTTTCTTTAAAAAACTGAGGAAGCCAAAATTAAAAAAAGGATTAAAGGCACTTTAAAATGGAATGGTGGAAAAAAGGAATTTAATTTTTTTCCCTTATTTTATAAATCTTGTTATTTTATTTTAATAAGGGTTTTTAAATGGTGAAAATTAATTGAGAAATTCCCCTTTAAATTTACAGAAATTTCAAAAAATTTTTTTTAAGAAATTAATTTATATTTTATTTTTTTAAAACCATTAATTGTTTTTTTTAAAAAACCAAAAATTTTTCCATATAAAAATTTTTTCTTTTATAAATAAATGTACTTTTTGGATTTAATTTTAATTTGACTTGGGTTTTTAAAAAATTTGATTTTCTAATTTTAAAATTTTTTGGGGTTTTTTTTAAATATTAGTTTTTAAATTTTTAGAATAAACAAATTTACAAGTAGGTTTTACTAAAAATTGATTTTCCTTTAAAATTATAAATTTTGAATATTTTCATTAAATTTTAATTTTTTTTTAAAAAAAAGGTTTAAATACGTTTTCAAATGCCCAAAATTTTTTTTAAAGTAGAAATTTATAAAGTAGGATAACAATTTTTTTTTTAATTTTAATTTTTTAAATTTTTTAATTTTTCAAAAAGGGGTAATTTTATCTACTAAAAGGTAGCAAATTTGTTCTGAAGTGCCGAAATTGAAACAATAAAAAAAATTTCCTTTTCAAAAAAATTAATTTAAAATTTTTTAAATTAAAAAAATGAAAATTAAATAAAAGATTTTTTTGTTAATGGTCATGCAAGCCAAATTTGGGTAATTTAAAACACCAGTAATATTTAAAATTTATATTTAACGATTCTTCACGATTCTAATAGATCATAATCTTCTAAATTGTATTAGCAATTTGTCCCCTTTAATTTTGGGTACAAAGGGTTTTTAATTTATTATTCCTTCTTTATTTATGAGGATTTTATGGATGACCAGGAACCCCCCTTAGAAGTTAGAGTTTGGGGGAAACGATTAACTTAAATTTTAAAATTTATTTTAAAGGGAAACCTCTTTCCTAACTATACATTTTTTGAGTTTTTAGGAAAACCGTAAAACCTACTTTGCATTACTAATTTCCAAGACTTCCAATAAATCCCCCCCTTCTAACAACTTACAAGATTTCCCCGTCCCCAATAAACAGAACAATGTTTTAGTAAAAACAATTTTTTTATTTTAATTTTAAATATTAAGAAAAAAATAATACTTTAAAAAAAAAATATTTAAAAAAAAAAAATTAAAATATAAAAAAAAATGAAATGAAGTTACTTCAAAGGGGAAAAAAAATTTAAAAATTCTTTCCAAAAAGTTCAAGAAAAAGATCATTTTAAATCTAAATAATTTTTAAAAGGGGTTTTTTAAAAAAAAAATTTGACTTTACGATAGATAAAATTCAAACCCAAACCCCAAAAATTATTTTAATAACTATTAATAAATTTTAAATAAATTTAAATGTCTAAAAAAAATTTTTTAAATAAAAAAAAAACTATCAAGGTGGAAAAAAAAAAACCCCTATGTTTATTCTACATATTCCCCTGCAATCCTTTTTTTGATTGCCTTTATAAAGGAATTTTTTAAATTTTCCAAAAAAAGTCGCTTTGGGATTATTTCAATCAAACTTTTCCTTTAAAAAGATTGATAAAAATTTCCTGAAAATTTCGTTTTTATCACATTTTTTTTTAACTGGGAGGTTTTCAAATTTTTTCCCAAGAAAAACCTTAAAAAATTTTTCAAAAAAACACCGAATTGGAAAAAATATTTTACACCGGGGTTTTAATAAAATTTAAAACCCCCCAGGACTAAAAAATAATTTTAGATTTTTATTGTTTTGGGAAATGAATGCCCAAAAACCCCAAAAACCGAAAGTTTAGTTGGAAGTGCAGGTTTATAGTTTAAATAATTTTTTACATTTCTTTTTTGGAATTGGGAAAACCTTCCGTTTAGAAATTAAAAAATTTTGTGCTCCATTCCTTTAAAGGGGGGGTGGAAAATTTTGTTTAGAAGTTAGTTTTTGTTTAGAGTTAATTCGGCTATTTTTAATTATAAAAAATTAAAATTTTATTCAACCAACTACCTGTTTTTATTTTAAAAAATTAGGTAATTTTTTTGGGGGAAATCAAAAATTAAAATTTGTAACACAATTAAAATTATTTTTCCTAACCAGAGCTTGTTAATTTATGGTTATCTATTTTCCCTTTAAAAAAAAAATAGGTTTCCCAAAAATAACTTAAATAAGGTAAAAATTAGGTAGTTTCTTTATTCAAAAATTTCCCATTTAAAACCACCGTTTTAATAGAACAGAAAAAAAATTAATTTTGTAAATTATGACTTTGGCTTAAGTTTAACTATTTAAAAAAAGGAATTTAAAAAAAAATTTGTCCTTTTTCCCAAAAAAAGAATTGGCCATTGGTCAGGGGAAGACCGTTCCAGCCGAGGGAAAAAAATCGACTACAAAAAAAAAAACCTAAAATATTTAAAAAACCCTTTCCTTCTCCTCTTTTTTTTTACCCAAGTGTTAAATATTTGGGGGAAATTTCCCTTTCCGTTGAAATTTGCAAACCAGGATTTTTGTGTGTAATTTCAGTTCTTCTAAAAATTTTTCTATCTTTTGTCCGAAATTCGTAAATAATTTTTCACTCCCTTTTTCCGAATGGCATAAAATCAAAACAATCCCTTTTTAAAACGAATAAAAAATTAACTTGCAAAAAAATAAAATTTAAAATGAATTTCAAGGGAAAAAGGGTTTTAAAAATTAAAAACCTTTATTTGTTTTTAAATTTAATTCCAAAAAATTAAGAAAAAATTTTAATTCTCCTTAAAACTTAAGGTCAAACTTTAGTTTGAACATTTGGAATTCGGTTCTTTTCCAGAAAATGGGAAAAATTAAAAATTTTTGGGAACCTTGGGGTCCCCAAATTTTATCAAATTCCCGGTTGAAAATTTTTTCTAAATTTTTTTTTTGTTTTATTTAATAATTTTTTATTGGGTAAAAAGGAACTAAAACCTAAAAAAAGTAGTTTAAAGAAATTAAATTGTGGTTTCTAAATTTTCCGAACAAACTTAAAGGAAAATCCTTTATAGCCCAAAAATTTTTTCCTTTATTTTTTTATTTTTTCAAAACGGGATCCGAAAAAAGATTGCAACCCAAATGGCCCTAACCCAATTAAGGGGTAAACCTTTTGCCACCCTTTCAAAAAAAAAAAAAAAAAAAAAAAAAAAAAAAAAAAAAAAAAAAAAAAAAAAAAAAAAAAAAAAAAAAAAAAAAAAAAAAAAAAAAAAAAAAAAAAAAAAAAAAAAAAAAAAAAAAAAAAAAAAAAAAAAAAAAAAAAAAAAAAAAAAAAAAAAAAAAAAAAAAAAAAAAAAAAAAAAAAAAAAAAAAAAAAAAAAAAAAAAAAAAAAAAAAAAAAAAAAAAAAAAAAAAAAAAAGGGGGGGGGGGGGGGGGGGGGGGGGGGGGGGGGGGGGGGGGGGGGGGGGGGGGGGGGGGGGGGGGGGGGGGGGGGGGGGGGGGGGGGGGGGGGGGGGGGGGGGGGGGGGGGGGGGGGGGGGGGGGGGGGGGGGGGGGGGGGGGGGGGGGGGGGGGGGGGGGGATCCCAATGTTTCCGAAACAAATTTTTATATTCCCAAAAAACAAATTGTTTACATCCGATAATAATAAAAAAATTAACTTTAAAAAAAAAATAAGAGAAAAAATTTTCATAAATGCAGAAAAATTTTTGCTTAAAACATACAGAAACAAAAATATTCATTTGATTTTTAATTAATTAAAGGAAAAAATTTCAAAAAAAGCAATTAAAATTTTGATTTAAAAACGCCCTACAACTCAACAAAAATTTTAAATTTTTAAAATTTTTTGAACTTCCCTTTTTTTCCCGAAAATCACGTGAAAAAAAAACGTAAAAAAATTTTTTTGCATCCTTGGGGTGGCCGCCAACTTTTATCAAACTTTTCCCGTGTCTTGCCAAAAATTTTTTTTCGGGCAAATTGAGTGTTTTAAAGTTAAAAAATTTTGAAATTTTTTTTCTTCGGGAAAAAAGGGTGCAAAAACCCAAAACCCTAAAAAACAAAGTAGTGTGCTAGAAACACGAAATTTTGTTGGGTTTCGAGAATTGTTCAGAACAACTCATCTTAAACAGGGAAAAAAATACTGACTTTTAAAAAATAAGCCAAAGTCGGACTTTTTTGAAAGTTGCAAAAAATCACTTTGTGCGTTTTTCAAAGGGCGAATCCCAAAAAAGGATTGCAATCCGGGCTGGAAATGTCCAGTAATCTACCATTAACGGGGTAAACGTTTTTTTTGGGCCACCCTGTATACAATTTAAAAAATGAAAAAAGGAAAAGAAATAAAAAAAAACATATGTACCTAACTTAAATGTTCGGGGTATTGTTAGGTTCATGTACAAACGAATTATTGGTGAAACCTAACTCTGAATTATTGTTGGGAAAGAGATGAAGCTCCCCCCTTATAGGTTCCTTCATCCCACCAGGAAGTTTTTTATATTTTTTAATTTATTAATTTTTTGTTAAAAAAAAATTAAAAATAAAAAAACACATTATAATTATCATTTCCAGGCCATGACATTCGTGAAGTCGTAATTCGAGTTTTATTGTGGATTCGGTTTCAAAATGTGCCTCCCCAAAAAAGAAAAAGGTGGAGGTTTGATGTAATTTTGGAAAGTGCAAGGAAAAACCTCAAGTCCTTTGGACGGAAGGGGAAAATTTTTTTCCTTTTTTTTTTCCCATCCGTGGTTTTTGGGGGTTTTGGGGCCCAAAACCCCCAGCCCCAGGCCCAAAACCTGGGGAAAATTTTCCTTTTCCTCCTTTTCTCCTGGGTTAATAAAAAAAAAAAACAACTTACCCTTTTTTCCCCAAAACCCCCCCCCCCAACCCCAAAAGGGGAGGAGTTAAATTCCGGAAAGGAAAAAAATAAAAATTTTGGGGTAAATTTTTTTTACCCTTTCCCTTTTCCTTTTTTTTTTTGGGGGCATCCCACTCCCCCGGGCCCAAAAAAAAAAAAAACCAAATTTTGAAAGGGTTTCCCACGGGGGATTTCCTACAAACGGGGGGAAAATTTCCTTATTTTTTTACCTTTGTTTTTTGGGGGTTTCCCCCCTTAAGACCCAACAAGTAAAATAGGCCAATTCCGGAAATCTCCACAGGGAAAAAAAAATTCCCACAAATAGAATTTTTCTTTTTTTAAAAAATTGTTTTGTTTTTTGGCATATTCATGCTAAAAAGCAACTGGAAAGGAAATCCCCATATCCTGGCGCGCCCCTAAGGGGGAAAAATTCTTCCCGGACAAAAATTTTAAAATTCTTTTATTTCCCCTTTCCCCTTTTTTTTTGATAATTAAACTAAGGCCAAAACAATAAAATTTTTAATCCATATTCCTGGCCCAATTTATACAAAATAAATTTTTTGGGGAAAATTTTTTTTAAAATTTTTTCCCTTTTTTTTTTTTGTTTGGGGTTTTTGGGTTTTTGGGGTTTTTTTTCCCCTTTAAAAAAAAAAAATTTTAAATTCCGGCCCCTCCACAAAGGGGAAAATCAAAATCTCCCCCGGGGGGAAAAAAGGGGGAAATTTTTTTTTTCCCCTTTTTTGGGGTTTTGGGGGGTTTTTTTGTAAATTTTTATAACCCCCGGGAAACTTGAGGAAAAAGTGCTTATTTGGGGGTGTAGAAGGGAAATAAATTTTGGGGGAACGGAGAAATATTTTTTTAATTTTTTCCTTTTTTTTGGGTTTTTTTCATTTATGCCCGGGCCCGCAAGGGGGGAAAATCCAAAATCCTTCAAGCTGATAAGGGGAAAAAATTTCCCGGGAAAGGTAGAAAACTTTTCTTTCCCCAAACCCTTTTGGGTTTTTTGTATTACCAAGCCCGCCCAATTAGGAGAAGCGCCCAAAATTTGGAAAAATTACACATAGAAAAAACTTGGAGGAAAAATTAAATTTTTTTTTTTTTTTCCCCTTTGTTTTTGGGGGTTGTTAAATTTCCCCCCCCAAAAAAAGGGGGGGGGAAAAAAATTTTGGACAAGGTAGAAAAAGGGGGAAAATTTAAAATTTTTCCTGGGAAAAGGTTTAATTAAATTTAAATTGGGGGGGGACAAAATTTTTTATTATAAATTTTTAATTTAATTTAAAAATTTACCCAAATTTTTTAAAGTCCGTTTGGGGAAAAATTTTTTTTAATTTTAAAAAGAGTTTTTTGTATTTAAAAAAAGGGGGGAAAAAATTTTAAAAATTCCCCCTTTGATTCAAAAAATTTTTTTTCTTGAAAATTTATTTTTAAAAAGGTCTTTTTACTAATTAAAAAGAAGGGCTTTTTTTCTTTCTTTTTGAAGTGTTTTTTTAATTTAATTTTTCTTTTTCCAAAATTTTTTAAATTTTTTTTTAGTATATTTTTAAATATAAAAAATTAATTTTTTTTAAATTTAAACAAAAGGGTTTATCTTTTTCTTTGGGCATAAAAATTTCCACACCCTTAAATATATTGAGATAAAAAAATTTCCCTTTTGGGGCCTTTTCGTGTGGATCTTTAAAAAAATGGGGTTCCCCCTTTCCCCGTTGGTAGCGTTGGCGCTCCCCCGGGGGGAGGTTCCCCTTCCCCGGGGCCCCCGGGAAGGCCCAGGGCCCCCCCCCTGAGGGGACCGGGAAATCCCCAAAGGGGGGGGAAAGGGGGGGACACGGAATTAAAAACCGGGGTTTTTTTTAAAAAAT
>JAMCCL010001022.1:0-10505 GCA_024516035.1 Bactericera cockerelli
TACAAAGATGAAAATTCGGACAACGTACTAGTTACTACAAATTTAAATAACGTAATGGTTAATCAAGTTTGAAGTGTTAGATGTACGTGAAGAGCTTGTATAATGTTAATTATTATTATCTATTATTAAATATAAAAAGGCATACATATGTACAGTACAAGTAATTATTATAAAAAATAAAAATAGAAACAGGAAAAACAATGAAAACGAAAGAAATAGATAAATATATATACACTAGACTGGTTTTAATCTCATAGAGGTAAGAAAAAAATGTCAGAATTTTTACAACGCTCAGGCAGAAATGAGTTCGGCTTTTGCAGAAATTGAGATACACAAAATTTCAAGTCAATCAGAGTACGTTAACAGGACCCGCTCTAGCCTCAAAGTTTGGAAATTTACCGAATTTTCGAGGTTGAGCTGACATTTTCGGCCATAACTCGAGAACGAAAAATCATACGAGCTTTAAAGATATATCAAATGAAAGACCATTTTGTTGGCTTTACTTTGTTGTATGATACTAGTTCCCGAAATCTTAATGGTTACTGACTAAATTAAGAATATGTAGTCGAAAACGGGCCAGGTACCCAAAGTAGAGCATCTAAGGCATGATAGGATAATGGGTGAAAATACTTATGATTTATAAAACGTATACATATAAATGTTAGAAGATTAGTTTTGAATGATTTTTTGACACATTATGAAGCTATAAATACCCGTTTTTACCTACTTGATAGTTCCTGATAGGTTAAGGCATGGCCAGAAAAACAAAATAATAATACAAACAAATTACGTCAAAGTTATTCTCATTTTTTTATTGTAGAACTACAAATATCTAAAATTAAAAGTGCAAATAGGTATTATTTCGTCAAAAAAATACAAAGTAAGCAGTAAAACTTAACTTAGGTAGTTGGGAGAGGGGTAGAGAGGGAACTTTTTGAAGAATCAGGATAGAGTCTCCTACATTTACTCACAACTTGTGGGACAAACTGTTTCTGACATTCCTCTCTAGTTAGTAAGTCGCTGAAGTCACTCCTCAACTTAAAGCCTCCCTTGGCTGTGTCGTTTACAACTTTAAGGGATTGTACAATTTTAAGTCCTTTCTGATACTGAGGCTCACCATGCCAGATTTAGGGGTCTACCCTCAAAAAGTCAGTTTTTATGACAAATCGACTGAAGAAAAGAAAAGTTCCGTGAGTAATGAACTCTTTAAGGCCCCCTCTCACATAAGCTGGTATGTCTTTTATTCGTACTGTAATGTTGGCATTTTTTGTCCCCTCTGTATCATCAGAAGAACTGAAAAGCTTTGCAGCCATTCCAGACTTTTCATCATATATATATGACAAAGTTGGATCGAAAAATCCCAAGCCAACAGTTTCGGCATTCAAGTACCACAGGTTATACCCAAGAAACAGGAGCTACTGTAGACGCTTGTGGTCTGTGTTGTAACCTGCCCATCCCGTCGTATGCCTCCCCTCTGATGGGCGAGAAGTGACACAGTACTTCCCATTTAGGTGCTGGGTCAACACGAGCGCATCGGAAGGTATCCCTTACAAACAATTGTAACCAAATTAAGAATACAAATTTTTGTCGGCACGGAGGATCGAACCCAGGACCTTCCGCATGGCAAGCGGTGCTTAACCACTGAGCTAATCGCGTTCCCATATAAATTATCTGGATGAGGTTCAGTTCTACTACCCATTTTACAGTCAAAGACGCTTCTCAAGACAACTTCTAGAATGTTGTGTCGATATGCTTAGGAGAGCAAGTCCTGCTCTAACTTTTTTCTAATAATGTGCAGGATCCTTTTACTCTACACCTGTGTTTGATGCTGTCGTATCAAAACACAGTTCAGAGAAAGCACTAAATAAAGTTGTCTATCACCTGTGGTACTTGAATGCCGAAACTGCTGGCTTGGGATTTTTCGATCCAACTTTGTCACATGATGAAAAGTCTGGAATGGCTGCAAAGCTTTTCAGTTCTTTTGATGATACAGAGGGGACAAAAAATGTCAATATTACAGTACGAATAAGAGACATACCAGCTTATGGGAGAGGGGGCCTTAAAGAGTTCATTACTCACGGAACTTTTCTTTTCTTCAGTCGATTTGTCATAAAAACTGACTTTTTGAGGGGAGACCTCTAAATTTGACATGGTGAGCCTCAGTATCAGAAAGGACTTAAAATTGTACAATCCCTTAAATTTGTAAACGACACAGCCAAGAGAGGCGTTAAGTTGATGAGTGACTTCAGCGACTTACTAACTAGAGAGGAATGTCAGAAACAGTTTGTCCCACAAGTTGTGAGTAAATGTAGGAGACTCTATCCTGATTCTTCAAAAAGTTCCCTCTCTACCCCTCTCCCAACTAACTAAGTTAAGTTTAACTGCTTAATTGTATTTTTTTGACGAAATGTTACCTATTTGTACTTTTAATTTTAGATATTTGTATTTCTACAATAAAAAAATGAGAATAACTTTGACGTAATATGTTTGTATTATTATTTTGTTTTTCTGGCCATGCCTTAACCTGTCAGGAACTATCAAGTAGGTAAAAACGGGTATTTATAGCTTCATAATGTGTCAAAAATTCATTCAAAACTAATCTTTTTACATTTATATGTGTAAGTTTTATAAATCATAAGTATTTTCACCCATTATCCTATCATGCCTTAGATGCTCTACTTTAGGTACCTGGCCCGTTTTCGACTACATATTCTTAATTTAGTCAGTAACCATTAAGATTTCGGGAACTAGTATTACACAACAAAGTAAAGCCAACAAAATGGTCTTTCATTTGATATATTTTTAAAGCTCGTATGATTTTTCGTTCTCGAGTTATGGCCGAAAATGTCAGCTCAACCTCGAAAATTTGCCAAATTTCCAAACTTTGAGGCCAGAGCGGGTCCTGTTAACGTACTCTGATTGCCTTGAAATTTTGTCTATCTCAATTTCTGCAAAAGACGAACTCATTTCTGCCTGAGCGTTGTAAAAATTCCGATATTGATTTTTTAAAACCAGTCTAATATACACATATGTCCTAACTAAAGGACGGGGTTATTGCCTGTTGTAATCTCTTTAATGTGTAGCATCTACAGATTCTACAGCATTTTCTTCCAAAATTTCTCTAAGAAATCAAAAAAATCTTCATTACTCAAATGAATTTTGCTCATATTTGTTGTCAGGTGCTCAATGTGAATGATAACCGTCCTGTGTTTGAAGAGAGAGACCGAGAGATCACCATTCAGGAGGAGACGATTCCAGCCGGCTGTATTGCAGTGGTTAGTATAGTACACTTTTATTTCCAGATATATTGCAGTAGTTAGTATAGTATTGCAGTGGTTAGTATAGTACACTTTTACTTCCAGATATATTGCAGTAGTTAGTATAGTATTGCAGTGGTTAGTATAGTACACTTTTACTTCCAGGTATATTGCAGTGGTTAGTATAGTATACTTTTACTTCCAGATGTATTGTAGTGGTTAGTATAGTACACTTTTACTTCCAGATCATCATAAAAGCCAAAATAAAATGATATTGATAGGAGATCTAGGGGCAAACCTAGCGTCTCTTCTACTTCTATACATATTGACTAACTATTCTGATGCATTCATATGTGCTTTAATTTCAGTTCAAGGCATATGATCCTGACATCGCCAACAGATCAGAACCTCAACACATCAAGTATTTCATCCCTGATGATAAGAAGCTAGGACTGAGCATAGATCAAGATGGCTGTCTTACTCTGACACTCGAACTATGACACTATACTACTAAAGATATGTAACCCATATCACCTTTGGTAGTGGGTTATCACTTTGAAATCACGAAAAGCTTCAAAACTCCATGCAATTTTTCAAGCTACCACCTGAAGACAATAGTTGCTGAATCAAGCATGGGTAGTCGATTTGGTTACGGCTCTGGAATTGTAATGTAACCAATATAGCGCATAGATCCATGATCTCTGGATCAGATTGAATTAAATTTTCATTGTCATTTTACCTTTCGGTGTGTGCAATTTTCTTCAGATCCCGCCTAATGCTTGGATTTTTCCTCATTTATTTGAGTATGTAACCACATAATAATAAGACTCTGAGGGTTAGCTTAGTAGACAATGCTTTGAGCATGAACCCTACTTTTTTTTTTTTTTTTTTTTTTAAACATTTTGGATCAAGTTTTATTTACAAATAACATAGAATATATACATACATAGAAATTAAAATTAACACAACAAAACTTGATCAAGGGCGGTGCTAATGCCAACGGCATTCTCTTCCGCACCACCCTTGATAAAAAAAAAGATAAAAGAGAGAAAAAAGAAGAAGACAAAGACAAAGAAAAAAGAAAAGAAATTATATACATAAACAGAAGAAAAATAAAATAATGAAATATGGGTTAAAATGGGGGGGGGGGGGGGGGGGGGGAAGGAGGGCTACACAATTATACAAAATATACAATATACAACATATACAATACAATATCACTGATCCAATGCAAAAATGTATTCCTTTGATTTCATCTTAAATAACGTACGACTTTCCAAGACTCTGAGTTCCTCTGGAAGCTGATTCCACAATCTGGCAGCATTTACAGTGAAACTTTTACTCATGAAGTCTGTGCGATGAAGTGGAATGTTGAGGAGGTGTTGTGAACGTGTATTGTGTGAATGAAAACTTTGCAGAGGTTGAAATGTGGAGTGTAAGTATGAAGGTGTTGTTTCTTCGTTCATGATTTTCCACAAAAGACATAATGTCTGATGCTCCAGTCTTCTCGTAATAGTCAACCACGTCAGCGATCTTCTTAGGTTAGAAACATGGTCATATTTCCTTAACCCGAAGATATAACGAATGCAAGCATTTTGGTAAGTCTGAAGTTTATTCATGTTTAATCCATTCATATTGCTAAAAACTATTCCTCCGTACTCTATAGTTGGGAATATGAGAGACGTGCTTAAAAGTTTTTTTGTCTTTAGAGGTAAAAACTTTTTCATGCGATTTAAAGAATGGAATTTTCTGAAGACTCTTTTCCCAACATTAATAACTTGTGAATTCCATGAAAGATTCGAATCAAAGAGAAGGCCCAAGTTTTTAACTGTGTCAGAAAAAGGAATAGTAGTGGAGTTGAAACTGATGGGATGGACTGTGATTCTTGATAACCTATCTAAAAGGGGAGAGGATCCTATTATGATACATTGAAATTTTTTAGGATTTGGTAAAATACCATGAGTCATAGTCCAATGATGTAATTGTTGAAGGTCATCGTTCAACATTTGAATAGCATTATTGATATTATCAACCGAAGAATGGATATACAGTATGTTTCAGAAAAGGTGGCCACCCCCTCGTCACTTTTGAACGCGACGGAATTTTTCAATTCTGTAAAGTCCCAAGTATAGGAAGTGCCCAATGGGCCATCCTGTGGTCATATTTATTTTTGGCCCCGGTCGGCCCTTCCGGCTTTTAGGCCATATTTTTTCATTTTTCTCACGAATTTTAAATGGAATGCTATATTTTTTTTTCTTGTTAATTAAAGTCCAAGTTAGGCTGACTATAATGAGCTTTTAAAATTTTCAAAAACCTTATCAGGGGCGGAGCTAGTAGGGTGCAAGGTTCAAAATTGTTACACGCTGTATTTCAGCGTTAGTTAGATTTTTTAGTACTTTTTTTATTTTCATAGGTTCAAAATATTGTTTTACACCATATGAAATCAAAAATATATTCTTGTTTACTTCTAATCAGGGTCATAGTAAGGTTTTTGTAAAAGTACTTTTTTTCTCACGTCAATTTTTCCGTAAATTAATGGTGTTCTCGAAATTGGCATTTTTAGAGGTGAAAGTCTGCAGTGACATATGTTTTTTATGCTTGAAATCGAAAGAAAACTAACCGGAGAAGCGATTAAGATCATAAAAAAAGCCATTTAACCTGCTAGTTTTTTCACGACAGTGTCCGGTAAAGTGGGTGAATTTCGTATTGGATTTTTTTTGTTGAGGAAACACAATTGGCATAGAAAATAAATAATATCTAATAAGGGAATAATACTTCAATAAACATAACTAAATGCGAAATTAAATGAAAATTATTTCTTCTAAATCAGTGCCGGATATTTTTTTTTTCTCTCTCTCTCTCTCTCTCTCTTTTCAAAGTTCAAGTTGTATCAAAAATAATTATCGGATAATGCTGCTTCTAAAGTCGGCCTAGGGGTCCCCTCTTGAGACAATTTTAGTTGGTAAGTTGGTAAAATCTGTAGAAAACACATTGTCAATCATTCTGGAGTCAGTCCGATGGCGGTTTAAATGCAACGATTCTTGTAGGATCACCGAAGTTAAGCAACGTCCAGCGAGGAGAAGACTTCGTGATGCAGGCGTTCCGGCCTAACCCAGGCTGCGTGAGATAAATGTGTTCAGCAGGTTGGTGAGTTTCTTGCGAATGGAGGGTAACACACCCGTTATGATATGACCATGCAGTTGAAACGCGATATTAAACCCAAATTAAAAAAAAAATCATACTGGTGTTGCTTGTAATGAATACCAGGTCTCTAAATAAAAATCTAATTATCTCGAAATTTAAGAGAAAAAAATACCAGGTCAAGTACCAAACTCTTGAGGGTGAAAATTAAACCAATTCAATTATTTTAAAGAGGAGAAAAGAGAGAGAGAGAGAGAGAGAGAGAGAGAGAGAGAAAAAAAAACTATCCGGCACTGATTTAGAAGAAATAATCTTCATTTATATTCGCATTTAGTTATGTTAATTGAAGTATTATTCCCTTATTAGATATTATTTATTTTCTATGCCAATTGTGTTTCCTCAACAAAAAAAATCCAATACGAAATTCACCCACTTTACCGGACACTGTCGTAAAAAAACTAGCAGGTTAAATGGCTTTTTTTATGATCTTAATCGCTTCTCCGTTAAGTTTTCTTTCGATTTCAAGCATAAAAAATCTGGTGTAAACATCACACGACTTTCCTTATCATAATTATAAGGAATTGGAACAGGACCAAAAGCCACTGGTGACTCAAAGGTAACATTTAGCTAAAAATCAATATCAAATTCGTAATCAGCACCTCAAAATCATTGGATTTGATATGTCACAACCCCCATCTACGATAAATAATAAAAAAGTTAATCAAAGCGGGTCCCCCCCAAAATACCGGTAAATTGGGGCCGAGGTCCAAAAAGTTCAAGATATCAAAAAAATGATCAGAAGAGACCCCTATTATTTTTTTAATCTAAGACATAATTGTTCTCTAATATTTTTTTGTATCTTTAACCAATTCAAAGAAGCGGCACTTGCGGCCAATATTTGCGGTCCTGCGGCCGCAGTCTGCGGCCGATTGCAACCAAAAGTTTCGTGGTTCGTCTGGTGTATAATTATAATTAGCATACCAAATTTCAAGTCTCTAGCTCTTACCGTTCTCGAGATATCCTGTTTACACACAGACAGACAGACAGACAGACAGACAGACAGACAGACAGACAGACAGACAGACAGACAGACAGACAGACGCACGGACCAATGGCTGAAAACAACTTTTTTGGTATCCTGAGGCTATAATTCGTCCAGAAATGTGAAAAACTGGGTAGGTCAAATTTTCGACGAATACAATACTTTCCTTATTATAGGATAAGGAAAGTAAAAACATATATCACGGCAGACTTTCACCTCTAGAAATGCCAATTTCGAGAACACCATTAATTTACGGAAAAATTGACGTGAGAAAAAAAGTACTTTTACAAAAACCTTACTATGACCCTGATTAGAAGTAAACAAGAATATTTTTTTGATTTCATATGGTGTAAAACAATATTTTGAACCTATGAAAATAAAAAAAGTACTAAAAAATCTAACTAACGCTGAAATACAGCGTGTAACAATTTTGAAACTTGCACCCTATTAGCTCCGCCCCTGATAAGTTTTTTGAAAATTTTAAAAGCTCACTATAATCAGTCTAACTTGGACTTTAATTAACAGGAATAAAAAATATAGCATACCATTTAAAATTCTCGAGAAAAATGAAAAAATATGGCCTAAAAGCCGCAAGGGCCAACCGGGGCCAAAAATAAATATGACCACAAGATGGGCCATAGGGCACTTCCTGTACTTAGGACTTCACAGAATTGAAAAATTCCGTCGCGTTCAAAAGTTACGAGGGGTGGCCACCTTTTCTGAAACATACTGTATAGCTGTAAGTCATCAGCATACAAATGAAAAGAGCAGTGTCTGAATATTTTTCCAATGTCATTTATAAACATTGAAAATAAAATCGGACCTAGTATGCTGCCTTGAGGAACACCTTTTGTTGTAAACAGAATTTTAGAAAAAGCATCACCATTGATGCTTTTTCTAAAATTTTCTAAAATTTCTAAAAAACCTACTTGATGATTACCTTTCACTAATGACCTTACCTATGAAATTCATGAGACCTGTTTGACTGCTAGGCAAAAGACTTTTTCTCTTCTATTCTATTTTAACGAGTATAATTATTATTATTATGATCGTAATGAAATTCACGATACCTGTTTGACTGCTGGAGTAAAGTATATGTAATATTGTATAAAAGTAGGATTCTTTTAAATTAATTTTTCACTCACCGACTTAAGTTTCGCCTAACTCGTAGGCTTTTGGATTTCTAATATGAACCTAATAACGAATAATGCTGGAGTAAAGGACTTTTTCTGTTCTTTTCTATTCTAACGAGTATTATTATTATTGCAATGAAATTCACGAGACCTGTTTGACTGCTAGGCAAAGGACTTTTTCTCATCTATTCTATTTTAACGAGTATAATTATTATTATTATTATTATGATTGCAATGAAATTCACGAGACCTGTTTGACTGCTGGAGACATTTCTCTCTTTTTTTCCTTCTTTTATATTTGTTTAATCTTTTTGTTTTTCTTTATATTTCATTGTGTTCTACTGTTTATATTTTTTGTTCTACCTAATAAAGTTTTAAAAAAAGGACTTTTTCTGTTCTTTTCTATTCTAACAAGAAGTATTATTATTATTATGATTTTCTATTCTATTCTAACAAGTATTATTATTATGATTTTCTATTCTATTGTAACAAGTATTATTATTATGATTTTCTATTCTATTTTAACAAGTATTATTATTATTATTATTTTGATTTTCTATTGTATTGTAACGAGTATTATTATTATTATGATTTTCTATTCTATTGTAACGAGTATTATTAGAGATTTCACTTTATTGATACATACATTTTAATACAAGTAAATAAAGGTAATACGTCAGTCTATGGGCTACAAAGCAACATAGATGACGGTAATAAAGGCTTGGTATGAATCGTTGGTTTACATTTCTTCTTATTATTATTATGATTTTCTATTCTATTGTAACGAGTATAATTATTATTATGATGATTGCAGCCCATGGACCGGGACGTGATCCCGAAGCAGCAGGTGAGGGTGGGAGCTCAGGACGAGGACGGGGCCAGCACCAGCCAGAAGGAATACTTCGAGCTGGTCATCAACCTCACGGACATCAACGACAACGCTCCCTACCTGGATGTGGTGAGTGATGCTTTCTCCTTGCGATACACACGACCTTGAGTGATGACACTGATGATCTCCTGGCGATACACACGACCTTGAGTGATGATACTGATGATCTCCTCCTGGCGATACACACGACCTGACAGAGTTTTTTTACTTTTAAAGAGGAACCAACAAAGGGTTGGATGGAAGAGATTGCCACAGGCAATAACCCCGCCCTTTATTTATTTATTATTTTTATTTATTTACACTTTATTAGGTAATAGGACATATTATATACAATACAAATAATTACAAATGAAAATACAGTATACAATATAGTAGAAGAAAAAAATAAAGAAATAATAAATAAATATATACATAAAATATATATACATAATATATGAAAAAAATAAAGAAATAATAAATAAATATATACATAATATATGTCGTAACTAAAGGGCGGGGTTATTGCCTTAGACAATATCTTCCACCCAACCCTTGATGATGATCTCCTCCAGACAAATATCCCCAACGTTTTGTTTATTAATTCCATCCTGAAGATACCACAAAGACACAGTATACCGTTAGCGTAATGGGACTTCTTGTCTCGAGCCGACAGTCTAAATAAAGCACTACTTTACTATATCATTCAGATGAAAAGTATTGATTTTATGTACCGAACTCAGTGCACACGACCTGACAATGTTTTTTTTTACATTGAAAGAGGAACAAATATCCCCAAAGTTTTGTTTATTAATTCTAATTCCATCCGTAAGATGTACCTGAAGTTGATTTTACCCTTTTCTTGGCCTAGCTCAACGTTGCCTAATATGATGTGGTTCAAAAACTATACTACAAATTTTAACTATTCTAAAGCCGAATTTTTCTTTCTAACCAAAATTAACCAAACGGGAATAAAATGAACCAAACTGGAAGCAAGTCATTTTTCTTTTGGAAGAGGAAAAATTTCCTCTTCCAAAGTTAACCAAAATGGAAGTAGAAAATTCTTG
>JAMCCL010001023.1:0-10489 GCA_024516035.1 Bactericera cockerelli
TTGATTTCTCTCCTGTTTGATCCTTCTTCTAGGTTTTCGTTATTTCTCTGTTGTTGTCTGGTATTTGTATTTCTAAAAGATCTTCTTCTTTGAACTAGCCTAACCATTACAGGTGCGTGTTTAGTGGATAGTACTCGGACGTCCCGAGTGTCCCTCCATTTCAGAACTACTGTTCCATGACAATCTTCCTCAGCAACTATTTCATTTCTCTTTAGCTTTGCTTGCAGCACGGTTTGAGGTAAATTTCTCTTGTTGGCTCTAATTGTTCCAACGAGATGTGTTTCATTTTCTAGCAGTGCTTTCGCTAACTCGTAACTTGTGTAGAAATTGTCAACAAACAATGTTCTACCCTTGTTCAACAATTCCTGGCACAATTCTAAGCAAACATTTTGTGCTAACCCGACTTCTCGCACTCCAGATGCTGATTTCCCGGCATATATTTTCATTGACCATTTGTACCACACAATTTGAATACCTTCACCCCGTATTTCCTCTGACAACTAGAGCCTCACAATTTTGCCATCTTTCATTGTGTATTAATGTTGATTTTGTGAAAACAATACATGAATACTGTCACCATTACAACTTTTCATTCTGCTCACACAACAAAATTAACCTTTTACGGTCCAGTGCATGTCCCACATGCAACCATAGAAACGCCGCTACACTCCAGTAGAAAATTTACAAGAACAGTCCTTAAGGTCCAGTGCATGTCCCACATGCATTGTTTTGTTTGCTCATCAGGTCGAGTTGTTTCGGAAAGAAACGAAGCGCTACGGTCCAGTAGATTTTTTGTTTCATATTACAGACCTCGTATACAGGGTGTTTGTAGACGATATTTTACCTAACAGAAATAGTACGTAAAACTAAATAATAAGACAGTTTACTTATTTTTATTTTTTAATTCTAATGTTGATTTCAAGTTTTATTATTTTATTATCGAGGAATTAAAAAAACGAATTTACGTTGTATTACAGGAAATTGAAAAAAAAAGTTGCGAGAAGTTTTCTGAAAAAGCATGTACATTTTACTTCCGATTTAACATTTCTAATATTAGATGTAATATTTCGATGTGCAATAAGACGGGATTTTTCGAAATTCCCACTACAACACCTGCCATTGGCGAAAAAGGATTTTTTGCTACACTACGGCCATGCCTCGGCCCGCAAAGCGGGCGACAGCCCGCTAGTATTTCTATAATAGAAATCATGATTTTGATATGAGGAAGAAAAAAAAACTTTAAATTTGGGCTAAAACTCACAAACCAGCTACTCACATTAACCTCACCCACCCTGAGTGGGACCGAGATTTCGAGTGTTGGGACTAAAATAGTCACCCATCACCCATCCAAGTCTTAACCTCGCTGAACGTTTTGCTTAACTACAATAACTTTAGATTAACTGTTGTTTAAATTAAAAAAAAACATAGGTACCTAATAACATAGATAATAATATGATATAATTTTAATTTAAAGAGAAGAGCCTTAAAATTGAACTGTTCTCTAAATAAAACCAACCGACATTTCAGTTCTCAAAAAACACGACATTAAAGACTGAAGAGAGAAGGTCTAAACAAAATCATGAACACGGAACAGCGAGCGATTTATAGCACAGTAGGACTGAACAGTTTCTCAATTCTCGCGGGGATATGGAAGCTATACTTTGTGCTTCGGGACTCACGGAAACACCCGAAGTTGCTCCCTCTTCACTTCGCACACATGATATGAGGTCATGTGTGCGAAGTTATTTCTGGGTTATTTCTGTTGCTATCATCTATATCCCGGCTTCTTGAAAGTGTGATTTATAGAGTCGCGGTCATACAAAGAGCATTTTAATTGGTAAATAATTAATAATTTGGTATAAAAAAACACTGTTAAAAAAATAATAGGTAGGTAGTGGAAGTACAAAAGTCAATGTGTTGAAGAGGGTCGTGAAATCAAAGCTAACAACACCACCCTGTATCACACATCTTCCTTCTTTGTCTAACTCAGGTAAACAAGTGTGCTAGAAAGAGACAGAGATATACTTTGCAGAGGTATCTTTGACCCTCAAATAAACATAGAAAGAAAATAAATTACTTACCACAAAGTAAATTACGAATTTTCTCTGCTTCTTCTTCACTTATAAAACTATACAGTTTCCTTTTAGACATTTTTAACCCAGAAATAAAGACGAAAGAAAAGGTACTCCACTGAACCAACCTTCCGCAGGTTGCACTGATAATAATGTTTGTTTACACAGCCGGCTTACGTTTTAGACACTTTTGACTTGTTCGTAAATATTCTACGGAATATCACGAATCGACTAGAATAAACCTGATAGGCTAATAATTATAGGAAAACATAAAATGAAATCGAATAAAGTGGAGGGAAATCTTGCATGTGGGACATGCACTGGACCATAAGAGCGTTATTAATAGTTGCATGTGGGACATGCACTGGACCTTAAGGACTGTTCTTGTGAATTTTATACTGGAGTGTAGCGGCGTTTCTATGGTTGCATGTGGGACATGCACTGGACCGTATGAGCGATTCCAATATTTTTTCACTGGAGTGCAAAAGGTTAACAAATTATTGCTGTGCTCTGAAAAATCGCATTTATTCTCTTGCAATATTCAAATACTGCAGCGATCGATGCAAATGTAGATTTCAACATCTGGATGGATGACTCAGTAATTTTGTGAAGGTCCATTTTAATAAATGAGAACAATTAAAGTAATTTTTACTAACTTCACTTCTTCTTTTTTTTTTTGAAGAACTTTAGATTCTGGAACAAATGGTTTACTATTGACACAATGACTAGAATTGTTCACTTTGTTCAAGGTTTCCACACACTTATATTTTAATGCATGTTCAGATTTATCTAAAGCTATTTCCAAATCTATAGCCAAGTCTTTGATGATTTTACTAGATACAGGTTCAGGAGGGCAGTATTTAATACCTTTATTTATCAATTCAAGTTCTTGGTCTGATAGAGAGCAATCTGAGAGATTCAAACATCTTGGAATAAATTCAATTTGGGCTGACTTCATTTCAGGTTGACTAGTATTTGAGATCTGTTGCATACTAAAAATTACTTTAATTGTTCTCATTTATTAAAATGTAGATTTGCTATTACTACAACTTTGTACAGCGCTCTCAGCAATATTTCAGTTACATAGTAAATATTGCGAAATTTTGATAGAAATTTCGTATTTTTTTTCTCAGTGTGCTACTACACTTTCATCGTTATTTTGTGCCCTGTTATCTTTGAGTGTCTTTATTGCCTCATATTTCCTCAGATAAAGTTCTTTGTCATTTTTGGCTGTCTCTTTTTCATCTGTGCTCCCATGGTCTATTTTAATTTGCAACCTGTCGCACGTTACGCATGTGTCGGTATGTGGTCTGTGAAAACTTAATTTGGTGTGCTGAACACATACCTATAAAAACTTTCTTTTACTGGCAACGATCCTTTCTCGGCACAAAAATCTTTATACAGATTGTACATAGTTTGAATATCAAGTTTCCCCCCCAAATATTTGGTGTTAGGATTCCTTACCCTACTGTATTGACTCGAATATCCAGGGAACTTTCTGATATGCTCCTTCAACAGATTCAGTCTTTCAGAACTTATTTTGTTTCCTGGCTCCTTTTGTCCCCTTTCATCTCGAGGGGCAACATTAGCATTATCCTCTCCTTTGGCCTTCATTTTGTTTACCAAAACTTGGATCCGTTTGTTTGAAATGTCAAGGGTTTTCATGAAGAATGTCTTGCAGACCCTAGTGCTTCCAAGTGTAACAACACCAGAAACAGATTTAGATTTTTCACTAGTACGTTGTTTCTTTCTGTCTGGTTTTTGAACTTGTATTTCTTGGTTGAGATAAGCTGTCTGTAGATTGTGATTTCCCAAATTCTAAAATTCGTCAAAAATGGTTTGCCTCTGTTCTGGTGTAATATTATCAGAGCACTTAAACCTACAAGTATGCTCATACTCTTGCACTCTCTTGGCATTGTGTTGCTTTTTTTTCCTATCAAAATATGCTTGCCGGTGTTCCTCAATTTGTGACGTCTGTTTCTGTCCCACACTCTGGGTCGCCTCAGCCTTTTCTTGTCTTGCTGGGGAGAAGGTGGTACTGCATTTGCTGGGATATCTGGAAGCTGATCTGTAAAAAGAAAAAAAATGGAAAGTTGTAAAAAATATTAAAGAAAATCCTCCCGTTAATTTACCCAGGCTTATAATGTCTTTGTCTAAATACTTGCAATTTTTAAAAATAAAAATGGTTAGTAACATTCTAAAATAATCAAACTACAAGTAACAAAATTATTGTTGAATGATATAATTTTACATTAATATCAAGCAACAGGTTACAGTATAGTAAATTTTATACCTATATGAAACAATTTATAATGAAACTTACCCAAGTTGACAACCATGTCTTCTGGCATGTAGTCTGGATCTCTGTCTGATTCATATTCAGGTACAGGGAGTAAAAAAGTTGAGCTCTCTGCGTCTGAATCTGTGAAATAGAACAAGAAAAAAAGCAAGGTACCTATAGCCAGTGTCTGTATCACATTCAAATAGAATAGGTAGGTACAAACTACAACAGTTCCTGTGAGATCACAGGAGGGAAACCTATAAAAAATAGTGTTTAAAAGGGACATCAAACCAGATTACCAACCAACACCCTCTAGACAACTAATGAATCAGAATTTTCAGCTATGGTTCAAAGATGCTCACCTACCTAAATAATATGTAAATATACCTAGGTAAGAATGTACTTCCTAAGTACAACACAACAAGCAATGACATGTGTACCTACCCAAATCAGAAACTGCAGTTTGATAACACTTTCAGCATTAATTATCTTGAAAGAAAGTAAAAGCTGTAGGTACTCGCCATGATTAACTGCTACCATGACATAGACTAGGTAATAACTTCTTTAAAAAAAATGGTTTCATTGTAATAAACTGGTGAAAAGTAAAGCACTCGATAACTTCCATCAACTGAAAGACTGTAAAATAGATAAGTAACAGCCTAGTAAAATAAACAATACAAGTTTACTAGCTAAAATGTAATCGTATAGTTTAGGAGCAATATCAATAGTATTATTATTTGTCATCACATTTTTTATTTTAATTAACTTGCATTTATAGAAATGAAGAGAAGAACCGTCACCTCAGAAGTTGCTAGGTAGCTTATAGGTGATGTAATAATATTTATATAAAAATTATGTAAAAATAAAGTAAACCAAATTCAAATTTCAAATACACTCCCTTTTATAGATAGTTGGGGGTTGAGGGAAAAAGGTAAGAGTGGTCTGATTTGCATAAAAGGTAGAATCGGGGCACACATTCTTTTTTCTAGTGGATTTAATGCCGCAATCTCAGGAGGAATTTGCGGAAATTTCAAACCATTTGAGATAGCCATTTTTGGTATAACGCCTTTTTTGGCATGCAACAAACATGTTTTACATATCAAATTAGAAGGGTAGTTACATATTTTGGAAAGAAATTGTTGAAAATCAAATTCTCTATTTTTTTCAAGTTTTTCTCTCAACTTGGATGTCAAATATTACCATAGAGTGTTCAAAAAATAAGTTTTCACAGCAACAGCATATATTATCCGGGCCTTTTGTTTTAGATAGCAAAAATGAATGAATATATTTGTTTTCTTGAGTGTTACGAAGAAGTTTTTCACGAAATAGATAAAGTTCTTCCAATCTTTCTTTTTTCTTCCTTAAAGCATCTTTTTGATTTTCTGCACGCCGAAACTCTTCATTTTCTCTTCTAGCTTTCTTAGAATTTCTATCGATATTTCTCTCTAATTCGCGAAAATCTTCATCGTCTCGTCTTTTTCGTTTGTAAACTTTATCACTTCGTCTCTTTTGTTCTCTTACCACATTATCTTTCCTTCTTAGTTGTGTATTTTCTCTATTCTTATTTTTTTCAACTTGCCTGATTTCTTCATTTTTTTTTGGATTCTATCATTTTTTCTTTGACTTCTTCATTTTCTCTGCGTTGTTGTTTATAGTGCGGCATATCTACTCAGTCAATCTTTAGGTGCTGAACATGATAATAATATTGGTTTTTCATTTGAATTAATTTGTCGGATCTGAAATATGGAGGACCCGAAAAAATAGGTAAAAAAAAAACAATATTATTATCGTGTTGAGCACCTAAAAGTAGACTGATGTGATATGAGACAATCATAGTCTATGATGGAAAATATCTCTCACACTCCCAAAAGAGTGTGTGTGAAAATGAGTGTGACAAAAATTACAAGGTAAAAATTGTTTGACCTTAAAATAATCATAGTCTATGATGGAAAATATCTCTCACACTCCCAAAAGAGTGTGTGTGAAGTTGAGTGTGACAAAAATTACAATGTAAAAATTGTTTGACCTTAAAATTTTGTGTGTATGTTATAAAAATAGGGGGTGCCTTTTAAAATTTTAAAGTGGACCTTGAAGGGGTCATCCAAAGAAATTTTCAAGGGTAGCAGTACTTGAGGGTAGCAGGGGATGTTATGGGAGGTACCTGGGAGTAGGAGGGGATGTTATGGAAAGTACCTGGGAGTAGGAGGGGATGTTATAGGAGGTACCTTTGCGTAGGAGGGGATGTTATGGAAAGTACCTGGGAGTAGGAGGGGATGTTATAGGAGGTACCTTTGCGTAGGAGGGGATGTTATGGAAAGTACCTGGGAGTAGGAGGGGATGTTATAGGAGGTACCTGGGCGTAGGAGGGGATATTATGGGAAGTACCTGGGAGTGGGAGGGGATGTTATGGAAAGTGCCTGAAAGTAGAAGGGGATGTGATGGGAAGTACCTGGGATGGGAGGGGATGTTATGGAAAGTGCCTGAGAGTAGGAGGGGATGTTATGGGAAGTACCTGAGAGTAGGAGGGGATGTTCTGGGAGGTACCTGGGAGGACGCAGGAGGGGATGTTATGGGAAGTAAAAATCTTCAGAAAATCTTCAGAGAGTAGGAGGGGATGTTATGGGAAGTACCTGAGAGTAGGAGGGGATGTTATGGGAAGTACTTGGGAGTAGGAGGGATGTTATGGGAAGTACTTGAAGGTAGCAGGGAATGTTGAGGCTGAATTTCATCAAGATCCATGCCTACTACCTTGTGAGCTTCATTATTATTGGCCATGATGAGAACTTTGTTGAGAGCCTGGTTATTTGGGTGATGTCATCAGCGACTTTATAGAAGTCATGATTAATATTGTAGTTATGACCCATTAGACCAGCAAAATTGTGCATATCTGTATTGGTCATACTCAAAAGTTGGGTAAAAGATGCAATGCTCTTTCGTAGCAGTGTGCTCCTGAGTGCTTCTGGTTTATCTGCATTACACTGTTTACTAAACATTGCTAGTGCAGAACTGGCACTAATGTTTTTACCACTTTTTGATGCAAACACATATTATTATTTTGTTTATGGGACTCCTGCATTATTTTGGTTGTTCATGAAAATTTCCAAACATTTGGCTACTTCAAAATTTACTAGAATGTGCACGTTTCTACCCCTTTTCCCGGTCAATTCAACCCTGTAAAAAGTGTTGCTCAGGACTTTTCTGTATCAGTTAGGTTTTTATGGTAAATACTATCTTTGTTTACCATGTGTTTATTTTTTACATCATTTATTTTTAATTTCGACATCTCAGACACTCCTCTTCTATTGTAAGTAAGCAAACCCACAAGAATGGATTTGCCTAGATCCAACCATATTTTAAAGTCAAATTTAGATTTGAGTTTTTGGGTTGAATTTAACATAACTTTGTTAACATGAAGTAATAATTTCTTTATGTCCTCGTCTTTAGGTAATGATTTTCTGTTTTCCCTTTAAATCTCAGTAATTACCTATTTGGCATTTTTCGCCTCATGGCTGTAATAACTGCTGTCATAACAAAACAGCCATCCTTTGACTGAATCTGTTGGTTGATCGGCTATAAATAAATCCCTATGTAAGATATTGGCTATCTTGTTGAAAGTGTAACCAATATTTAGTGCGACTGACGCTCTTTCATATTTTGAGTCAGGATCATATCCTGCTTCTTTATTGATAACTTCGTTCAAAAGTTGATAATAAGTTTTGTCAAAGATGTCATTTAGGTTTTTTTATGGATGAATCATGTTTTTTCATTTTCATAAATATGCGAGTGACAGATCTTACTTTTGATCTTATGTCGTTTGCATTAAATGCATCATTTTGAACCATTTCTTTCACAAAGGCCACCATGAAAGTGTCACTTTTCAACTGCAGCATTAGCTCGTCTTGGTGACCCTTTTTTCACCAAGACGAGCTAATGCTCAATTTCTCCCATTTCTGGCACCCCTCAAGATTTCCTCCCATCAGGTATCTCACATAACTTTTCATCTTTTACGTAGGTACTTCCCATTACCTTCCCTTCCATCATCGCACCCTCGTAGGTTCACCGTAGTTAAGGAGCGTTCAGCACGGTTAGGACTTGGATGGGTGACCATTCAAATTCGAAGCTCTGGTGATGTTTGCTATTTCCAACCCAACCCAGGCTGGTTGAGGTTAATGTGGGTAGCAGGTTTGTAAGTATAATGCGAATGGGAGGTAATACCCCCATCGTAATATTATGACCGAGCAGTAAGTGAAGTTAAACTAAACAAAACTGCACTCTTTCAGAGTAAGCAATTTACACTAGTACAAGTGGAGAGGAAGTCTTCTCCCCACCAAAATTCCACCTGGTGTAGATGGGGAAAATAACACCGGAAGGGAGGCCACTTCATCCGAGCACAGAAGCCTCTATGTCCCCTTGACATTTTCAGGGTATGCAATAAATATACCCGTCAAGCAGGCGTAGAGTTTGCCCAGCGTTCCTTGGAAAATTTTTAAGTAGATAGCACTGCTAATTGACAATTTCCCGTCTCCTCCTATGAAATTTTCACGGTCCCTGTCGTATTGACTCTTTTCGACGAATTTTTTCAACGGCTCTTTTCGACGGGACCCTTGGATGATACCCTTGGCCCAACATGTTTGGAAACTACTGATGCTCCGTCGAAAAGAAGATTTAATCCGTCGAAAAGAAGATTTTTTAAGTATGTATGTTTGTATCGCAATAAAAGTCGTTATTTTTGTTCAATCGAGCTAAAATTTTCAAAGTATGTTCCATTCATTCTTTGAATTTACTGTATAGTTTTTGGAACACATCATGTTGTAACGTCGAGCTATGTAATATTTGCATCAAAATTGCTTATCGGATAAAAGCTGCATTTTTCGTGCAATTTCGAGCTGAAATTTAAGGTATTGTTCTAAACATGTGAACTCTGACGTAAGCTCTGCTAAGTTTCATCTACTCAGTTTCATTATTCTTGTCTCATTAACTAATTACAATGCAAAAACACCTTGATATTGAGTCGTTTTACTGCTGCTTTATTACTTTTTAAATTATTATTTTTCTTTTATTTTTCAAATTGCATAAACTTTCAAATTTCATCCGTCTTTGCAACTCACTTCCCTTATCTTCTATCACAGTCCTTTTAGCCACCTCCCAAACAATTTAATTTATATGCAAGAAAATAAATTCAGTCATAAAAACAAATCAGTTTACCTAGTAGAAGTTTATTGCCAAATTCACCATTTTCAAACTTTATAATTATGTAGATAGGAGTGACTGGTCAAAAATAGTTTGGTCATGGCAGGATCCAGGATATCCAGTGACAACATCAAAAATCTCAAGTGTAGGTCCAACCACCATGTGAACATTTTTAGAAAACCAATGTTTCCTATTCCTGAAGACTTCAGCTTCATCAGCTCCTGAAAAGCAATATTAAAAAAATGACTGCCCTTACTAATTGGATTCTGAGACCTGTGATCTTAAATAGTATAAACCAGGGGTCAGCATACACCAGATCTCTTTGCATTTTCAATTGCCTTGTAATCTTTATTAAAATTTGTCCTCAAGGTGTTGATTTTCTTTCGCAGCTTTTCTATTAAAGTCTGGTTTGAAACCAATCAGTGCCTCAACTATTTTATTCATGGAAATCTGCTTCGGATTGATGTTAATAATCCTTTGACTTTACTTTCCAAAGCTCCGGGAGTCTCGGTACAATGAAATCAACAACAATACGAAATCGCGCTCGGAATCTGAATTTTCAGCTATGTCAGACATACTTATTACGCACTTCACGCAGACAAAATAATTTTAAAACGATTCAAAGCAAATTCACTGTACGTTTTTCTAGAGTTTTTTCATTTTTAAATTTTTTTTATTTATTTATAGAAAAAGAAAGAACTATTGAGCTTAAATTTGAACAATCGGAAATAAAGAAGAATAAAGGATACAGTGTCCGCGATGTATCATTATACTTGTATACTATATTTATCATGAGAATATGTATTATTCATGTAAGCCTTTTAGACACTCCCTTGATTATGTAAGGTTGGTTTTCCCTATGCTTCCCTAAGAGTCAAGAAAATTACCTCGCGAATTTTCCTAACGAAAATAAATGTTATAAAATAAAGCCAGGTAAATATGTAGG
>JAMCCL010001024.1:0-10473 GCA_024516035.1 Bactericera cockerelli
TCTGTTCTTCAAGACGGGATGGTTTTTTAATGGTAGATGCACCAGCACACTAGGCACAGGTCTCATCCTCGGAATCCCACAGTCCCTGCCTTGAATGAGAAAAAAACTTATGCCATCTGCATAAAGAAATACACATACAGACTTTGTGTTACAATTACTTAAATCCAGTGAAAATGTGTCATTATAGGTAATTATTATGACCGGATCTAACAGTTTTTTAACAGTATTCTACATACTACAACATCTTACATCTTATATGTTATTGCATGAATTCCTAAAAATTGTATCCACTATTGTCGAAATCAAATCTGCTTTTTTGAACTGTTCCTTTGGCGGGAATTTTTAGCTTGCGCTGACAGCTTGATAATAGAATTACTTACCTATGCCAGAGTAATATTTGCGTGATCTAATTCTGAAATATCAGAGGAAAAATACATTTATTTGTTAGGATCAAACTCAAAAATCCTTGCCCTAACTAGATTCTAAGAATCACACCAGTGATCAAATGTTACACAAAGTTCAGCTCTCATACCAAAAGTTGAAGGTGTTACCTAGATATCACATATTTGAATGTACATTACTAATGAAATACCTACTATATTTCTACTTTCTTGTTACTCGAGGTTCGAACTTTAAGCGCATTTTTTATTTCAATATTTCCCTTTTCTTTTTCCAAGAGCTCAGATGAGAGGAACGAACATTACGCCACTCTACTTCATACATGAGTGTGATTCAGGGCAGCAGAGGAAATAAAGAAAAGTAAATACAGAATAGGAAAGCTCGAGAAGAAGAAACAGCGTGTGGACACGAGAGCAGCTCAAGTGTCTGGAACGAAGGAAGGGCTCAGGAGGCGGAAGATGAAAGCTGAACCACGGGGGACGACGGATGGCTGAGGGATTACCTCTCCGTGTTTGGATAACAAGAAGTCTTGCATGCTGTCCTAAGCTTCTCCTAGCTGGACTCGATAAACACACACCCTCAAAAGCTTCGCTACGTGACAATATGGAAGTTTTGAGCAGCTTGCTGGAGAGGCTGCTTGCTTTCGAGAGTTTGGGGGACTACTCAAACAAATCCAACTCTAGGGGAGGCCTTTCACTCTGAGGTCTCGTGAAGGAGGCCGGAAATCAATAGGTGGAGGTAGAGTAGAACGTGTGGTGACACTGGTGACGGTTAATGTGGCAGGTACCTAACTACTTCCTATCTTTTTTTAAAAAAAAAAGGTAAGTGTGCCCCGGAACCGCTTTCGCATTACTTCAGGGCACTTTACCTTTACATCCATGCCATTCCGAAAACGGAAAATTTCGATCGAAAATTCCACTCTGGCCGGATTCGAACCCGCAACCTCAGGGTCAGTAACCAATGCTCCTAACCACTGAGCCACGGAGGTCGGCTCAGTGTACCTATCTAGTGTACCTCCATCAGACTCGTGTGAGACTGAGAGGTATCTGTGGCCCATTCCCAGAAACACTTTCCACTCCCCAAGTCTCCGAACCCTCCGTTTCAAATGTCACGCACTCTGGTTGGTCAATTTGAACGCAATAACCAATCAAGTGCAATGTGTGACAAATGAAACGGAGATTCGGGGATTGGAGAGTAGAGAGTGTTTCTGGAACGGGCTACTGGTTTACCTCTATCACACTTCTGTGAGACTGAGAGGAACCCAGTGTACTTCATGCAGAGTTATGTGCGTCTGAGAGTCAGATTTGTATGAAATTCAGACGTTAGACTTGTGTGAGACTAAGAAGAAATACAAAGGCTGTGAAACATTGATCTTTTAAATAATAATAATAATAAGGAGGAAAATAGAAAGTAACGATACAAGACGATGCGATTATAAATTATAACATACCTACAGGACCCCTCTCTTCTCTATGGTTTCTTTTTCTATCCCGTTTCTCGTGTATTAACTTAATCATCTTTTGATTGATGTTTGTTAACAGGAGTAAGATATTCCCTCTTTTCTTCCAGCTTGTGATGTCATGTGTGCCTAATACGAACATTTTTGCTGAGCTTCTTTGCTCTTCCTCTCCTCTTTTGATTCCTCTTTTCTCTCCTTCTAGCAACTTATTTCTCCCGCCCTCTCTCTTCTCTATCTTGCCATCTTCCGTATCCAAGCACAGTCTTTTTGTCGTTAAGTTCCTGTTCTATTTTCTACACTTTAATACAGCGTGATACAGTAAGTAACAAGAAACGCAGTTATGTATGTATTTTGATATGTAGGGAACATACAGACTCATAGTATGGTAATCAAGTTTAATTTGAGTAAAAATAAATTTCGTAGGTAAGTCATAAACACGTATGAGACGGGTCCTATTTTCTATAGTTTGTACGCTGGGACGGCTTCAAATTAGGGTATGTGTTCCAAATATGACAACAACAAAAAAAAATTGGGATGGGCGAGTACAAAAATATATTAAAAATTGCATTATCTGTGCCCACCGGTGGATCACGTTACAAGGGAAATTGGAAAAAAAAACGTGACCCACCGTGGGCACGCCGTCTCATACGTGTTAAAACAAAACTTGATCAAGGGTATTGATCTATTGAAAATGCCTAACTGCATTCTCTTTCAATTGTTCCTTAGATATTATAGTAAAGGTGAAAATTTACTGTAGATACAAATCTTGCCTAGTTTGGATACCATTTTCTAGACTCTAGAAATTGATATCCAAAGTCCAAACTAGACAAGATTGTTTCTTTTGTTCAGCTTGAGGATTTCTAGAACTGTGACACTCACAGATCAATAACCACCCTGTATATTCATCGCCTCGTTTGTATACAATATACATGTAGAGAACGAGAGTTGGAGTATCAACTCAAGCGTTCAAATTTTGTCAAGTTGTTTATCAAGTCAGCGAAACTGAAAAGTTGAACGCTGCTGGAAAATTTTCCGCTCCTAACATGTCGAAGAGATTTTCTCTGTATGGGGAACACCCGAGAAAACTTTGTAGTCTCCTGCTCGTTCCCATCTAATGAGATGCAGTCAACCGAAGAGTAGAAGCGAGATAGTACCTACTGTACTTCACTATAGGATGAACAATAACTTGGAGACTTATGTGAAGAAAATCAGCTAGCTCTTCTGAGGCATTTGAGAATCAGAAATGGAGAAGCCAAATTTATGACCAAAATTTTAGTCGAAGTAAAAATATTTTGAACACCATCAAAATCTTCGAAGCTAAATAACTATCTTTAGGTTACAGGACAGATGTTTCAACCTTTGACAGTATAGACTTCTCACTTTTGCGCATTTTTTAGTACGCACCATGAAGGCTAGAGGTCCGTTCGTTTTTGATTCAACTGACAAATTAAACTGACATGAAGGTGATTATAAATTTCCATTTCATTTCTTAGTATTAAATACGTGCTTCGTAAGTACAAGGTTCCTGCTACTCAACTTTTTCACCTTCTCTAACTCCAAGCTTTTTACAATATCAAAATGTAAACCATACCCATCACAAGTAGCCCACAATGTAATATCTAGTACTTCCCCACTCTTCCCTCTACATCCCAACAAATTTCATACCCTCGCAAGAGACCAAAAGGGATCTTCATTTCAACTTTATGATGTGGAAATAAAGCTCGTATATTCATGCAAATGCCTGCGCTGCCATTAATATTATGTCCCACATTTCATACAGAGTAGAGCTTTTCAGACGCTTGTTTATAACTGCCATGGAATAAATATTCCACGGAAAAGCGCGAGAGTTAATTTTTTGTTTCTTTGACTATTTTTCCACAAAATTACCATCTACGTCTTTCATAGCATTAAATTTTAGAATTTGATTTTTTAGAAATGCACAGACCTAGTTAACATAAGACTGAAGTTGACTATAGGATGCAGTCTGTGAAAAACAGTTTTAGCAAAAGATTGTGTTTCCTTAAGTTACGAAAAATGGACAGATTAACTATGTAAACTTTACAATCCATTTCATTACATTAAAAAAAGCCCTAGTTCTTTTTGTAAACAAAGCATTGTTGAAATTGACCCCAAAAATTGTTATCTTCTACAAAATGGAATGATAAAGATACTTTGACTGCCATGAAAGCTTTTCACAAAGCCCCATGAAGGATGTCTACAAAAGGAAAAGGGATCAAGTCTTGGTTTCCTTATTTCTTTCTTAAACATCACTTCGTCTTATTCTGTGGTCTTTATTTCACAAAAGATGAGGAAAATGAATTTCTTCGTTCCAAAAGATAAAAGGTTAATTTGTCGAGCTGAAAACTTTGTGCTTCCCAAGTGCCGTAGCTTATTTACTCATGAGTCATGACAGTGAGGAAAGGCCTTGACTCATCTGAAACATATAACTGTCGTTTTGAGAACGCCCTAAAAAAACCAACGCTGGGATAAATTAATTTTCAGTAGTTCTGTGAATATTTTTTTAAACCTGGAGCAATTAGAAGATCAATGATAGATTGATAGAGCTATATTATTGAGCAATATATTATAGCTTCTAAATGTTTTCCAATAATAAACAACATTATCTTTTTCTAAACAGGCACTGTTCCTCTAACGTCAAACTGTTAAACGAATGAAGTCATAACATTTCTTACTATTGTGTTTCATAAAGAAAATCCTCTAACTTTATTTCTTGTCTTCTTTAAAGAGATCACAAAATCCCCAGCTACCTATTCTATCCTAATAAACGCAATTTGGTAGTTTTCCCTGATTGAAACTTGTCTATTTGTTCCTTGCAAAGTATCCTAGGTATTTAAGACAACACGATGCTTAAGCTCCATCTGCCAATGCGTGACTCCGCTGGACACGGAGTTTGCACTAGGGGGGGGGGGCAGCTGAGAAGATACAGGTAGACAAGACACCCTCACGGATTAACAACTTGAGGAGGAGGAGGAGGGGAGGGGAGAGAAGTGGTTAGGGTAATTAAGTTACCCCTTGGCGTGGTCTTTTGATTTCTCACCCTCAAAAAAGAGAGAGAGGAGAGACATGTGTTCTTGTTCTCACCATAACAAACCCTCACCCCCCTCCTCTTCTCTTTGTGACTTGCCTGTTCCTGCTTGTATTTGCTACTTACATCAGAATGTTTCATCTCGTATCTCCCTGCTTTTCCTCTTCTTTATTTACGTCTATTGTTGCTTCACTGGGAATGGCCCTCACTGCTAGCTCTGTGCTGTTCGTGACCAGATTCGTGTACACTCAGGAGAGCAGGAAACACGCGTAATTCTGGTGTCCTCTCAAAAGATAGAACTTGAAGATTAATTTATATAAATAGTTTAATGTTATCATATCTATGCCATCCCGTGGTCAAGAGATCCTGAGCTCGATCACCGGGTAAGGTAGAATTTTCTCACAATTATTTTTGTTATCTTCGATGTAAAGAACTCGTGAGGTTGGTATTTCCGGCCCAACCCGGACTAATGAGGTCAATGTTGTTGGTAGCTGATATGATTTTCAGCAATCGGAAGATAAAACATACGTCTCCTAAATAAATCAAATCAGGACGTTAAAACTAAATAGAATCAAGGGACATGAAAGGAGCTTGACATTGGATCTAGGCGTCCATATAGTCCTCTCACCACCGCACCGTGGAGGTACTTTACTGCGCCTATCTCACGGAGGGGGAATTACTATTTTACCTATGTAGTAGATATGTATGTAGATATTAGTTTTACATGCTTACGAGGAAAATGAGAAGCTTGAACTTGCAACTCCCTCACAGGAACTTAAAAAACGTAGCTCTAAGATTGTTGTACGAGTATATAGAAACAATGTCTTCCCATCCCTCTCCTCCTTCTCTCTCTACAATTTTTAGTGTCTAAATATGTAACGATTCAATTTCCCGGATAATTATTATATCCCTGGTTTTTAAAAGAAAATTGTTAGTTACCTAATGTTTCATATTACACTACTACTTCTCTTTCTATTAGGAAGAGAAAATAGCGAGAGAAGCAAAGTGGAAATGTCGCGAGTATAAGATACTAAATTAAACTGTCCACTCTTCATTCCCATCAACCCCACGGTTCTAGTTGGATTTTCAGATTTTTTGTGTTTAAAAATGCTTCTAACTGCATCGTCATCTCGACGGAGTTTTAGCCTCCATTTGCTGGAAACTCACATACCAGCTACTCTAAATTAACCTCACTCAGTCTGAGTTGGGACGGAATAGCCATCATCCGCGAGTTCGAATTTGACTAGTCCCATCCAAGTCCTAACCTTGTTCAACTTCAGTGACAGAACGAGAACTGGTGTATTCAACGTGTCATCGAAGCTAGCTAATTTTCAAAAATTAATCCTTTATCCACAGAGGACTTGAGTTTGATTCTTGAAAAAGTTTTTTTCTCTACTTGGACATAGGTTCTTTATCTTTGCCTTCATCTAGGAATCTGATATGAAATATGTTTTTTTGCGTTATTATATTACAATTTTAGTTGGTGAAACAAAATTTTAGGACTTTTTTCCTTTTCCTTGGACCTTGAATATCCCCAAATCTTAATTTGCCCATAATTCTCGAGAGCCTAGCTGGCCTAGCATCTTTAAATGCAGACTCGTATCATCCCTGTGTTTTGAAAACATCTCATGTGCATAAACTCTGTTCTCTGAAAAACTTCTCTCTATTGACCTTTGAACTGAAGAGGAAGAGCAAATATTGACTGTTTTAATGCGGAAAACATTACGTCGCGCGTCGTCGACATTTCAGAAAACCAAAAAATCCGATCTCATTATGCGCCGACATGATTGGCAAGTTCAGTTTGGTTTGGAAAAGCGAGGAGAGGTTACATCAGCGGTGTGCACTAAGTACTGAAACAACATAGTGCATTAACAGCAGCATTCTTCTTCTAATGTTGGTTTTAATGTTGCTATTTTTTCGGCGTTTGATTCATCAATTAACGGTGCGCTTTTGCTCCTCTTTTTTCCCCAATACTCTCTCTTCGTATCAAGCGCATAGGTCGTCTAAAATTGCTCCTGTTAATTTTACATTTAAATATTAATTTACTTACTTTTTGTGTATAAAGTTGTATTTTCCTTAAAGAGTAAGTGTTCCTCCATATGGAAATGGTGTAGTATTTAACATTTAAACTGTTTTGTGAACTTTATTAACATTTATTAAAACACTTCACGTTTTTTTTCCTTTGTGTGAATATTCAAAATTGAAGACTCATATTTCAACTGAAAAAATCGATTTTGGAGGATTCAAAACAATTTTCTAATACTTCTATCTCATATATTAAACTATATATTGGGAAATTCTCTATTAAAACTCCAATTTTCACAATTAATGTAATTAATTAATTAATAATTCTGAATAAAATAATATTTTCTAAAACAAGTTTCAATCAGTGACACTACGTCATTAGGACAAAAAGAAGAAAACAATTAAAATATAAACAAACGATCAAGAATACTGCAAAAAGAAATACTTAAATAAAAACAACACGAAAATTTGAATTTTAAAAAAACGATTAATTTTACGTAAAAGTTATCAGAATAATATAACATATTAATAAAATTAAAAGAGACGATTCCCGTTCGTAGTGAAAGCCCAACTAATCTGTTCTCTGATCTTATCTTTTCCCAATCATAGTCAAAATTTAACAACTGATAACGATATAAGATAGGTCAGTGTATTTACCTACTTTGATTCATTCATAAACCCGCCCGTGCTTCCTCGCGTTATTGAACTCTTTATTGAAGCAGCATTGTAAACAATGACAACCTTGTGTGGAAGGTGCAACGATCCTCTACCAGGAGAAGATGAAATGGACTCTTCATGTTGCTCTTTGTGCAAGAGGAGATATCACTTTTGGGTGTAACACGCTGAGTGAGGTCTCCTGGCGCACTTACGGACCGGACAGAAGAGGTGCATGGAAGTGCTCATACTGCAAGGTGGGTCCCAACAGTAATGCTCCACCCGCCGCCGTAGCCGCCGCCGCTACACCCAAGTCAACTCCCAAGACATCCGGTGGGAACTGCGACACTGAACTCGAGGAGAACAGCACAGCCATGCTGGTGGCGCGTGTGATGGACCAGAAGTTAGCGGCTCTCCAATCAGAATTAAATAAACAGTTTACCGAGCTGCAACATAGCCTTACCTTCTACGGCGAGAAACTGGATGAGATGGCGAGCTCTGTGAAAGATCTGGAGCAGAAGAATGTCTTACTGGAGAAGAAACTGTTCTCTCAGGAGGCAGCCACCACGGAGTTGAGAACCAGGGTGAAGCAGCTGGAGGTGATGGTGCTGCAGAGGGATCAAGAGAAAACTCTACCAAACTGGAGGTTCACTGGCTTCAAGAACACGGATGTGGATGAGAAGAAGTTTGTGCTGGAGCTGCTGGATAAGACAGGTTGTTTCTTCCCGGAAAATGGGGTTCAGTTTAGGGTCAACAAAATTTCTAAGCCTGATTTCAAGAATAAAGAGGAGAAAAAATATTTCACTTGTTATACAATTCACAACAGAAGAAATGAGGAGCAATGTGCTGACCAAAATCAAGGAGGGTAAGATTTACAACAAAATGGATATCGTTTGTACAGGTAAGTGCTCTAAACTTGGATTTAATGAGTGCCTTACACCATAACTATAAGAGGCTCTACTTTGAGGCGAAACGGGTGGCTAAGGAGAAAAAAAATTGCATTCCTCTGGATCAAACACGGCAAAATCTGGGTTAAAAAAACAAACGATTCCAAAAGTGAAAATCTTGCCTGCATGGATGATCTCGCCAAACTGTAGATTAGAACATATCACCCGAATATATTATCATACTTAGCTTTATATTTTTAATCAATGAATAATAATGATATTTTGTTTGATAACATTACGAATGTAACAAGAGATTGTAATACATGCCATGATATTGAGGAATGGAAAAATACTCTAAATATAAACTCTGATTTATTAACAGTTATACACGTGAACCTAAATTCTATTCGAGCGAAATGGGATCTTCTATGCTTGAAGTTGGAACCTGTGATAGAACAACTAACGTCCTGATTTCCACGGAGGGTGGATGTGCATGAGGAGCAGGCGGAGGTGTTTTCAGCTCAGGAACTTCAAACAGATAAGTAAATGTAGACTCAAGAGAGCCGGAGGAGGTATAATTATTTATTATAAAGACACGATAGAGATAAATAAAATATCATACAACTTTGAAGAAGCAGAAAATTTAATTATTAAACTGAGTCACACAGAATATAAGTTTGAGTGCACCCTACTCGCTATATATAGGCCTCCAAATAGTGGGTTGGATAAATTTCTCAATGATATTAACTTTTGGTTACAAAATGCAACAAAGAAAGATGAGATAAATACATGATCGGTGACATAAATATATGTATAAAACGAAGATCGAACATTAACTTCGCGGTACCTCAACACCCTGTATAATAACACTCTCGTGCCCCTGATCAACAAACCTACTAGAGAGGAGATCTGGCGGGTAGGGCCACTGTTTCTTGTCTGGATCATATTAATGTCAGGATGAAGAGACAACTCTGCCACACAGCCACAGTCATTACAGACAAGTTGGCTGATCACTATTTTATTGCCTTAAGAGTATCAGGACCTGACAAGCAATCAGTGGGCCAAACAAATTGGTGAATAAGAAGATTTTAGACAACAGAAAAGTTCAACTCGAAATAGAGTCCTTTGATTGGAGTACCTACGGTAATATTAATGATCCTGATGAAATCTACTCTAAAATCAAAAATAAATTTAATCAAATTTATGAGGAATGCACGAAAACAGTTCGGAATAAAGAAAATGAGAAACACTTACCCTGGGTAAGTGAAAGGTTGAAACAGAGATAGCTATTAACGTAGCCTCCTTTCGTTCATGGCAAAATAATAAGAATAACTTATTTAATTATGACCGATATAAAATTCAGAGAAACATGGTTAATAACTTGATAAAAAAAGAAAAAAGAATTTATATGTTTAAGCAGTTTCAAGAGGCTAAGGGTGACATGCAAAGAACATGGGCACTAATAAATGGTCTAATGGATAGAAATAAAAAAAGTTCTAATGAGATAACATTACAAAAAAATTTCAAAACATCAGACCTGTCCACTTTAGCCAACAATTTTAAACTCTAATTTTGTAAATCAGATTAAAAATCTTAAAATCAAGAACCAAGGCCCCTGTTTAGAACCTAATATGATACAGCAAGTACCTCACTCTGATACAAGTTCAATGTATATAAGAAAGTACAAGATAGAGATATCAGAATGATTCTTAAGAATATGAAGAAACAGGGTAAGGGGATCGATGGCATGAAAATCAAGATTTTATTAATAACATACCTCTATTTACGCCTCTTCTAACTCACCTCGTGAATTCAGTTATTCGCCAATGTTACTTTACCTGACTCTCTGAAAGTATCGTGTATAACTCCTCTCTACAAGAAGGGTAAAGTAGATGAGTATGGTAACTATCGGCCTGTTGGTTCTATGCCCTTGGTGGAGAAACTAGTGGAAAAACACATTAATAATCAGACCAAAAAATATCTTTCTGAAAACACTATTTCCC
>JAMCCL010001025.1:0-10449 GCA_024516035.1 Bactericera cockerelli
AAATGGAGAGGTTTAGTATGTACTGTATTCTTATATAATTATTACCCTATACAATTAATTTTTATTTTTCTTATAAATAGTTGCATGTTGAAAATATATGTATTATGTGTATTATAGGCTACTGATCTCGCCTTAAATTATCTTTAGGTGTAGTGTAGACAGTAATTTGGTTTTATTTAAGAAGGTAAATATTAATTTATTCTTTGCGTGTTTGTTTATTTATGTTTATTTAAATCAATAATTATAGTTGGGTGATTTTCGTCATTTTTATTAATCAATTAATAATTATCATGTATTAACAAAAAAAAAAAATAAAAAAAAAAAGTTTCAATGATTTTTATAATATAGTTAAAAAGATTAGTCTCAGAGGTGCTATTTAGCTAATGTTTTACATCTTTTTGTTACTATACCTATACCATGTATTTTTGTGCCAACCATTGTAATATTTTTTGTTTAAAAATAAATACAATTATTTTTATCTATCTATCTATCTATCTAATACCTCTGTGGATCTTAGTCTAGATTTTGTGAATGTGGAAGACCAATGGAGCATTACCTCGAAGGACTGGCTGAGCCAAGTGGGTGAGCTATTGTTTAGTGATACGGGTGAACCCCGATCTAAAAGAATTCTTGGCCAAAGAATTGGTCTGGCCATTCAAAAGGGTAATACTGCATGTATCCTTGGGTCAATACCAGAAGGTCATGGAATGGATGAAGTTTATTATTTGTAAATAAATAATTTCTTAAGTTCCTGATTTTGTCTAATAATTTTGCCCCTATATATTATTTGGTCTCAAAACCCAGACTCTTGTGCATGGATAATAATAGATTCAGTGAGTTCAGTAGGGATTGTCAAAGTCTCCTTGGCAGATAATAAGACAATCAGGGTAAAAATATTGTCAGACTACATTTGAATTAGAAACCAAATTTTAGTTCTATAACATTGCAGTACATAATTTCAGATTCTATGTCATCTGAGTTCAGAACTGTTAAGTTCTGATTCTTTTTTTGTAGATCTTATTAACATTATTAATTTATCAAAATGTTCACAGTCTTACCCTAATGGCCACTTTAGAAGAGAAAATTTTGGGTGAGCGTCGTGAGAACTATTGCAGCAGCAGTGAAGAGAGTGAGCATGAAGATTCTGATAATGAAGAGAAGTGTGCGGGTAATTCCAAATCAGGAGAACCCACAGCTACACTAGCACCACCTAAGGAATGGAACGGAACTGCATCAAATACAGGTAGGCAGACATTACAATGTTTTGTTTAATTTAGTTTTTTTTTAAATGTCAATCAATCCATGGAATAAAAATGGCCCCAACTTCTTCTTTCCCTTTAAAGTTAGCTCTTCCAAAACCTACTTGGGGTTAGCATTGTTTGGCATCTTCCTTGTGGTTGAGTTTGCTTGATTCTGGCACTTCTACTTCAACATTTTATGGCTGTCTGCTTTTTCTAACACTATTTTTAACTTTGTTCAGGGTGCCAATGACAATTCTATAGTTTTGATTTCAACAACAATTATTCTATAGTTTTGATTAGAAAATGCACAATTGGCTGTAGAATAAAATAAACATGTAATAGAAAAGGGTTGGGTGTAAGAGATTGCCATAGGCAATCAACCCAACCTTTAGTTAGGACATGTGTGTGTATGTAGAATTGTATATGTATATTTATCTATTTTTTCCTTTTTATCGTTTTTATTGTTTCCATTTTTTTTTTAATTTTTGTAATCATTATATTTGTACTGTACATATTGTCTTATTTTCTAATAAAGAATTTAAAAATAATAATAATCTATTACCTAACTATGCACAGGGAAAGAGTGTAGAAAAAAAAGAAAAAAAAACTGAGAAAATATAATAAAGTATATTTTTTTTTTAATTTCTCCATTGTGAGAAACAAGTTGCTTTTGTAAAAAATAAATGAATTATAAAAAATATGATCCTAATATTTTATTTCAATTCAAAAGATTTTTAAAGAAATATCTTATAAAAATTGTTTCCGCCCGGGATCGAACCGGGGACCTTCTGCGTGTTAGGCAGACGTGATAACCGCTACACCACGGAAACTTGTTGTTGATTGGGAAGTTCGAATGCAGTATTTGGATATGGAGTCAGAATGTAGTAAACTCTCGAGTATGGAAGAAGAGGGAGGGGTGTTATGAATGAATGAACGACCTTGAGTATACTACGCGAGAAACGAGATCTGTTTCCACTGAGTGCAACATTTGTTTCGAGGCGTTGTGGAGCAGTGGCGTAGGAAGGAGGGTAGTTTTGGGACAAATCCCCCCCCCCCCCCATTTTTAAGAAACCCCTATAAAATAAATACGATGGAATAAACGTAGTCTCTTTCGAAGCTAACGAAGAGCTCGACACATCTGTTTTTTGTTAAATTGTAGTGGACTGTATATAATTAAGGCAGGTTTAAAAGGATAACTTTAACATAAAACTTACCCATTACCACTTAACACTTTTTCGCGGATAACGGCGCGACGCGACGCGGCGGTTCTATCGCGAGCGGGATATGGTAATGAAAGCTTTTATGATTTGGAATTTGTGGGCTTTGATTAACTAAACAATGATATTTAATTTGAAAGTTGAAAATTGAAAAATGAATGAAAAAATAAGGCACACCTATATGCTGTGATGTTAAGCCGACGAGAGAGAGAGATGTTCTGCTCGAGAGATAAGTAACTGCAGTCGGTTGCATATAGGTGCCTAACTTGCACTAGGTCATTTCGGCAAAGTTTGTACGTGTTAGGGTACCTACCTAATGCAGATACCACACATACCCCCCACTTTGAAAGGATCTGCTTTCAAAAGCCAAAAAAAAAAACCCAATTGGCAAAAACAAAAATAAATTGCAAAAATTGAAAAGAAAAAAAATTAGCAAAATTGGAAATTATACCATCACCAAAAAGGTAGACAAATTGAAAGCAAGACAAATTATTTCTTGAAAGAAACAAAGGAAAATTGAAAATTATTTACAAATTTTGAGAGAGAAAAAAATTACACCCTGTATATACTGTGATTTATGATTTATGAATCAATGGGAAGTATATTACTACTGGGTAGGTAGAGGACACAGTTTGATGACTGGCCTCTTAAACGAACCATTTTTTGTTTTGATTTCTACAACTCGAATGACTCCATCCGTTCCAGGATATTTCTTGGTGACTTTCCCTAACAGCCATTGCAATGGCGAAACGAACGAGTCTTGTTTAACTAACACTACTGTCCCAACAGTTATAGGTGGAACATGCTTATCCCACTTAGCTCTAACTTGTAAGGAATTCAGATATTCTGAGCTCCATCTTTTCCAAAATGTTTGTACCATGCGATCAAGTAACTCATAACGAGTTAATCTGTTAGGAGGCTCTGAGATCACATCACGCGAAGGTAAGTGAGACAAGGGCTGGAATATAAGGAAATGAGAAGGAGTCAAAGCGACGGGTTCAGATGAATCAGTAGTGCTGAGTGGACACAAAGGCCTAGAATTAAGCAAACATTCAATTTGCGCAAGAACTGTACTTAGTTCTTCAAAGGATAAAATTTGAGTGCCTACAATTTTGTAGAGGTGAGTTTTAACACTTTTAATGCTACTTTCCCAAATACCGGACATATGAGGACCAGAAGGGACGCTAAATTTCCACTTGATTTTTTGAGAGTTCAACTCGTTCTGCATAGCCGAGTTATAATCACGAGAATTAAGTAAGGAATAGAGCTCATCTAATTGATTTTTTGCCCCTATGTAATTAGTGCCATTATCACTATAAAGATATAGGACTGGACCACGACGTGCTAAAAATCTTTTTAGTGCCGCCATGAAAGCGGCGGTAGTGAGGTCTGATACAAGTTCTAAATGTAGTGCCTTAGTTGACATGCATATAAAAAGGCAGAGATAAGCCTTTTGGCTCTTGACACCACGATGTCGACTCATGGTTATGTAGAATGGGCCGCCCATGTCCATGCCTGTGTGTAAATCTCACCGATAATCTGCCCACTTTCTATGAGGAGGGGCCATAATGAGGCTCCTAATATCCCACTAATGCTCTGTGGTTCATAAAAAGTGTCATCAGAGATTTGTACACCCTGTAAGTGTTTGAGTGCGCGCTTGTCAATTTTACAAGTCGGTAACTTATTTGTTACATGATCGACAACAAGTGCATGAATTGAAAACGAAATGTTTGAATCGAAACGAGAAGAAAAGTTAAAGCATGTTTGCCCTGACACGGACTTTGTAGTGGATCCTATTCCTTGCACGGAAGTCGGATTGTTCTGCACTACAAGACCTAGCTTTTTAGCACAAGAATCGGTAATAAAATTATTCATACTGCCAGAGTCAAGTAACATGCGTACTAAATGTATCCTACCTTTTTGATCAGTGATACACACTTTTGCTGTGGAAAGCAATACTGTATGTTCGACTGCTGTTTGTTCAGTAGAACAATATGTGGCAGCGTCACTAGCCTGACTAGGACCCGCTTTAGATAGCAAAGACTCCGATGCACCTGATGGCACCGTTTCCCTAAAATGTAATAAACTGTTATGTTTACCTGAACAATGCTTGCATGTATGCTTGGACTTACAAGCAGTGACTATATGACCAGGGTTAAGACAATTAATGCAAAATTTAAATTGTTTTACCAATTCGAACCTTTGAAAGGGATTCAATTTGAGAAAATGATCACAATTAAATAAAGGATGATTAGAGAGATGACACACAAGGCAAACCTGGGGTTTTATTTTCTCTACAACAAAGGAATGAGAAATGTTTTGAGACATGTTTTTATGAGATATTTTGCCTGAGTTAGCAGTGGACTGCTGAGATTCCACTCTTTTCGGCATTCTACCTAACATTTTAGCCTGCTCCTTGATAAATGTGTCAAGTTGAGAATAGGTGGGAAAATCTGAATTTTTTACTGACATTTCAAACAATTTTGTGGTGTCTGTATCTAATTTTCCTAATGCTATGCAGAGTATAATAAAGTCACCCAAATCTTGAATGCCTAGATTTTTTAATGCTGATACTGAAGCTGAAAACTGTTCGCAAAAATAATTTAATTGGGTTGCTGATTCTGTTTTAATAGGTTTAAATTTAAACATTTTTTCTACATATGACATTGCTAATGTCCTCTTATCATCATATCTCTGAACCAATGATTGTAATATAAGATTATAATTGTTAGCTGTAGGCAAGATTCCAGAACAAACAGTAAGTGCTGAACTTGATAATTTTGACATGAGGTACTGAACCTTTTGGGTATCAGATAAATCCTGATTCTCATGGATAAGAGTCTTGAAAGACTCATACCAGAGAGGCCACTCAGTAGGGTCTCCTGAATAAACTTTGAGATCAAGAAATGGTAATTTGACCTTTGACTGAACTTGTACTACAGGAGGTACATCTTTATCAAGCACGATTGGATATTGAGTATGCTTCTTTTTAATATAACCATACATATCATAAACAGTGTCTACACCTTGAAATGTAGGCTCGTAATTATCAGGATCTATGAGCAATGAAAGTTCGTTGATCTCATCAACACAATTTAAAAAGGTCGTTTTTAAAGACTCTACATTGTGAATTTTATTATGTAACGAAATAGCTGTTTCCCTTGATTTGACTTGCCTTGCCAAATCAAAGATGGACTGAAGAATAGAGAAGGCGTTCTCTTTCTTTGCAATCAATGCTTTCAATTTGCCCTTGTTAAGTTCTTCAAGTTGAGCATTATCGCCTTTAACCATGATTAAAGTTTAAACGAACAACTAAAGTTCTCAAAATAAAAGAGGCAAACTTGTAATTTAAATAAATAAAGCTTATGCTCAAAAAAAATATATATAAATACAATTTACGTACCTCAATGCTTTGAAAAGCGTAATGCTCAAGTTTAAAGAAAAAAAACTTTATTTATATTGACAAAATGTGAAATTAAAACAAGAAAATCAATTTAAAAATACAAATCAGATAAGTATGCAATAAAAGTATGATTAAAATGCTGACGAGAAAAAAATGCAGTATTAAAAAACGTGGTTTTTGAAAGCAGACCCTTGTTATAAAGTGAGTTTAAAAAAAGCCAAAAAAAGATTTCTCTTCACAGGATCCAAAAAAAGGTATCCTTGGCTCGAATGACCAAAAATGTTTTTTGTTAAATTGTAGTGGACTGTATATAATTAAGGCAGGTTTAAAAGGATAACTTTAACATAAAACTTACCCATTACCACTTAACACTTTTTCGCGGATAACGGCGCGACGCGACGCGGCGGTTCTATCGCGAGCGGGATATGGTAATGAAAGCTTTTATGATTTGGAATTTGTGGGCTTTGATTAACTAAACAATGATATTTAATTTGAAAGTTGAAAATTGAAAAATGAATGAAAAAATAAGGCACACCTATATGCTGTGATGTTAAGCCGACGAGAGAGAGAGATGTTCTGCTCGAGAGATAAGTAACTGCAGTCGGTTGCATATAGGTGCCTAACTTGCACTAGGTCATTTCGGCAAAGTTTGTACGTGTTAGGGTACCTACCTAATGCAGATACCACACAACATCCAAGAGAAAGTGTTAAAGTTCAGAACAAAAAAACAATAAATTAGTAGACACCTAGGTATAGTATTTCCTGAGAAAAGGTACATTGAACGCGCAAAAACGTGATTTTACAGGAGAGCACTTTTTTCGAAAAGTAAGTAGGTAGTTCGGCGGTGTAGGCTACATTTTAGACTAGAACTGTATGAAACTGTGTATTACATCCGTGGTTGTCATGAGGGAAGAAAGGAAATAAGAAGAAGAAAACAAATAATAATGAAAAACTTATATTTTTCAACTTTTTAGCTGGGAAAACCCCCTTAACTTAATTAATCTTCGATCGAATCGCACTGACTGAAGCTATTTACATTAACACTTCGGATTCAGAATTCGCGACAAAATGTTGCGCTCAGTAGGAAACCGACCCAACGGATCAACAGGTACCTAACCTCGCTGGGCGTTGCTTAACTTCAGTGATCTGACGAGATCTACTGGTGTAGTTGCCATTAACGCTGGCTAAAGTTTATTATTATCTAACCTGGTTGCAGGGTTTTCAGTGAAATCCTTACAATAATTAACACTGTGACCTAATTAGATCTATTGTGACCAGTTGATTCTATTCGGTTTTAACGTCCTGATTTGAGATAGATAGTCAGGACGGCGGTTTTACCCTCCATTCGCTGGGAATTGTACCAGCTACCCACATAACCTCATCAAGCCTGGGTAGAGTCGGAAATGCCAGCCTCTCGTGTTTGGAGGGGACAGAATTTTCTTCGAAAAGTCTGCTCCAACTGGGAGTCGAACTCGAGACCTCTGGACTATGGGTAGTAGTCATAACCGTTACGCCACGGAGGTTGGTGGCTAAAGTTACCGTTTTCGAATCCACTCTTTGTCCTGGAATATTCCTTGATCCTTTTCTTGGGTACAACAGTTACCACACAAAAGTATTTTTAATTTGGGTTTAACATCGCTTTCAATGGGGCTTTCCCAAATGACTATTTTTTTTCGAGCTAATGATTGATTCTAATGTAAAAAGACCCGAGGAACACGATTTTGATGTCCAAAAATTTAAAAAGTCATTCCTTAGGGATGAAAAGGCTCTCCAAAGGTCTTCCTTGAAATAACGCAATCTGATTGGTCGCCTACGCTGTGACGTCAAAAGTATGTAAACAAACAATTTTGAAACGCTACTTCGAATTTTGTGTGTAGAATTACATTAGAGTTGAATGTGAAGAGTCGATTTAAAACTGTAATAAATTTGTGAATTTTAACTCTAATACAGTATTTTAAACTTTAATGTTAACTAACAATGTATAATAATAAAATATCAGTAGATGACGGTACTGCAAAGGCTGTCAGTGGAAATTTACCTGCAGTAAGGACTTTTACAATGGCCAATTTCTTCAATTTACGCGTGTATTTCACGCGTGCTGCAGACGTACTTAGCAAACCAAATTCAAGTGCAGCCAGCCGTTCAATCGCTCGTTTTGGTTAAGAAACGTCCAGCGTGGTTAGGACTAGAGATGGGGATCGATCTTCGATTAAATCGGAGATCGATCTTTTGATGAGAATCGATCTATTTTTTGAATCGATCTTCTATCTTGAATCAAGATCGATTAATCAAAAAAAAGAATCAGATCGAGAATCGAGATCGGAGGTATATTAAAAACCGTTTAACGCGTTTTGAGTTTATTTGGCTTTGAAAAAAATATCAAAATTTTGAGACTTGAGAGCCGCTACCGACGAAGGATTTAGATTTTTAATTTTAATCGTTCCTCCCGAACTGTCCCGAAGGTCAAATATAAGCTGATTGTGACGTATGGTCAGTGATGCCAGATTCAAAGGTTTTTCCTCAAAACAGGTTTTTTTGCTCTTTGAGGATATTCAAAGGATTATCAAAGGTTTTTTTTTCAGTCAAGCTGCAGAGTGCAGGTAACACAATTTTATCTTACGTTTAAGGCAACCTCATACCACATAGTGGTAAATTTTTCCTACATTGAAGATTGAAGAGAGTATTAGGTGAGATAATCGACTAACAGACACATGGATGGACGGACGGACTGACGCACGAACCAATGGCTAAAAATATTTTTTTTTTTTTAATCCTGAGACTAATGTTTATAATTTTCACTTCTCCCGTGGCTGGTGTTCGAACCCGTGGTCCGATCGTAAAATCCGTTCTTAGTACGCACCTACATCACATAAGGAAACTTCTTGTCAAATTTCAAGTCATTTGGTCAAGCGGTTTAGGCTGTGTGTATATACAGGGTGGCCCATTTTAAATGACGCACCCGTTTTACTCGGCCCCTGTTGGAGATACAGAAAATTTATTCTGAGGACTTTTTCATAACTCGGAGGGGGAAATCTCGTGGTGACCTTGGATTTTTTCTCAAGGTCACCCTTCAAGGTCAGATCAAGTTCAACTTCATTTTCTTAAATGGAATGACCCATTTTTTATTTCATATTCGTAATCTACGTGAATTTCTACATTCATTACACTATTTACTTGCTATCTTTCTATAGCCAATTAAAAAAGAAAAAAAAATTGAAATAATAATGAAAATGTGCTACAACGTAGTAAGTATCATGTAAAATAATATCAATAGATGAATTGGCCAAAATTACATCATCACAAAATTACAAACCGTCGAATCCAGAGAGCATGTGAGCAAATACCGGAGATTGTGTTGTTGAAAAGTGTGGAGGAGTTTGAGAGGCGCGTTCAAATGTGTCTAGAGGTCGATGGGGGTACGTTCGAACAACTTCGGCGGCGATAGGTGCCAAGTTAGCAGGTAAGAAGAAAGTCAAACACACAAATCAATTGAATTCAGTCTTTGAAGAAAAAAGTTCATTCCGGAAAATTTCAATTTTTTTTTCTTTTTTAATTGGCTATAGAGAGATAGCAAGTAAATAGTGTAATGAATGTAGAAATTCACGTAGATTACGAATATGAAATAAAAAATGGGTCATTCCATTAAAGAAAATGAAGTTGACCTTGATCTGACCTTGAAGGGTGACCTTGAGAAAAAATCCAAGGTCACCACGAGATTTCCCCCTCCGAGTTATGAAAAAGTCCTCAGAATAAATTTTCTGTATCTCCAACAGGGGCCGAGTAAAACGGGTGCGTCATTTAAAATGGGCCACCCTGTATATTTATTTTTTAATAATTTATTATACAATTAATACAAAATACAATATAAAATCCCCTAAGCTAAATTTAACTTATTTCAAGTTTTCAGTTTCAGCTATATTATAATCAATATCTTGTACTTCCCAAATTTCTTGCTCATTGAATAATAATTAAATATTATTTTATTGTTTCATATTGTTTTTTAAGAAATTATAGTTTTCTTTTCTTGGAAAAAATATATTTTTTAAATGTGTTCTAACCTGTATACACATAAATATATGTTAGACTTTTCATTCTGTTAATACTATCATCATTATTATTATTATTATTATAAAAATCGAAGATCGATTTCTACGAAATCGATTTTTTAGGTGAGATCGATCCATCGGATCGATTTTTACACCTCGATCTAAATCGATTCAATAAATCGATCTTTTATGTGAGATCGGGCATCACTAGTTAGGACAAAAATCGGCTTTGGTTTATTTTAAAATTCATCATTGGTAATTAGAGGCCCCACGATTTACTGGTATGTAAATCTGAGAGGGATAACTTTAGTGAGTATTAGGCTATACAAGGTTATTGTGTTATGTAAAAATGAGAAGTTCTGTGCCATTTATATACGTAGGTATAGGCTAGAGATTTTATTAAAGGAATCTTTATATTGCTTTTTTACGTCCGACTATCGAATATGACGCTAATGTAAATCTTCTTCGTATTGGGTATTGCATTTTTTCATTTTAAAACAATTACGGACACAATGCTTCTTCGTGATTGATTCGCATTGTAT
>JAMCCL010001026.1:0-10447 GCA_024516035.1 Bactericera cockerelli
TACAGATTTTCAAAAATTAAAATAAAATTTCCTAGCATTTTGTTTTTTTTCCCTGAGAACCCGAAAAACCATATTTTCACCGCGAAATCCTGCAAAATTGAAAAATCATCTCCGTTGCTATATACTTAGACACATTATTGCACATGTTAAAGGGTAAGTTTTGACCTACAGATTTCAAAAATGTAAAATAAATTTTCCTAGCACTTGTGGTTTTTCCGTGAGACCCAAAAACCATATTTCAACCGCGAAATCTGCAAAATTGAAAAATCATCTCCTTGCTATAGTACTTAGACACATGTAAATTTCACATGTATGGGTGTAGTTTTTACCTACAATTACAAAAATGTAAAATAAAATTTTCCTAGCACTTGTTTTTTCCGTGAGACCCGAAAAACCATATTTCACCGCGAAATTTCCCGCAAAATTGAAAAATCATCTCCGTTGCTAATACTTAGACACATTATTTCACATGTTTTGGGGTTAAAATTTTGACCACAATTTCAAAAATGTAAAATAAATTTTCCTACACTTGTGGTTTTTTTCCCTGAGACCCAAAAAACCCTATTTCCCCCGCGAAATCTGCAAAATTTTAAAAAACAAAACTCCGGGGCCCATAGTACTTTGACACATGAATTTCACATGTATGGGGAGTTTTGACCTCCCAAATTTCAAAAATGAAAATAAAATTTTCCTAAATTGGAATTTTTCCGGAACCCAAAAAACCCTATTTTTAACCCGAAAATCTGCAAAATTGGGAAAAAACAACTCCCTTGCCCATAGTACTTAGACCCCCATGTAAATTTCACATGTATGGGTTTTTGTTTGACCTACAATAACAAAAAAAGGGAAAATAAATTTTCCTTTGCACTTGGGGGTTTTTTCCCTGAACCCGAAAAACCATATTTCCCCCCGAAATCTGGGAAAATTTTAAAAATTTATCTTTCCCTTGCTATATACTTTAGACACAAAGTTTTGCACATGTATGGATGTATTTGACCTACAGATTACAAAAAATTTTAAAAAAAATTTTTTCCCAGCACTTTGGTTTTTTTTCCCTGAGACCAAAAAAACCCTATTTCCCCCGGAAATCAAAAATTTTAAAAAACCCTCTTTCCCTTTTCTATATACTTAGACACATGTATTGGGACATGTAAGGGGGTAGTTTTACCTAAAAAATAAAAAAAAATGTAAAATAAATTTTCCTACCCCAGTGGTTTTTTTTCCCTGAGACCCAAAAAAACCCTATTTTAAACCCCAAATCCTTTCAAAATTTGGGAAAAAACATCCCGTTTTTCCCATAGTACTTAGACACATGTAATTTCACCCTGTATGGGGTATTTGACCTACAATTTCAAAAAAGTAAAAAAAAATTTTCCTACAACGGGGTTTTTTTTTCCCTGAACCGAAAAAACCCCCTTTCCCCCCGCGAAATCTTCAAAAAATTTAAAAAAACATCTCCGTTGCCCATATAAATTAGAAAAACCCTGTATTGCACAGTATGGGTTTATTTGACCTACAGATTACAAAAAAAGTAAAATAAAAATTTTTCCCACCCCTTTTTTGGTTTTTTTCCCTGGGGACCCGAAAAACCCCTATTTCATTTACCGCGAAATCTGCAAAAAAGAAAAACATCTTTCCCTTCTATAGTACTTAACACAGTATTTCACATGTATGGGTGTAGATGACCCACAATTACAAAAATGTAAAAAAATTTTCCTCAAAATTTTTTCCCAGCACTTGTGGTTTTTTCCCTGAACCCCCAAAAACCCTAAATTCCCCGCGAAATCTGCAAAATTGAAAAAACTTTTCCGTTGCTATAATATTTAAAACATGATTGCACATGTAAAGGAAAGTAGTTTTTACCTTCAGATTTCAAAATTGGGAAAAAAAAATTTTCCCCACCCTTTTTGGTTTTTCCCCTTTAGACCCCCAAAAACCAAATTTTACCGGAAAAAACTGCAAAATTGAAAAAAAACCTCTCCGTTTTTCTAAAGTATTTTTACACTGGATTTTCACATGTATTGGGTTAAAATTTGAAACCCAAAAGATTACAAAAAAGTAAAATAAATTTTTTTCCCACCCCTTGTGGTTTTTCCCCTGAGGAAACCCGAAAAACCATATTTTTCACCGCGAAATTTTGCAAAAATTTTAAAAATCCCTCTCCGTTGCTTTTAGTACTTTGAACAATGTATTGCACATGTATGGATAAAGTTTGACCCCACAATTTCAAAAAAAGTAAAATAAATTTTTCCCAACCCCTTTGGGGGTTTTTTGTGAGACCCAAAAACCATTTTTTCACCAAAGCGAAAAACTCAAAAATTTAAAAAAACATCTCCTTGCTATGTACTTTTGACCATGTAAATTTCCAAGGATGGGGTTAAAATTTGACCTACAGATTAAAAAAAAATTAAAAAAAAATTTTCCTACCTTGGTTTTTTCCGAGACCCGAAAACCCTATTTCAACCGCAAACTCAAATTTAAAAATCTTTTTCTTGAAACTTGCACAGTATTGGTTTTTGATGATTTAAATTAAAAAAATTAAATAAATTTTCCCAGCCTTGGGTTTTTCTAGACCCCGAAAAACCCAATTTCACGAAATCCAAAATTAAAAATCTCGGCTAATACTTAGAACATGTATTCCAGTAATGTATTTTCACTTACAAATGTAAAATAAAATTCCCACCTTTTTTTCCGAACAAAAAAAACCATATTTCCGGAAATTCAAAATGAAAAATCATCTCTTGGTATATTACTAAAAAAATGTATTAATTTACTATTGGTTTTTCCACTTTAAAAAAAAAATTTTCACATTAAAACGAAAAACCATATTTCCGGGGAAATTGCAAAATTAAATTTGTTGCCCAAATTTAAAAAAAATTAATTATTTAATTTGTTTTTCAACCCAAAACATATTAAAGAAACTCAAATTAAAATTTTCCGTGAGACCAAAAAATTTTTCCGGAAATTTAAAATTAAAAATCGTCTAGATTAAAAAAAATTTTGCACTTTTGGTTTTTCCTACCAGAAAAAATTTTAAAAATTCCCAAAATTTGGGTTTTTTCCCTTGGACCCAAACATTATTTCACCGGGAAGTATTGCCAAAATTAAAAATATTTTAAATACTGATTGTTTTCGGAGAGAAACCATTCAAAAATTGAAAAAATTTTTACCCCTTTGGTTTTTGAACCCAAAAACATTATTTTCAGCAAAAAAATGAAAATATTTCCTTAGATTGGGTTTAAAAATTACTATGATTTTCCCCGGGTTCAAAAATTAAAAAAATTTGATTTGTTTTCCGTGAGAAAAATACCTTTTACCCAAATTAAAAATTTGAATAATTCCCTTTTTTAAAAACACATTTTTTTTGTGGACTACAATCAAAAATGTTAAAAAAAATTTCACTTTGGTTTTTCGGAGACCGAAAAAATTTACCAAATTAAAATTAAAAATTTTCTCCTTGTTTTTTTAACTAGAAAACATTTTCCCAATTGAATTGAAATACTTCAAAATTAAAAAATTTTCACATTTGGTTTTTGACCCCAAAACCAAAAATTAAAAAATTCTCCCTTTCTTTGTCCTAAACCCAGATTAATTTTAAAATTACTTGAAAAACTTTTTAAATTAATTTGGGTTTTTTGGCCAAAAAATTTTACCAAATAAAAATGAAAAAATTTCCGTTTTTCGGGCCCAAAAAATTTAACAAAATTGAATTATTCCTTCATTTAAAATTAAAAAAAAATTTTAATTGTTTTTTTAAAAAAAAAAAAAAATTAAAAAAACCCCAAATTAAAAAAAAAACCCTTTGTTTACCATGTATTGGAATGTTTGACTAATTTCAAAATAAAATAAAATTTTAGGTTTTTTTTCCCAGAAAAAAATTAAAAAAACCCGGAAATTGCAGAAATAAAATTTCCCTGAATTGAATTTTAAATGATAAATTCAATTTAAAAATTTTGCACTATAAATTTTTCTAATTCAATTTTTTTTCCTGGATTTAAAACCTTTACCCGAAAACAAAAGAAAATTCCTGAAAAAGTTAACCCCTTTTTCAATAAATTGTTTGACCTGTTAATAATTAAATAATTTTCCTTTTTTTTTTTCTGCCCCCTTTTCCCCTTGAAATTTAAAATTCTTTTTATATTTTTTTTATTCACATTTTTTGTTTTTTTCTTAAAAATTAAATAATTTTTTTTTGCCTTTTTTTTCCGGAACCCAAAAACCATATTCCCGAAACCCGCAAAATTAAAAATCACCTTTTTTATTGAATTTTACTATTGAAAGTTAAAATTTTTCCCAAATTTTTAAATTTTACATTTTTTTTTGGGGAAACCATTAAAAACATTTTCTTAACCCAAACCAAATGAAATCACTCTTTTAACTAACAATTTCAATTGATATTTTTACTTTAGATTAAAAAATTTAAAAAAATTTTTTCATTTGGGAAAAACCCTCCCGAAAAACCAATTAAATTACGGCTAAAATTAAAAAACCTTTTAAAAAATTAAAAGTTTAAAATTAAATTTCCATAATTTACAAATAATAAATTTACCAACCTTGTTTTCCGAACCCCAAAAAAATTTAAACCCCTATTTAAAATTTAAATTTTGATAATTAAATTATTGGAATTGGGGTATAAAAAAAATTAAAAAATTTTTAAAATTTTCCATTTTTTTTCCGTGGAATTGAAAACCTTTTTTGGAAAAATTAAAATTAAAAAATTTTTGAATACCTTTCAATTAAAATTATGAATTTTTCTTTTTCGAAATAAAAAATTTTCACACTTGGTTTTTTGAAAGAAAAACCTTTTTTCCCGGAAATTTCCCCAAAAAAAAAACATTTGAAAATTTTCTAACTGGTATTCCTTTGGGTTATTTTTCCACAAAAAAATAAATTTCCCGCCATTTGGTTTTTAACCAAACCATATTAAACAACCCAATTCAAAATTAAAATCTTTTTGCCTACCACTTTGATTTTTGTGACTGAAATTATTTCCCAAATTACGAAATTAAAATATTTTCCTGGGGTTTTTACCCAAAAAACCATTTACACCCAAACTGAAAAATTTAAAAAAATTTCCTTGCTATGTACTTTTTTGCCAGATAAAAATTTACCCCAATTAAAAAATTAATAAATTTTCCCAGACTTGCCTTTTTCCTGAGAAATAAACCAAATTTCCCGAAATTAAAATTTAAAAATCTGTTTTTGGACTAACCAAAATTGAAAAAAATTTTATTTCCTCCTTAAAATAAAAATTTTTCACTTTGGTTTTTCCGACCAAAAAAAATTTTCCCCGTTCAAAGAAAAACTTTTTTGCAAGTATTGAAATTATTTGTGATGTATTGACCAGATTCAAAAAGTAAATAATTTACTTTGTTTTTAAAAAAATTTTCACCGGTCTAAGAAAAATTCTCTTCGATGCAATGAACATGTTGGATTAGTTTGACACAGATTCAATGTAATAGTTTGCACTTGGTTCAGAAAAAAAATTTTCACACGGTTTTCAAGAAAAACATTCCGTGAATCTGACAAATTGAATTGTGTTAGTTTGACACAGATTCAAATGTAATATTTTCCTACGTTCGTAAAATAAACCACTTTTCCCCCCCCCCCCCCCCCCCCCCCCCCCCCCCCCCCCCCCCCCCCCCCCCCCCCCCCCCCCCCCCCCCCCCCCCCCCCCCCCCCCCCCCCCCCCCCCCCCCCCCCCCCCCCCCCCCCCCCCCCCCCCCCCCCCCCCCCCCCCCCCCCCCCCCCCCCCCCCCCCCCCCCCCCCCCCCCCCCCCCCCCCCCCCCCCCCCCCCCCCCCCCCCCCCCCCCCCCCCCCCCCCCCCCCCCCCCCCCCCCCCCCCCCCCCCCCCCCCCCCCCCCCCCCCCCCCCCCCCCCCCCCCCCCCCCCCCCCCCCCCCCCCCCCCCCCCCCCCCCCCCCCCCCCCCCCCCCCCCCCCCCCCCCCCCCCCCCCCCCCCCCCCCCCCCCCCCCCCCCCCCCCCCCCCCCCCCCCCCCCCCCCCCCCCCCCCCCCCCCCCCCCCCCCCCCCCCCCCCCCCCCCCCCCCCCCCCCCCCCCCCCCCCCCCCCCCCCCCCCCCCCCCCCCCCCCCCCCCCCCCCCCCCCCCCCCCCCCCCCCCCCCCCCCCCCCCCCCCCCCCCCCCCCCCCCCCCCCCCCCCCCCCCCCCCCCCCCCCCCCCCCCCCCCCCCCCCCCCCCCCCCCCCCCCCCCCCCCCCCCCCCCCCCCCCCCCCCCCCCCCCCCCCCCCCCCCCCCCCCCCCCCCCCCCCCCCCCCCCCCCCCCCCCCCCCCACCGCGAAATCTGCAAAATTGAAAAATCATCTCCGTTGCTATAGTAACTTAGACACATGTATTGCACATGTATGATGTAGTTTGACCTACAGATTACAAAAATGTAAAATAAATTTTCCACTTCGAATTTTCCGTAATCTCGTTACCAATTTACCAATTGCAAAATTAATTGTTTCCGTCTAAATAGAAAATTATTTCACAGATGTGGTATTTGACCTAGATCCAAAAAATAAATTTTCACCATGTTTTTCCTAACCCAAAACCAATATTCACCGGAATCTGCAATTGAAAAACTATTCCGTCAATAATTAAATTTATTGCACTGTGTTTAGTTACCACAATTACAAATATAATTAAATTTCAATCTCGTTTCTAAACTAAACCAATTTCCCGAATCGAAATTTAAATCACCTTCAAATATAAACATTTTCACATGTAGATGTTTTGACCAAGATTACAAAATGAAAATAAATTTACTACACTTTTTCCGTGAACCCGAAAAACCAATTTGACCGCGAAATCTGCAAAATTAAAAAATCACTCCTTGCTATAGTACTTGAACTTTTGACAGTAGGATATTTACCGCAATTACAAAAATTAAAATAAATTTCCTCTTTATGCACATTTAGGAATGTAGATTGTTTCCAGATTTAAATGACAGATTTTAGATTATTAATCCATAAATTTAATTTGAAGTAGTGATTTGACTATTACAAAATGTAAAATAAATTTTCTAGACTTGTGTTTTTCCGTGAGCCGAAAAACCATATTTCACCGCGAAATCTGCAAATTGAAAAATCATTCCGTTGTATAGTAACAAAAGATTGTATTGACTAAATTACAAATTAAAAAATTTAAATGTTTTCCTAGACGAAATTTTCACGTAACGAAAATAAAAATTCACCCGTCTAAAATTAAGACACTTTTGCCTGTATGAATTTACCACAGATTACAAATGTAAAATATTTTCCTAACTAGTATATTTTTCCTAGACCAACTTTTCCCGGAACCAAAATAAAATTCCCGTGATTAAAATTGAAATGAATTCATTTGGTTAGTTTGACTACAATAATGAAATAAATTTTTGACTGTTTTTTAGTAACAAAAATCATTTCACCGCGAAATCTGCAAAATTGAAAAATCATCTCCGTTGCTATAGTACTTAGACACATGTATTGCACATGTATGGATGTAGTTTGACCTACAGATTACAAAAATGTAAAATAAATTTTCCTAGCACTTGTGGTTTTTTCCGTGAGACCCGAAAAACCATATTTCACCGCGAAATCTGCAAAATTGAAAAATCACTCCGTTGCTATAGTACTTAACACATGTATTGCACATGTATGGATGTAGTTTGACCTACAGATTACAAAAATGTAAAATAAATTTTCCTAGCACTTGTGTTTTCCGTGAGACCCGAAAAACCATATTTCACCGCGAAATCTGCAAAATTGAAAAATCATCTCCGTTGCTATAGTACTTAGACACATGTATTGCACATGTATGATGTAGTTTGACCTACAGATTACAAAAATGTAAAATAAATTTTCCTAGCACTTGTGGTTTTTCCGTGAGACCCGAAAAACCATATTTCACCGCGAAATCTGCAAAATTGAAAAATCATCTCCGTTGCTATAGTACTTAGACACATGTATTGCACATGTATGGATGTAGTTTGACCTACAGATTACAAAAATGTAAAATAAATTTTCCTAGCACTTGTGGTTTTTTCCGTGAGACCCGAAAAACCATATTTCACCGCGAAATCTGCAAAATTGAAAATCATCTCCGTGCTATAGTACTTAGACACATGTATTGCACATGTATGGATGTAGTTTGACCTACAGATTACAAAAATGTAAAATAAATTTTCCTAGCACTTGTGTTTTTTCCGTGAGACCCGAAAAACCATATTTCACCGCGAAATCTGCAAAATTGAAAAATCATCTCCGTTGCTATAGTACTTAGACACATGTATTGCACATGTATGGATGTAGTTTGACCTACAATTACAAAAATGTAAAATAAATTTTCCTAGCACTTGTGGTTTTTCCGTGAGACCCGAAAAACCATATTTCACCGCGAAATCTGCAAAATTGAAAATCATCTCCGTTGCTATAGTACTTAGACACATGTATGCACATGATGGATGTAGTTTGACCTACAATACAAAAATGTAAATAAATTTTCCTACATTGTGGTTTTTCCGTGAACCCGAAAAACCATATTTCACCGCGAAATCTGCAAAATTGAAAAATCATCTCCGTTGCTATATACTTAGACACATGTATGCACATGTATGGATGTAGTTTGACCTACAATTACAAAAATGTAAAAATTTTCCTAGCACTTGTGTTTTTCCGTGAGACCCGAAAAACCATATTTCACCCGAAATCTGCAAAATTGAAAAAATCTCCGTTGCTATAGTACTTAGACACATGTATTGCACATGTATGATGTATTTGCCTACAGATTACAAAAATGTAAAATAAATTTTCCTAGCTTGTGTTTTTTCGTGAGACCCGAAAACCATATTTCACCGCGAAATCTCAAAATTGAAAAATCATCTCCGTTGCTATAGTACTTAGACACATGTATTGCACATGTATGGATGTAGTATAGAAATTAGACCTTATTGCACATGTATGGATTAGTTTGACCACAGATTACAAAAAAGTAAATAAAATTTTCCTAGCACTTGTTTTTTCCGTGAGACCCCCAAAAACCATATTTCCCCCGCGAAATCTGCAAAATTTAAAAAATCATCTCCCTTCTAAAAATACTTAACACATGTATTGCACATGTATGGGTGTATTTGACCTACAGATTACAAAAATGTTAAAAAAAAATTTTCCTAGCACTTGTGGGGTTTTTTCCTGAGCCCGAAAAAAACCAAAAAATTTTACCGCGAAATCCAAAATTTTTAAAAATCATCCCTTTTCATAGTACTTAGACACATGACCCCATTATATGTAGTTTGACCTACAATTACAAAAATGTAAAATAAATTTTCCTACACTTTTTTTTTTTCCGTGAGACCCAAAAACCATATTTCCCCCGCGAAATCGCAAATTGAAAAAACATCTCCGTTTTCTATAGTACTTAGACACATGTATTGCACATGTAAAAGGAAAGGGTTTTACCTCAATTACAAAAATGTAAAAAAAATTTTCCTAGCCTGTTTTTTTTTCCGTGAGACCCGAAAAAAAACCCTATTTCCCCCGCGAAATCTGCAAAATTGAAAAAAACATCTCCGTTGCTATTACTTTGACACGTATTTCCATGTATGGGGTGTAGTTTGACCTAAATTAAAAAAATGTAAAATAAAATTTCCTACACTTGTGGGTTTTTCCGGAGACCCGAAAACCATATTTCACCGCGAAATCTGCAAAAATTAAAAATCACTCCGTTCATAGTACTTAGACACTGTTTTGCACATTATGAGTAGTTTGACCTCAGATTACAAAATTAAAATAAATTTTTCCCAGCACTTTTGGTTTTTTCCGTGGGAAAACCCCAAAAACCAATTTCACCGCGAAATCGCAAAATGAAAAATTTCCCCCCTTCTATAGTAATTTTGAACAGATTGCACAGTAAAGGATGTAGTTTTTACCTACAGATTACAAAAATTAAAATAAATTTTCCTAGCCTTGTGTTTTTTTTTCCCTGAGACCCAAAAAACCCTATTTACCGCGAAAAACGCAAAATTGAAAAACATCTCCGTTGCTATAGTACTTAACACATGATTCACAGTTGGATTAGTTTGACCTACGATTACAAAATTAAAAAAATTTTTTTTTTTTCCCACACTTGTGGGTTTTTCCGTGAGACCCGAAAAACCATATTTTCAACCGCGAAATCTCAAAATTGAAAAACATCTCCTTTTTTAAGTATTTAACACATTATTGCACATGTTGGGTTATTTTACCACGATTTCAAAAATGTAAAATAAATTTTTCCTAGCCCTTGTGTTTTTTTTCCTTGAGACCCGAAAAACCATATTTTACCGCGAAATCTGCAAAATTGAAAAAAAATCTCCGTTCATAGTACTTAGACACTTTTTTTGCACATGTATGGATTTAGTTTTACCTAAATTAAAAAATGTAAAATAAATTTTTCCCAGCCCTTTGGTTTTTTCCGTAACCCGAAAA
>JAMCCL010001027.1:0-10399 GCA_024516035.1 Bactericera cockerelli
GTGTGTGGGGGTTTTTGTGGGTTGGTGTGGGTTTTTTTGGTGATTTGGGTTTAAGGGGGTGGTATTTTGGTTGGGTTTGGGTTTTGGGGTTTGGAGTTGGTGGGGGAGGGGGGTTTTTGGTTGGGGGGTTTTTTTGGGTTTTTTTGGGTGTGTTATGTGCTATAATTGTTTGTGTTATTATATTTTGTTTTTTTGTGGGTTAGGATTTGGGGGGTTTTTAGGTAGGGGTTTGTTTTTTGGGGGGGGGGGTTTTTATTTGGTGGGGATTGTCTGGGGGGGGGGGGTTTGGAAAGGGGATTTTGGGTTTGGATTGTGGTTGTGGGGTGGTTGGTGATGGGGGGGTAGTTTAGGCAGGGGACGGGGAACCCCGAAAGTTTTTAGAGGGATATTTTCGAGTCACACGAAATAAGGGGCTTAAAATTGGCTTTTAAACGGGAAAAGGGAAGAATGAAATGAAAGTGAGGAATTTTTCATCTTAATAATGTCCATCTAAAATGTAAAATCCGTAGTTGGATACTTTCTATTTGCAAAATAAAGGTGCCTTATAGCCCTCGCCAAATTTTTTAAAAACCCTAATAGTTGAATATTTTGCAAATGCAAATATGAAGGGGGGTTGTTAAAATTTGAGTAAAGTGGTTTTTGATACATATAGGCGTTTTTAAATTTTTCAATGGTGGCAAAATTTTTTAGGTAAATCACCTACTACTTGAGTTTGTTATTTTAGGAAAGTTTACTGTTAAACACTAGTAGGTCTATATGTCAGGATAGTATAACTTAATACGTCTAATTTTGCCTTTACCGAGATTGTAGTAAAATTGGTATCATTAAGAGATGTTTTAATGGTAAATGGTACAATTCCCAAATGAATGTAAAATAAATTTGGACTTAAAAATTTAACCTTACGTTAGGACATCAGGTAAAAATGTTGCCAAAACCAACAATCAAAAAAGGTTACAACGTACCCGTTCCCGGATTAGAGAGGTATTGAAAAAGTTTCATTGGATAAAATTTTTGTAAAATTAAACCCCAATTAAAAATTTTTTTTAAACAAATAATTAGGGCTTGTGGTATTGTGAAAAAATGGAAATTTTTGTCCTTTTTGAATACGAAACCTTTTATGAACATTAAACCCGGAAAAATCGGGGGTTTAATTAAAAGAAAATAGGGGTTTATTAATGAAAGAGGGGGGACCAAAAATAAGGGGAATTTTGGAAAGGGGGACACGGAGGGGGGTGGGGTTTAATTTTTACTTTACGGTATTCAAATAAGTTCAAATTTTATTCTGTGAGGCATTTGTTTCCGTGAGAATTTTTAGGAAAAATTTCCTTTAAAAAAAAAAATGGAACCAAATGTCATTTTCCCAGCAAAAGGGGTTAAATAATTCGGGGTATCCTTTGTACCCTAACTCGCCAATTTTAATTAAAAAAAATCTTTTTACCAAATGGTTTGCCCCTTCAACAGGCGAATCTTAACCTTTGTTTTAAGTCGAAGGCGACAAATTTGCCAACCTCTTTGATCAAACTTAAATTAAACCTTAAGAACCCATAAATATAAAAAATTTCCCTTAAAAGGGCGGGTTCTCATTTTTACGGAAAGGAGGTCAATTTTTTTGGTCGTTCGGGGGATTTCCCCTTTTCCAAAAGAAAAAATCTTTATAGGAAAAATTTCCCGGAAAATATTACATTAATAATTTGATTTAATTTAAGAGTAGCCGTTGAAAGAATCACTAAACCACCCCCTCGTATTCCCAAACTAACCCGCGTTTTTTGGGTTTTTGGTTTATAATATAAAAAACCTGGAAAAACTGTTTGGATATTTGCATATATAATAGTTTATTTTTAGGAAAAAAAATTTATTTAAAAGATTAAAAGAAAGTCCAAAATTTTGCCTGTTAGTACTTGGATATTGATCCATGAACTTTTCTGATCTGAAAAATACCCATAACTTTTAAATTCTTTAAACACCTCGGGGATGTTAAAAGCCATACAAAGAAAGAGCGAAATTCAAGCAAGTTTTAAAAACGTTAAACTGTAAATAGGTTTTAACATTTTTAAAGAAGTCCTTTGGAAACCATGAATTTATTTTAGAAATTTTTTTTAAAATCCACTCCCAAAAGAAAGGTTTCAAGGACGCTTTTTGACAGGTTTTGGTTTTTAAGAGGGAGGAAAAAAATAATTTAAAAAATTTGTTGAAAAATGTAGGAAATTAAAAGGGACTTAATATAAAAATAACCTTCCCTTTTAATGAAATTTGGGGAGGGAATCTAAAATTACCAAATAATTTTATTCTGGAAACTTCCCAAACATAAAAGAAATTAAAGTTTTTTCTTTTGGGGAAAAAAAATTTTGGTGAAAATTCATTTGACCCTTTTTATCCTCCTGGGAAATTTGGTTTGTGTCCGTCGGTTTTTTTTGGTTTTCGGTTCGGTTTAAACGACCTACGCCAAATTTAATTTTACCGTTTTTATTTTTCTTTTTAGTTTTTTCTTTTTGGTATTTTTAAATTTTGTTTGTACATAGCGGTTGGGAAAAATTTGGTTAAAATAATTTTAATAAAGCTTATATCTCCGAATTTTCCCCAATTTATGATTTTATATTTAAAAAAATTGTTTAAAGGTTTTTATAATTTTTTTAAAATTTTGGATTTGAAATGGGAAAATTTTCAAAAAGTCAAAAATAGGGGCTCGTTGCCGATCCCCCAATTTTTTTAAAATTTCCAAATTTAAAATTTTCACCTTAAAAAATTTGAAGAAAATTCAGCCTTTTGGGAAAACGAATTTAGTTAAAAAACAAATTCCGTGTTACAGTTAAATCAGAGAAAGTTTGTTGTATATGAGTGTTTTTTTTTGGCCAAATTCACTTCGCTGTTAATAAAGAATATCAAAATTTTTTTAATTTAAAAGACAAATACCGTAAGGGAAAAAAATCCTCTCTCTAAATGCCCAGGTCCCCTTTTTTTTGTGGAAAATTTTGGTAATTCTCAATGCCACGGGACTTTTAAAAATTAAAGTTAGGTGTTTATTAAAAGCTATCAAACTGTGTTTTAGGTCCCTTTATTTCGTTTTTATAATCTTTGTAAATTTGAAAGGAGCCAATTTTGACCTAGAGTGTTGGTAGACAAAAATCAAATTTTTGGAAGGGCCGTACCCCAATGGTTTTTAGTATTATAATGGGATTATTATTTTACGACCATCTAAACCAAAATAAAATTTCCCACAAAAGAACTTAAAAAATTCTTTACAAAGAGGAATAATTATACAAAAATAAGTTAGAAATGGGGAAAAAAGGAAAGAAGAAAAAAAAATTTAGGGCCAATTTACCATCTAAGGAAAGTTTTTGAAAAGGAATAAGTGGGAAATTTTAAGAAATGGGGTTTTGGGGATTTTTTTTTTAAATTTTCCCTTTTTGGGGGTAAATTACGGAAATTTGACCTTTCCAGAAAAAAGTGGGGAAGTTAAGGGGAGCTAATTGGCCCGGGAAAAAACCCCCTTTTTAAGGTTTTTAAATTTTGGCTCAATGTTAAGAGAGCAAAATTGCTTGAGGTCTCTTAATCCAGGTTACTTTCTTTATTTTGGTTTTAAGGCAAAATCTGGTCAGGTGAAGTCAAACCCGGTCTTTGGCCCTCCAGTACCGACTATAGTCACACATTAAATTTAGTCCGTTAAGGGAAAAAAAAGAAACTTATTTCAGCCGTTTTTGCAACCATGGAATGCCATCAGTGGAATATTAAACAATTAATTTTGTAAATCATGGTTTCCCTTCTTTCCCGAATTTATGCTTTGATAAGAAAGGATAATAAGCCCGGGTTTTTTTTTTTAAAAAAAAGGTTACAAACTGGCTTTAGTGTGTTTTTTAAAATTGAAGTTTAGTGTGAAATAAGACGAAAGGCATTAAAATTAGGAATTTTTTATTTAAATTTGGGGAATTACCAATTTAATTTTCCGTGCGAAATCAAGTAAAAAAGGGCTTTGAATTGAATGGGAAATGTTAGACTAAAAAATTAAATTTTTTACTGGTTTTTTTTGGAAGCAAAAAAAGGAAGGAATGGTAAGTGGAAAAAAGGGCTAAAGTAAACACAAATTACCCTTTTATAACTGGAAAATTGGTGAATTGTTTCCCATTTTTAAGGACATTTTTTCTAAAATTCCTGAGGTAACTTGTATGTGGGTTCCGAACCCTGCCTTGGGAATTAAGATCCATCTATTAACCACTACTAACCAAATTTGTGAAAAAAGGTTTAAATATGCATTATAAGAATTTTAAGGGCTCGAGTAAATTCATTTTAAAAAGGAGGCCGCCTCCGGATCAGGTTGGAGTTAGGTTGCGGGCGAATACCCCCATAAAATAACCGGGTTTTTTCGGAAGGGGTCTATAGGTTGACTTTTGACAGGGGCTGGATTTTTTCTTTCGTAATTTTTTTTAAAAGGGGGAGGAAACATAAATTTTAAAAACGCCCAAGAAATTATTTTTTTAAAAAGGGTTATCCAATTAATTTGATACCTATTTTTTAATAATATTACTTCTTGTTTTTAAACACAAATTTCATAAAACAAATTTTATTTTCCAAATTTCTAATATTTTAAATCGGAAGAAACCTTCAATAAATCCGGGCCTGTGCTTATATTAAAAATGTGTATTTTACGGGACAAAAAGATTTGGTTTAGTGGAGGCGAACAATGTTTTGATGCTTGATTGCATGGGTTTTTTTTATACTTAATTGGAAAATTTTTAATTTAACCCGAAGGGTAATTTGGGAACTTCTTTTGTAAAACCCCAGTGTTTTTTTAAAAAAAAAAAATTCAATATTTTACCTTGGTAAATCTCCAATGAATCTGGTTTTAAACCCACTATTATATAATAATAAAATAAAAACTTATTTTTTTTTAGTTTATTATTACAATTATTTACGCGAATTGGAAACACCAAATTTTAAAAATTTTATTTTTTTTTTTTCCCAAGATGCCCGGGGTGTTACCAATTTCGTACTTTACTAAGATATGTAGAATAAGTAAACAAAAATTCTACCTGGCAAACAAAAAAAATTCCCTTTTAACAATGCCTGCGCGACCGATCTTTCAATGACTACAGAAGATTAATTGGAAACTTCTTTGGATTTAATGTGTTAAGAAAAATTCGTTTAAATTTTGAATTTTGGAATTATTACAAGATTTTATTAACAGATGTATATTATTTATTCAATAAATGATTGCAAATATTTGGGATTTCAAAAAAATTTCCCTTTTTCTTTTTAAAAACCTTTCTTGTTTAAAAACCCAATTTAAAAAAAAATTCAACAGAGATTGCAACCGTCCCAAGTCGATTTCAAAACAACTCAGTGAGAAGTTGGTACATGGCTTTTTGGGAACCGATAACTCCCCATCCAGGTCGCCTAAAAATTGTGATGTCCTTGAAATTTTTAAAAAAATCAGAGATCCCAAATTTTACTTTCTATCATTAATTCACAATTTTTGTGGTTGCTCAGTGGTTAAAGGGACTATTACCAATTGAGAGGTCCCGGGGGCAACCCGGGGAAAAATGACCGTTAAATATTTGGGAAATTTCATAAAATTTTGGGGTTCTGTTGAAAATACTTAATATCCATCGGGCAGTATAAATAGGGTGATTTATTTTTATCTTAAAACCACTTCCCCTTTCTTGCAAAAAGGGCCCCAAAAAAAAAGCCCAAATGGATTTTAGGAAATTTTAAAAAATTCATTCAAAGGTCCTAACTTTATTTCTTTTGCATTTTTGGTGGAGGGGGGAAATTTTGGGAACGGGGTTACGGCCCGGGGCTATGTACAGGGGCTGTGTATAAACGTGGCGCGTGAAAAAATTGGGTAATGCGTCGCTGTATTCGGGCCGGAGTGAGGGGGCATCCCGGGAGAATGTAAAACCTAAATTGGGGGGCACGTGAGTATTTTAAAACATTTTCACTTGGGGGAGTTGCGGCTTATTTTTTATTTCTTCATTACTACTGCAAATTTTTCCCAAATTTTGAATTTTCGGGGTTTGGGGGGAGTGGCGACAAAAAGTGATTAGGCGAGGGGAGGTTTTTCCCAATATTCATTTTTTGTTAGGGCCCCATTTTTCCGGGCTCAATACGGCTGAAAGTAAAGTATGTACTTTTTGTAAAAACCTAATAACTTTTTATAACTAGGAATTGGTAGTAAAAGCATAGCCCGGTGACTGGCGGGTTGGGCCAAAAAGATCAGGTTCGTTTCCTTACCAGGAAAATTTTTTGTCTGGTGTGTGAAAAAACACAAAAAGGAAAACCGTTTCATTGAAAAACCCCGGGAAAATTTTGGCTTTCCTGGCCCCATCTCCCGGGGACATTAGACACCCTTTCGAAAATTTATTGGGATCACACACAGGCCGGGCTTACGTTCTGGAAGACACAAGTCTCCCCTTTAACCCCCCCGTCCCCTACGGGCTTTTTCCCCCTCGGGAAAAAAAATCCCAGGGGATTTTTGTTTTTTCCGTACACACAAAAAAAAAAAGGGCCTCTTCCTTTTTCCCCCCCTTCCCCCCCCCCCAAATTGTCTTTTATTTTCACCCTTTGTCCCCTTTTTAACTCTTCGCTTTCTGGTTTTTAAATTCGAAACCCCGATTTTTTTTTTTTTTCTTTCTTTTTTTAGTATCTAACTTGGAATTTTTTGGTTTTTAATTTAAATTTTGTACTCAGTGTAAGCAATTTTTTTAAATTTCTTTTTTGATGAGGAAAACCCTTTCTGTTTTGGGGGATAATAGGTTGTTTTAAAAAAAAAATCAATCCCCCAATTTTAAAGGGTTTTTTTGGTTTTAAAAACCCAAAAATAGAGTACTGGCCCAAAAACCCTTTTGACAATTTTGAAGAGTTGGGAAATTTGGGTTTTTTCAAAAAAGTAGAGGTCGGTTTTGATATTATTTGGTTTTCACTGCAGGGGTGTACAATTGTACACACTTTAGTTATTATTTATTTCTAGAAAGATATGGACAGGGGCAAAAAAAACGGAACGGAAAGGGTACGTCTTTACAATTAATGGGGGAATAATAAACACCTACTTGTGATTAATAATACGTACTTGCCGTACGGTTTTGCTTTAAGAAAAAAAATTCTTCTTAAATTTTCTCAAAATTATTTTCAACAAAGGTATTTGGGGACAAATTTGAGTGGGAAAGACTGATTTTTTTTTTTGAAATTTACGGAAAATTTTAATTGTAAAATTAAATTAATTTCGGGAAATTTTTTTAAAAATTCCCTTATTTACCCAACGGGTTTAATTTAAATTTTTTTTTGCCCCTAAAACACTTTGGATTTCACTACAAATAAAACTTACTAAAGTTTTTTCTAAATCTACATAAAACCCGGGGGATTTTTGAACCACCGACTTCCAGGTTACTTATGGGATCAAGTTTACTGAGGTTGGATTATTTTCCAAAACTGATGGGGACTAAAGAGCCCAGACTTTCATTTGACATTATATTAGTGGTCCCAAATTTTCAAAGGGAAGAGGAACAAAATTTTGCATTGGGGGGGGATTCGAACAAACGGATCCCTACTCTACCAGGAGGGTCATTTTAGAAAAAAATTCTCACTCTCCCCCATTCCCCCAAAATTTCCCTTCAAAAACCCTTTAAATTTTTGAATTTAAAAACCTAATTTAGAGTGTGTTTTTTGCCCAAATTTTAAAAAGCAGGTGCAATTAAAATTTTAGAAAAAAATTTGGAGTCAAAAAGATTTTTTTATTTTTTTTTTACTATTTTAAAATTTTTTATTAACAGGGAAAAAGTCGTTCAAACTAATGTTTTTAAAAATTAAAAAAACAAAATTGACAAACCCAAAAATTTAAACAAGGAAAAAAAAATAAAAAAACATTGTAAAAAAACCCATACCGTTTCCTAAAGCCCAAATTTAAATTTATACCGGGTTATTATTTAGGGTAAATGTTTGCACCCTTTTAATTTCCCCCCTTTTTTTAAAAAAAATTTACCAAAAAAAATGATGCTGCTTCAAATTATTGAAATTTCCCCCATAAACCCCCAATTTTTAAATTTTTCTTTTTTTCTTTTGGGAAAATTTTTTTTTATTGCTTTTTTTTTAAAAAATTTTTCTTTAATCCAAGGGCTTTTTTTAAAATTTATAATTTTTTCCCCTTTCTTTTCGATCAAAATTGATGAAGGGGTCGCTTGTTAGATGGTGGCAATATTTTTAATTTTTTTAAAAAAAAATTTAGGTTTTCCCAAGGGGTTTGATTTACCAAATTTAAACCAATTTAAAGGGTTTTTTTTTTTAAAATTTTGGTTTTCATTAATTTTTTTTTGAGGGCGTTTTTGCCCCCCACCGGGTTTTTTAAAAAAATTTTTTTAAAAATTTTGAAATTTTTCAAAAAAGGTAAGGGTTAAAAGGAAAAACCCCGGGGGGGGTTTTCAATTGGGTCTTTTTCAAAATCCTTACATTTTTTTTTTTAAAGAATAAAAAAGTTAAAATTTTTTTTTATTAAAAGCTTTTAGTTTCGGAATAAAAACCTTTAAAAAAACATTAAAAAAAACCCAAAAAAAACCGGGGGAAAAAGATCCAAAATTTTAATTTTAGGTATGTGGGTTTATTCAACTTGAAACGAGGTACATACATAAAAATTTAAAAAATACATAAAAAACAAAAGGGGAAAATAAAAAATCCCAAGAAACGTTTCTTTCCTAAAATAGTTTTTTCGGGAAAAAGGGGGAAATTAAAAACCCCCCCCTTTTTTGTTTTTTCCAAAAAATTTTTGGAGGCTCCTTTTTCAGAAAACAATAAAAAAAGACCCCCTTTCTCTTTTAAATTTAAATATTTTTTTCTTTTTAGTTTTTGGTTTTCTTTTAGCTTTTTAAAGCTTTAAGCTCGTAGATCCCACAAAAATTTTTTGTGGGCGGAAAAAACTTGATGCGTTGTTTCGGAAAACCCTTTTTTATTACATAAAGGGTTTTTTTAAAGGTTTCCCGATTACAGGGTTTTGGAAGGGGGCTCGGGGAAACCTAGTTTTTCAAAAAAGGGGGATTTTTCTTATTAATATTAGGTTGGACTGGGGGCCCTTTATTAATACATTTGGGAACCCCGTTTTTTAAAAAACCCCTAATTAGGAACTTCAAATTAAAATGAACTTTGTTCAGCGTTTTTTTTTTTTTTTTAATGGAAATTTTCTCAAATTTTTCCCCAAGAATTAGGGGATTTTTTAAAACCCTCACAATGGGTTTCTTGTAAAAAATTGTCCCGTGTATTTTAAAAATTTTGTTTTTTTTTTAACCAAATTCTGTTAAAATTTTTAAACATTCAAATAAAAGTACCCCCGTTCATATTTTCAAAAATTTGCCTAATTTCCCTTTTTTTTCCCTATGATTATATGGAACCCCGATATTATGAACTTTTCCTTTAAACCCCCGCATTAGGGAACTACCCCTGGCCCCAAAATTATTTCATAATAACGGGTTTTTACTGTATGTCCCAAAAAGGGCTATAAAATTTCCATTTTTTCAACAGTATAAGGGCCCCCCCCAAGACATTTATTATGTGATGGGTTTTTAAAATTTCCAAAAGGAAAAGGGGAAAATTTCAAACCCAAAAAGGGTGTTATGCCAAATTGGTTTGTCTTTTTCTTTTTTTTTTACTCTCTCTAATGCCCTTTAAGCGGGGGCGACGTTGGTTTTTTTAACCTCCCTGGTTGTGATTGGTTTGGGTTTTTTACAATTTTTTTTTGGGCCGGGGTGTCCTTCCTAACCCCTAAAAATTTTATTTGATTTAACGTCCTGGATTTGGCGGGGGTTTTTACACCTTTCCCTTCAAATGGGAAAATTTACCCGTTACCCCTCTGTTAAAAATCGTCATAAATATGATACCTTAACCCTTTGGTACTATCATTTAGGTTTGCGTAAAGAGGCTAATAATTAAGTATTGTAATTTTTAGGGTTTTTCTAATCCTGAAAATTTTGACCCGTAAATAATTAGTATTGCAGGGAAACACTATCCTATATAACCTTTTATTATGTATGTTAGGTGGTGGAAGTACCCCTTTTAAAAACGCAGCATTTGTTTAAAATTTAGATAAACAAAGGCCCATATGTATACAGAAAAACCCCACCTTTGAGGTCGGGGAAAAGGTCACCTGATGTGCCTTTGTTATTTATTTTTCTGGTTTACTTGCGGAAATTTAAAAATACAAACATATTATTGTGTTTTTACCCTTTAAACCCTTTTTACAGATTGGGCTATGGCAGAAACAGGCCCCCGTCTTGCCCCCCAGGGTCAGTAGTCAAAATCATTTTAATTCAGGGGGGACTCCATGACAGTAGAGAATAGAAAAATTCCCACACCTTTTATTTATTTTCCCCAAACCCCTTCCCGTTTTTTAAAAGGGGTTTGGGGATTTCTCGATAGAGCCCCCCAC
>JAMCCL010001028.1:0-10343 GCA_024516035.1 Bactericera cockerelli
CCCTTTTTTTGTCAGTCTTGCCGGGGTTTAGATGATCGAATCCCCACGTTTCTCATTGAGTTTGAAAAATGTTAAAGTTAACCTATCATCGAGCTAAATTTCTTGTGCCCAAGTTGTTCTATATAGTCATGTAGAAGCATACAAAAACTACATCTGTGGAAGGTAGTTTCTCAAAAACTGTTGGCGACTCTCTGTCTTGGACAGGACACGGACGGTCAAAATTAAGCACTTTTTAAGACTTGTTGTTTGTTTTTTATTACAGCTTCAAAGGGGATTAATCTTCCCAATATCTTAATTTATATTCTTATAAACTGGTTGGAGTCCTACAGAGGAGCCCCGATTATTCTATTACATCAATTTGAAAATCCAAAAAATTCAAGAAACCCCTTTGAGAGAAACTCGCTCCTTCTGAGTACAGAATCTAATTTTTTTAAAATTTTATAAAAAAAAAATTTTCAACATAATCTATAGGAAAATACACTTCATTCAAAGAACTTGTGAGAGGGAATGAGCCCGCAATGCGGCTGCATTACCTCTCTGAATGGTCAGGCTCAAACGTTAGAAAGGTAGCATGCTGCTCCCCCAAATCTTCAGTCTGTTCAAACAATTTGCTTGAAAATTATTGAATAAATCTAATTGGTTTCCTCCTCAGCCGTACAGATTATTCCAAGTTCCTATTTCCGAGATCCCCCCATGGGTTTTTTTTCTACACCTGTTCTACTGATTGACAGGTTCATTAGTAGCACTGAGTGTCTCGACGTAAATATTTTGGATATCTTGGCGCTCCAGTGATGCTCTCCGACAAAGTGTTTTATCTTACACGGAAATCAGTATCGTACAGTTCCTCAGATGCTTATCAGAAAGATTCATACTTGTAGAAAATTTAACATAGATATTTTGGGAGCTTCGCCAGATTGAAGTTGTAGATATATCATCAAAGTTGTCACTGACAGTCAAGTGGTAACGCGCTGGTCTGGGAATCCAGGTAACGTAGGAAACCGTTGGTTCGAATCCCATCCAGGGGATGAATTTTTCCTCATGAATTGGAGTTTGTGACCCCATAATAATAAGACTCTGAGGGTTAGGTGGTAGAAAATGCTTTGAGCATTAACCTCGTCTGGTGGTTAGCTTCCACTAAAGAGTATTATTATTATATCAAAGCTGTCAGTACTTTGTCTGTGTACAAGGTGGCTGAAAAATATTTCTCCTACTTTATTTTTATTGATAGTAATCACACTAAGTTTTTATTGTTGTGTTTTAGCCAGCTTGGCTACAGCTGGAGCGGGGTCTCCAGGCAAATTTGTTACAAAGTTGGCTCGTCTTGAACAAAATATTTTTTTATGTGATTTAACCATCGTACGGACTTGAACTTTGTCTCTGTAGCGAGATACTGCTCCCTGTGAAATTCCCCTAGCCAGACAGTTGTAAGTAGGTATATGTTAACAAGTGGGTATTTTACAAAGGATTGATAGCATGAATTGTGAAGGGATGCAATAGATTCTAATCATTTTCTATAAGATTTGTGAAAAGGTGATGTTATTTTTTCTGGTGTTATCTTCCATGTTTGTCAGTACCTATTCTTGAAATTTACTATGCCATACGAAGTGAAGTGATGAAATACCCTATTATATGGATTTCAGTACCTTCACAGGTGTTTGGTTCTCATACTGATTACATATTTTGTGGCTCCTTGCTGAATCAAATGATAATGTCAGAATTATGACGTCATACTTCAATAATGACAAATTTGTCTTTATGATTCCAGATGTATTTAGAATCAAAATTTGAACATGAAATCAAAAGCAGGACAATGGAGATTATGTCAGTCTATAATAAAAAATTAATTAAGGAAAATATCACAGTAAAATTCCTGTCATGGCATATCTTGGCCAAAATTTTTGAAATGTTGCTTTATCATGAAATTTGTTCACTCTAAATAAAAAACTTTACAGTTTTAAAGTAATTTGCGCATTTCTAAAGCCAATCCCCGGGGGTTTTCCCCCCCTTTTTTTTAAATGGGGAAAATTTTGGGAAAACCCCGGGGGGAAAAAATTTTTTAAATCCCTTTAATAATTTTTCCCCCGGGGGGGGGGTTTTCCCCCGTTTTTTTTTTAAAAAAAAAAAAATTTTTTTTTTTTGCCCCCCAAAAAACCGGGCCCCAAAATTTTAAAAAATTTTTTTTAAAAAAAATTTTTTTTTAAAAAAATTTTTTTTTTTTCCCCCGGGGGGGGGCCCCCCCCCAAAAAAAAAAAAAAAAAGGTTTAAAAAAATTTTTTTTTTTTTTTTTTTTGGGGGGGGGTTTCCTTTTTTTTTTTAAAAAAGGGGAAGGGAAAAATGATTAAAAAGGGGGAAAAAAAAAAAATTTTTTTAAAAAAATTTTTTTGGGGGGGGGTTTTTTTTTTTTTTTTTAAAAAATTTTTTTTTAAAAAATTTTTTTTTAAAAAAAATTTTTTTTTTTAAATTTTTCCCCCCAAATTTTCCCTTTTTTTATTTTTTGGGGGGAAAAAAAAATTTTTCCCCAAAAAAAAAATTTTTTTTGGGTTTTTAACCCTTTTAAAAAAAAAAAAATTTAAAATTTTTTAAAAAAATTTTAAAAAAAACCCCCTTTTTTTTAAAAAATTTTTACCCAAAAATTTTTTTTTAAAAAATTTAAAAAAAAGGGGGGAAAATTTTGGGGGTTTTTTTTTAAAAAAATTTTTTTTTTGGGTTTTTTTCCTTTTTTGGTTTTTTAAAATTTTTTTTTGGGGGAAAATTTTTTTTCTTTCCAAGCCCTTTTAAAATTTTTTTGGGCCCCCTTTTTGGGGGAAAAAAAGGGGGGTTTTTTTTGGGTTTTCTTTTTTGGGGGGAAAAAATTTTTGGGAAAAAAGAATTTTTCTTGGAAAAAGGGGGGGAAAAAAAAAAAATTTTTTTTTAAAAAACCTTAAAAAGGGGGGAAGGTTTTTAAAAAATTGGGGGGGGGTTTTTCCCCCCCAAAAAAAAAAAATTTTCCCTTTGGGAAAAATTTTTTTTCCCCTTTTTTTTTAAAAAATTTTTTCCCCAAAAATTTTTTTTAGGGTTTTTTAAAAAAACAAATTTTTTTTTGGGTTTTTTTAAAAATTTTAAAAAAAAATTTTTCCTTTTTAAATTTTTTCCCCCAAAACTTAAACCCAAAGCCCTTTTTTTTTAAAATTTTTTTTCCCCCCTTTATTAAAAAACCCTTTAAAAAAAAACCCCTTTTTTTGGGGGGAAAAATTTAAAATTTTTTTAAAGGGTTTTTTAAAAAAAATTTTAAAATTTTTTTTTAAATTTTTTAAAAAAAAAATTTTTTTTTTTTCCCCCCCGGGGGCCCTTTTTCCCCGGGGGGGGGTTTTTCCCCAAAAAAAACCCAAAAAAAACCCCCTTTTTTTTTTTGGAAAAAAATTTTTTTTTTAAAAAAAAAGGGGGGAAAAAATTTTTAAAAAATTTTTTTGGGGGGGAAAAAAATTTAAAACTTTTTTTTTAAAAAAAATTTTTTTTTTTAAAATTTTGGGGGGCCCCCCCAAAAAAAATTTTTTTAAAAAAAAATTTTTTTTTAAAATTTAAAAAAAAAAAGTAAAGGGGGGTTTCCCCCCAAGGTTTTTAAAAAGGGGTTTTTTTTTGGGGGAAAGGGGGCCCTTTTTCCCCCGGGGGCCCCCCAAAAATTTTGAAAAAAAAAGGGGGTTTTTAAAAAAACCTTTTTAAAAAAAAATTTTTTTTTTAAAAAATTTTTTTTAAAAAACCCCTTTTTTTTTAAAAAAAAAACCCCCCAAAAAAAAATTTTTAAAAAAAAAATTAAAGAAGATTTAAAAACCAAAAAATTTTTTTTTTTTCCCCCCCCCTTTTTCCCTTTTTTTTTTAAAAAAAACCCCTTTTTGGGGGCCCCCCCCCCCCAAAAAAACCCTTTTTTTTAAAAAAGGGGAAAAAAAAAAAATTTTCCCTTTTTTTTTTTAAAAAAAATTTAAAAAAATTTTCCCCAACCCTTTTTTTTTTAAAAAAAAAAAAAAAAAATTTTTTTAAAATTTTTTGGGGGGAAAAAAAAAACAAAAATTTAAAAAATTTTGGGTTTAGAAAAAAGAAAACCCTTTTTCAAACTTTTAATTCGGTTTTTTGGCCCCTTTTTTCAATTTTTAAAAAAAACCCAAAAGGATTTAAAAGGGGTTTTGGGAAAAAATTTTAAGATTTCCTTTTAAAAAAAAAAGGGTGTTTTGGGGGGGAAAGTGGGAAACCGATTTGGGGCCCCCAAAAAAAAAGGGGGGGAGTTTTTATTTGTTTTAGGCCCCAAAAAATGAAAATGGGTTTAAAAATGGTTTTTAAAAGGGGGTTGTTGAAAAAGGGTTGAAAATTTTTTTTTTTTTTTTTGGGAACCCATTTTAAAAAAATTTAAAAAAAGTTCCCAAATTTGGTTTTTTTTTTAAAAAAAAAACCTTTTTTTTCCCCAAAAGGATTTTTAAACCCCCAAAATTTTTTTCCTTTTTAAGGCCCCCGGAAAAAAAGAAAACCCCCGGGGGGGGGGTTTTAAAAAAACCAATTTTAAAAAAATTTTTTAAAATTTTGGAAAAAAGCAGAATAAAAATTGGTTTTTTCCGGGGGAAGGGTCACGGGGGGAGCTGAAATTTCCCCGGGGGGGATTGTTTTGGGAAACCCCCTTTCCAAAAAAAAGAAAACCCGGGTTTAATCATCCCGGGGGGGCCCTTTTTCAGGGGACCCCTTGGGCCCCCAAAAGGGGCGAAGGCCCCGGGAATTTTTTTTTTTAAAAGGGGGGGGGGGTTTTAAAATTTTTTCCTTTTTTAACCCCGGGGTTTTTTTTTAAAAAAAAATTTGGGCCCTCGGGAAAATTTAAATTTTTTTTGGTACTTATTTTTTTATTTTAAAATTTTAAAAAAACCCCAAAAAAAACCCGGGGGGTATTTTTTTAATTTTTTTTTACCTTTTTCCCTTTTAATAAAGAAAAGTTTTAAAAAAAAAACTAAATTTTTAAAAGGGGGGGGTTTTAAAAAAAAGGAAACCCAAAATTTTTCCTTTTTTTTCTTTTTTAAAATTTTTTTTTTGGGGTTTTTTTTGGGGGGAAAATTTTTTTTTTTTTGGAAAAATTTTTTTTTTAAAAAATTTTTTCCCAAAATTTTTGCAAAAACCCAATTTTAATAGAAAAATTTTTTATTTTAAAAATTTTTTTAAATTTTTGGTTTTTAAAAATTTAAAAAGAAATTAATAAAAATTTTAAAATTTTTTTCCCTTTAAAAAAAACCTTGGGAAAAAAAAAAAATTTCCAAATTGGGAAAATTTTTTTAAAAAATTTCCCAAAATTTTTTTTTTGGGGAATAGAATTTTTTGTCTTTTTGGGCCTTTCCCCAAGAAAAAACCCTTTTTTTAAATTTTTTCGGAAGATTAAAAATTTAAGGGTTTTTTTTAAAAAAAAACCCCCAAATTTAAAAAAATTTTTTTTTTTGGAAAAAATTTTCAATAAAGCAAAAAAAAAAAAACCCTTTTTTTTTTTTAAATTTCCCCCCTTAAAGGAAATTTTTAAAAAGAAAAGGTTTTTTTAATTTGGGGGAATTTTTAAAATGTTTTAAAAAGGGGGTTTTTTTTAAAATTTTGGGGGTTTTTTTGAACTTAACCAAAAATTAGGGGGGCCCCCAAAAACCCTAGGGGTTTTTTTTAAAAAAACCCCCAAACCCAAAAATTTTAAAAAATTTTTAAATTACAAAAAATAATTTTTGGTTTTGTTTTTAAAAAATTTTAAAATTTTTTAAAAAAGTAAAATTTTTTAAAAAAATTAAAAATTTTTTTTGGGGTTTCCCCGGGGTTTTTTTGAAAAAAATTTAAATAATATAAAATTTATTATTTAAAAAAATTTTTTTTTTTTAAAAAAATTTAAAAGCCTTTTTTAAAAGGGGTTTTTTTTTCCTAAATTAAGGGGGAATTTTAACCAAATTTTTCGACCCGGCCCTTTTTTTTAAAAAAGGTTAAAAGTTTCCTTCCCCTAAAAATTTTTTAAAAAAATCAATTTTTTTTAAAAATTAATTTTTTTTTTCCCTTTTTTTTTTTTTTTTTTTTTAAATTTTTTTCCCCGGGAAATTTTAAAAATTTTTTTTTAATTTTTAAAATTTTTAAAAAAAATTTGCCCAATTTAAGTTTCTTTTTTTTTAAAAATTTTTTGGGAAAAATTTAAAAAATTTTCCCCAAAATTTTTAAAATTAAAGAAAAAAAAAACCCAAAAAAATTTTTAAAAAAATTTTTTAAATTTTTTGGGTTTTTTAAAAAAGGGAAAAAAAATTTTTTTAAAAAATTTTAATTTTTTTTAAAAAAAAATTTTTTTTAAAAAATTTTTAAAAAAAAAATTTTTTTTAAAAAATTTTTTTTTAAAAATTTTTTTTTAAAAAAAAATTTTTAAAAAAAAAATTTTAAAATTGTTTAAAAAAAAAAGGGGTTTTAAAAAAAAAAAAAACCTTATTATTTAAAAAAAAAAAGTTTGTTTTAAAATTTTTTTTTAAAAAAAAAAAAATTTTTTTAATTTTAAAAAAATTTGTTTTAAAAAAATTATTTATAAAATTTTAAACCTGTTACCCCAAAAATTTTTCCAAAAAACCCAGGGGGGAAAAAAAAAATGGGAAAAAACAAATTTTTAAATTTTGAAAAAAAAAAAATAAAAAAACGAAAACAAAAACCAAAAAAAAATTTTTAAAAAAAAAAAAGACCTTTTGGAAAACATTTTTCCCCCCGCATCAAAAAAACAAAATTTAAAAAATTTTTAAAAAATTAAAACTTAAAAAAATTTCCCCCAAAAACCCAAAAAAAAAAATTAAAAACCAAACCCAAACCTTAAAAAAAAATGATTTTGAAAAAATCCAAAAAAACCAAAAAGAAACCCCCCAAAAAACCGAGTTAAAACTTCCCCGAAAAATTTTTTAAAAACAAAAACCCCCCACCAAAAATTTTTAAAGATTAAAGGAAAAAAAATTTTTGGGGGGGAAAAAATTTTAAACCCCCCTAAATTTTAAAAAAATTTTTTAATTTCCCCCAAAAAAAAATGGGAAAAAAAAACTTTTTTAAAATTTAAAATTTAAAAACCCCAAAAAATTTTTTAAAAAAAAAAAAAATTTTTAAAAAAAATTTCCTTTTAAAATTAAAAAAAATTTTTTTTTCCGGGGGTTTTAAAATTTTTAAGGGTTTTTGTTTAAAAAAAAATTTTTTTTAAAAAAAGGTTTTTTGGGATTTTTTATTGGGTTTTTTCTTTATATTTTTTTGGAATTTTTTTTTTTTGAAATTTTTAAAAAATGATTTTTTTTAATTTGAAAAAAATTTTTTAATTTAAATTTAAAAAAATTTTTGGGGATTAAAAAAAAAAAAAAAAAAACCCCAGGCAAAGGTTTTTAAATTTGGGAAACTATTTTTTTGGGTTTTTTTTAAATTTATTCATAAAAAAATTTTTAAATTTTTTGGGAAAAAGGGAAACAATTTCCCCGAAAAATTTTTAAAAAAAATTTTTTAAAAAAAAAAAAAAGTTTCCCCCTTTTTTTTCCCCCAAATTTTTTTAACAAGGGGCATTTGGAAAAAAACTTTTTTTTTTTTCCCAAAAAACCCCGGGGGGAAAAAAATTTTTAAAAGAAAAAAGGGGAAAAAAAAAAAAAGATTTTTTTTTTAAAAAAATCCCCAAAAGGGAAAGGAATGGTTTTAAAAAAAAACAAAAAATTTTCATAAAATTTTTAAAAAATTTTTTTTAAATACAAACCCTTTTTTTTTTTAAAAAAATTAACCCCTTTTTAAAAAAATTTTTTTCCTTTTTATCAGGGTGAAATCCCAAATTAAAAATATTTAAAAAAATTGAAATAAAATTTTTTTTTTTTAAATTTTTTTTTGAAAAATTTTTGTTTTTGGGGTTTTTTTTTGGAAAAAAAATTTTAAAAAAATTTAATAAAAATTTTTTTAAAAAATTTTTTTTTTAATTGATTTAAAACTTTTTTGTTTTGCCCCCCAAAATTTTAAAAGGGGGCCCAAAAAAAAACCCAAATTATTAAAAAAAAAAACAAATTTAAATCTTTTTAAAAAAAAAGAAAATTTTTTTTAAAAAAATTTTTGGAAAATTTTAAAAAAAATTTTTATCGGGGAAAAAAAAAAAATTTTTTTTTTTAAAATTTTAAAAATTTTTTTAAAAATTTTTTAAAAAAATTTATATATTTTTTTTTTATTCCAAAAGAAAAAAAATTTTTACAAAAAAGGGAAAAATTTTTTTTTTTGTGAAAAAATTTAAAAAAAAAATATTTTTTTTAAAAAAGAAACAAACCCCTTTTAAAAAGGTAAAACCCCCAAAAAAATTTTTAAAACCAAAATCCCAAAATTTTGGAAAAAAGGGGAAAACCCCCTTAAAAAATGGTTTTTTAAAAAAATTTTTTGGGGGGAAAAACCCCATGGGGCTAAAAATTTCGGTTTAAAACAAAATTTTTAAAAATTTTTTTTTTAAAAAGAATGAAAAAAAAAATTTTTTTTTTAAAAAAAAAAAAATTCAATTTTTTAAAGTTTAAATAAAAAAGGTTTTTAAAGAAATTGGGGTTTAAGGGGGGGGGTACCCCTTTTTTTAAAAAATTTTTAAAATTTTTTTTCCAAAACTTAAAAAAAGGGAAAAGGGGGTTTTTTTTTAAAAAAATTTTAAAAAAAAATTTTTAAAAAATTTTTTTCGGGCCCCAAAAATTAAAAGAAAATTTTTTAAAAAAAGGGGGAAAAAACCCAAAATTTTTTTCAACAACCCCAAAAAAAAACCCCAAAAACCCCCAAGTCCAAAAAATGATAAAAACCCTTTTTTTTCTTCAAAAAAAATAAAAAAAATTTTTTTAATTTTTTGAAAAAAAAAAAAAATTTAAAACCCCGCCCAAAAAAATTAAAAACCCAAAAAAAAAAAAAGTTTTTCCATCCCCAAATTTTTAAAAACCAAAAATTTTTTTTTTTTTTAAAAAAATTTTTAAAAAATTTAAAATTTAAAAGGGGGGTTTTAAAAAAGGGTTTTAAAAAAAAATTTTTCCAAAAATTTTAGGGTTTTTTTTAAATTTTGGGGGGGGGGCCCCCCATAAAAAAAAATTTTTTGGGAAGTTTTAAATAAACCCCAAAAAAAAATTAAAACCCCCTGGAAATAAAGGGAAAAAAAGGGAAAAAAAAGTTTTTTTTAATTTTTTTAACCAAAAAAACTTGGGTTTAAAAAAAAAAAAAAGGTTTTAAATTTGTTTAAAAAAAATTTTTTGGGGAAAATACCCCCTTTTTAACCCAAATTTCCCTTAACCCAAAAAAGCTTTTTTTTTTTGGGGGGGGGGGTTTTTTTTTTGGGTTTTTTTTGGGGTGGTTTTTGGGTTTTTTGGGGTTTAAAAACCCCAAACCCTTGTTTAAAGGGGGAAAAAAAAAAAAAATTTTCCCAGGAATAATGAAAATTTTTTAAACCCTAATTGTTTGGGGAAAGGGGGACTTTCCTGAGGTTGGTTAATTTAACCTAAAAAGGGAAAATTTGAAAAAATTTAATGGGCCCCCCTAACCCCAAAATTCTTCCCAAACGGCCAAACCCCCTTATAGGGGCAAACATTCATTGCCAAAGGGTATGGGGAAGTTTAAAAAAATCTTCATTTTTTAAAATTCAATTTTGGGCTTTTTGTTTTTCCAAAGAAAAGTTTTCTAAAATTATATTGGAGGGGGGTTGTTTTTTTTAAATCTTTTTTCCATTTGACTTCTTCAAGAGGAGTAACAAATAATTTAAAAAAGTAAAAATCTAGGAAAAGAAATTGGGTAATAAAGTTTTGGAAAATTGGTTAAAAAAAAATTTGGTTTATGTTCTAGGTGTCATTAATTCTGAGGAAAAAAATTTATTAAAAAAAACCCTGGTTGGGCAAGGAAACCAAAAAGGGGTAATTAATAAAAAAATCCCCTTTTTAAATGATATAATAATCCTTAAAAATTTAGTAACCGGACTAATTTAGGAAAATTTTTGTAAATTAATTCCCGGGTTGTTTCATTCCACCTTTAAGGACCCTTTTTAAATTAGGGTTTCAGGCGGGTTTTTATCTAACAAAGATTAAAATTATCCTTTTCCTCATTTTAAAAACTTCTTAATATGTTTCCCATAATTGATTTTTTTTAAATTAATTTATAAAAGAGGGTTTTTCCCTATAAAGTTTATTTAAAATTCCTCATTCGTTTTTTTTGGTTATGTTATATAAAAATTGTGTTTAAACCCCAAAATTAGAGTTAAAACTTAAAAATATTTTTAAAAAAATTTCTATAAAAATATAGCCAATTTTTTACAAATTTGGATTTGTGTTTTTAGGATAAACCCCCCCAGAAAAATTGATGAAATTTTAACAAAGTAACCC
>JAMCCL010001029.1:0-10340 GCA_024516035.1 Bactericera cockerelli
AAACCCAAAATATTTCCGGTGAAAAAAAGTAACCTTAATCGCAAGCTGAGGAATCGACTTCAATCAGATAACTTTCGAGATTCTGGTTCTGGAACCTGAAACTTTAAGTTCTGATTACGCTCGGATTTCATTCACTATATGTGGAGTGTGTGTGTGTGTGTGTGTGTGGTGTGTGTGTGTGTGTGTGTGTGTGTGTGAGTGTGTGTGTGTGTGTGTACGAGTATGTTATGATGAATGATTGTGATTAGTTGATTACGTCTTCAATAACAGTTACTACGATAAAACATCAGTTGGTTAATGAATAAGAATAATCTTAAAATTATATAAACGTTATAAAGATGAAACTCAGTAGATTGCTAGTTAAAATAAAAGGTACTATTCCCTCTAACTTGTGTCCCGACTGGGAATTAGGACCTGGGTCTTGAGATGCAACCCTGGGAAAGTCACACCATCGAAAACATTGAAAAAGTGGTTCTCGGCTGGCTGCGCAAGGGAGACTTGTAAGGGTAATACTTGAAACTCATACTACAAATTACTGTCGTGGGTCCTAGAATTAGTAGTTATGAAGCTGGGTGCACTCTCTTCTCTTCGAGTGGAAAGGTGCTTTAATCTATTAACGGTAAAAGAAGCTCGGGGTTAGTCTAGGTCTAGAATAGTCTAGAGCTGACTCGTTTTCTGGAGTTCCTCCGACCTCGAGTAAAAACAGAAAAGTGAGAAGTTGTACTACGATTAAGTGAGAAGGGTCTAGAACAGTCTAGAGCTGACTCGTTTTCTCGAGTTCCTCCGACCTCGAGTAAAAACAGAAAAGTGAGAAGTTGAACTACGAGTAAGTGGGAAGTAAGAAAACTTACTAAGAAGTAAGGGTTGGGTGGAAGAGATTGCCACAGGCAATAACCCCGCCCTTTAGGTAGGACATTTCTCTTCTTTTTTTTCTTTCTTGTATATTTGTTTAATCTTTTTTTTTTCTTTATATTTCATTGTATTATACTGTATATACAGGTCTTCATAAAGTCTCACCCAGGCCTAGGTTTCTCGAAAACGACTCAGAATATCAAAAAACGCAAAAACCCGTATTCCTTTATATTTAGGGGATTGATTTTCAGCCAAAAAAAATTTGCCTACACGGCCCCAGTCAGGCTGGGCATGGACCAACTTTAAAATCTTAAATAGAATGGTATGTCTTGTGGCATATTGTTTTAAAGGTCTTATTGAGAGAAGTTCATTGCAATAAATTTCAGTGTGCTACGACTTACCGTTCTTGAGATACAGGTCGGACGTCCTGCGTAATATCCATATATTTTGACTTATAACTCGTTAACCGTAAATTATGGAGAAAATTTTTCTTGTTAATAATAACTCCTTATGACAAGACCAAGTTATAACTCGACATACTCTGTTCATGTTAGTTTCTGGTCGGTTTCGTCAGCCAGCCAGACGAACAGTCGAAAAAATTTTAACGAAAAAACAAATCAAGTTTTAACTTGTTCGAAAGTTCTTCCCATAAGGAGTTATTATTAACGAGAAAAATTTTCTCCATAATTTACGGTTAACGAGTTATAGGTCAAAATATATGGATATTACGCAGGACGTCCGACCCTGTATCTCGAGAACGGTAAGTCGTAGAACACTGAAATTTATTGCAATGAACCTCCTTTAATAAGACCTTTAAAACAATATGCCACAAGACATACCATTCTATTTAAGATTTTAAAGTTGGTCCAGCCTGACTGGGGCCGTGTAGGCAAAAAAAAAAATTGGCTGAAAATCAATCCCCCTAAATATAAAGGAATACGGGTTATTGCGTTTTTTGATATTCTGAGTCGTTTTCGAGAAACCTAGGCCTGGGTGAGACTTTATGAAGACCCTGTATATTTTTTGTTCTACCTAATAAAGCTTAAAAAAAAAAAAAAAAAATACTTACGCGTCGTTATAGAAGCCGTCCAGGTGAGCCATCGTGCACCGTCGAGTTGGTGTAGTACAGATAGAAGTCGTACTTGGTTCCGGCAGTCCCTCGGAGAACTCTATGTTATCCTTGATGTCCCGGGGCACATAGGTAGTGTTGGGTGGAGGGTGCCCATGGGCGGGCACATAGTCCAGCCGGTAGGTGCTGTTGTCAGAGGAGAGATTCTCGGGATCTTGATGACCAATTGGCCGCGTGAGTAACGAAGGGCTGTAACAGAGAAGTAACAGGCTGTAACAAACAAGTGCACTCCCGCAGCGTGCACAATAGCAGAGTACTGGAAATTTGCAATCTGAAACCTTGGACACGTATAAGTAAGTAACAGAGAAGTGAGATTGGGTTGTTAGAGATGAAAAAGGGTTGGGTTGAAGATGGGTGGAAGAGATTGCCGTAGGCAATAACCCCGCCCTTTAGTTAGGACTTATGTTTTTATATATTTTCTATTATTTTTCATTTTTATTGTATATATTGTTTCTATTTTTTTCATTGTTAAAATAATTATTTGTATGTACATAATGTCCATTTATACCTAGTAAAGCGTTGTATAATAATAATAATAAAAAGCACAAACAGAAGAGTGATAAGTTTTACTAGATGTACAGGGTGGGCAAAAGTCTGGAAACCCCTGAATATCTTTCGAATGGCTTCTTCGGTAAAATTAAAATTTTGTAAGTTAAACCGGGCTAATAAGACCTTCTTTTAGAGTGGGTCAATTTTTTGTTACTGGCCCCCATGTCGGGCCAGGGGGGCCAACCTCATTTTTTTAAATACGAACCCCCACCTTGCGATACATTTTTAGAAAGGTCTTTAAATAAGAAATACATTGGTGCAAATTTTATGTTTTTAATATCAACTGTTTGCAAATGGCGTCCAACTTTGTGTATGCAGTAAAAGTCTGGAAACTTCTGAATATCTTTTGAAAGGGCTTTCTCAGTAAATTGAAAACTATGCACAGTAACTCGGGGGAATTATACCTTTCCAAAAATGTATCGCAAGGTGGGGTTTCGTATTTAAAAAAATGAAGTTGGCCTCCCTGGCCCCGACATGGGGGCCGGTAAAAAAAAATCGGTCCCATTCTAATATAAGGTCTAATTACCACGGATTACCGTACACAATTTTAAATTTACTGAGAAAGCTATTTCGAAAGATATTCAGGGGTTTCCAGACTTTACTGCATACACAAAGTTGGACGCCATTTGCAAACCGTTAATATTAAAAAAAAAAAAATTTAAACCAATGTGTTTCTTATTTAAAGATCTTTTCAAAAATGTATCGCAAGGTGGGGGTTCGTATTTAAAAAAATGAAGTAGGCCCCCCTGGCCCCGACATGGGGGCCGGTAACAAAAATCGACCCCACTCTAAAAGAAGCTCTTATTAGCCCGGTTTACCGTACAAAATTTTAATTTTACCGAAGAAGCCATTCGAAAGTTATTCAGGGGTTTCCAGACTTTTGCCCCACCCTGTATAGTTGTATAACTACATAAATGAGTAAAAACCCACTCATTGGGTGTTTTTCGAATAAACATTGGCGTAAAGGACTTCTTCTTTTACTTTGCCTTCTTTTTTTAAGGCTTTATTGGCAGGATTCTCAAATTGACCTCTTCCACCCAACCATTCTCCTTCTTCTCCCAAAATTGCTTGGTGTCGGCATTATACAACCGCTTCAGCATGGTTGAGGTTGATTGGTGTCGTCACTCCTACTTCTACATTTTACAGCTCGATGTTCTTCCTAACAACTAACAACAACCCTGTTAAGGGCCCCAAACGACTTGTGTTATTGTCTTTTCTCCTGACATGGGTGGAACCGTATCTGTAAATTGGTGTAAAAGACAGCCGTATTTGAGAGTAAAATCATATAAATAATCTAATTGAAATATTCTAAAGCTTTGCTGAATAGAAGATCTTAGACGGAAGCCTATGGGAAATAAGCCATTCAATCATCATAGTTCACAATAATCCAATTAACCGTATAGCAACGTTTTTCGATGAAAGTTCATAGGTATCTACTGTACCATGAAGACGTTCGCATAGTCAATATCGGAAGTGCATGAAGAGAAACTGCTCATAATGATTTAATAATATAAAGATCGAACAATCGAAAATCAATAGGGGAGAAGATCAGAAATATTGGTCTAAAATTTCTACCAGATTGAGTAGAAGAGCATTCACTCGTAAATAAATTCGAAAACAAGATAATGTTTACTAAGCAAAAAAACACTGCCAATTATGGACACAATACTTCCTCGTGATTGCTTCACATTGTAAACACGTGCCAATTTTGAGATTTTATAGAAAATTACTTGTATCTCCAAAACGCCTCAACCGATTTTCTTCAAATTTGTTTTATATATATGGTAGAATATTGTTTTTTCTACATTCTAAATTTAACAAAAAATTCTGTATCGGCAAGTCGTGGTCCTTATATTTTTACTTTTTTGTCCAAAATTTCGGATTTTCTTAAATATCAGAGTCAAATTATAATTAATTAAAAAATAAATAAAAATATCCTATGTAAAACAATAATATGCATATTCTTACAAAATTTCATCGAAATCGGGTGTACCGTTCACAAGATATAAGCGTATAAGTAAAAAGTTAGTGGTCAGGCGCATGGTCTCTTTCAACCAGAACCGCTTGTATGAATTCGATTTAAAATGGGACCATCTACAGAATGTCTCCTAGATGTGTGCAAAATTTCATCAAAATCCGTTGAGTAGTTTCCGAGATTTGCGCGTTACAAGGAATCGTTTTAACAGACAGACAGACAGACCGACAGACGGACACAAAACCAAATTTACTCAGTAGGTTATGAAACGTCCAGAAATATGAAAAAAATTGAAATCGGAGCAAAAAAAATATTTTTTTTTACAAAAACGAACACAATACTTCCGATTTCTAATATTAGAAATTTATCGGAAGTAAAATGTAAAAATATAGCTACGAAAAAAGGCCGCCCTTCTCCTTTGCCTTGTCCCGTTGAAACATGGATATTTTTTCCGTCAGCTCTGTATGTAATAGCTCAGATGACATGTCTTAGGATGAGTATTTATGAGTGTGTGCTCTTAAATTCTATTTGCGCTCAACCCCAGTGCAAAAGGAATATAGTTTTGCTGGTCTACTCCTCCAGGCAGACCAATGGTCTACTCCTCTAGATTGACCAATGGTCTACTCCTCCAGGCAGACAAATGGTCTACTCCTCAGGCTGACCAATGGTCTACTTCTCCAGGTAGACCAATGGTCTACTCCTCCAGGAAGACCAATGGTCTACTCTTCCAGACTGCCCAATGATCTACTACTCCAGGCAGACCAATGGTCTACTCCTCGAGGCAAATCAATGGTCTACTCCTCCAGGCAGACCAATGGTCTACTCCTCCAGACAATGGTCTACTTCCTGTTAACCCCTATTTCTCTCCTGTCCTATCCAAAGTTAGTAGTAATTCAACCTCGCTCAGTCGCCCTATCCGGTATCCCTGGTCAACTATTTCTGCTAGGGTCAGTTCTTTGGATGCTTGCTTCTTCTTCTTCAAAATTTTACTCAATTAGCATCTAAAATGTGTTGGATCTCAAGACTGAAACATTAGTTCCATCGATTTCATGGCTCAGACCGAGCTAGGTAGTAACTTTAAAAGGCAACATTTTGTGCATAAACATAAATATCAAATGTTCATTTAAGCTACGGATAAATGGGGAGCAACTGCTTCGAGAGGAGATTGTCGTTCTGAAGAAACAAATGGGGTCAACGTTAGCTGTTTGATTTTTCAGCTTCATTTACAAGTTCAAAAGGCCATCAGGCCACTTGGTCATACAAAACTTTTTAATGCACAGAAACAATAATAATAGAGAAGATAAGAGGAGTGGGGTGTCAAGACGGAGCAGGAATGTTTGCTGTGGAGAATGAAGTATGTTTAAAAAAAAAATATGTTTATTTAAATAAATAAATTATACGAAAAAAGTGTTAAATTCCACCATGCCAACAACTTAACGACTCTTTTTTAGGAAATCTGATATTGTTTTATTTTTTCTTAGAGTTAAAACGTTTGAAAGGGGTGTTTCAAAATAGAGATAAAATGGTTAAAATAACACTTCGTAATTCATGTCCTTTTTAATTTAGCAGTTATTTAGGCCCATTTTTATGACCAACATTATTATGTTAGTCTGGCTGGGGGACTATAAACAGGGAGTAGACCAGCATTGGCTTGGTTTTAGGGGCCCATGTCAATTATTAGCCTCCTTGTAAAGACAGTGGTAGATGTTCTGAGTCTTTCCCCCACTGTCTGGCTACCATCGTTCACGATGACGCCACCCTATCTATTATGTTGCCTCAGTCTCACCACCTCTTTTTGTTAGTCGAACCGAAGATTTTTTTCCAAAGATTTCTCATTTCAAGGTCTCGAACTCGCAACCTCCAAGTCAGGAGGACGAGCAATGTATTGTGTGTTGAGAACAGAACTCCAGGAGACTCGAAGATGATTGTCTTCTAGAAACCTGTTCTGCTGTTTCAGCATAAATGGGTCATTTGAGTTCGTTAGGATCCTCATTGTGTTGAAAACAATTGAAATATTCATTACTGCTTCGAGTGGCGAAGTAAATACTTGTGCTCTTACTCGTGTACCAAATTCCATGTCAATGCTTTTGTTGTAAGATTCTTGAATCTGACCCAGACATAGGTAGAAACAAACTGAGTTCATTTTACATATTATCAAAATAAAACTTCATTTTAACTGATCTATAAATAGTTGCCAACTTACACAGTACACACGTTTCAATCAGTCTTTTCATTTGTAAATTATCAGTCTTTTCATTTGTAAATTAAACATTTTCCGAAGAAAAGTTCAAAAAAAAAACTAATTGAACTCTACTTTTGCAAGCAACAAATAAAAACATAATATGATATTTCCCAAGCAAAACCCAGTAGAATCTGGTTAATATTTCCCCCAATTTCATTGTAAAAAAAAAAAACACTTGCATACGAGTCTGCAACCATTGGACATTTTCATCTTTACTATTCAAGGTCCAAAACCCAACTGACCAAATTTCGTATTGTGCGCATGACACATACCTTCTCTCTTCTCTCCCTCTACAATTCAATACTTCGCCATTGTGCGCATGACACACACTTTCCCTCTTCTCTCCCTTTACAATTCAATATTTCGTTACATAATATCGTTACATAATTTCGTTACATAATTTCGTCACATAATTTTGGTTATGTGCCAGAGCAAAGACATGAAAATGTCAAAAATTCACATGTAAATAATTTAATGGGTGATCAAAGCACAATATCTGGTTCAGGACGAGTCACCTTTTTGACTCGAGTTGGTTGGAGGTAGCCAAGCTTACAACAAACACCATCACCACCATAGGGCGGCGTCATCGTGAACGATGGTAGCCAGACAGTGGAGGAATGACTCAGCACTTCTACCACTGTCTTTACAAGGATGCTAATAATTGACAAGAGCCCCAAGAACCAAGCCAATGCTGGTCTACTCCTTGTTTATAATCCCCCAGCCAAACTATGTACTTACAACAACAAAAGGCAAATTTTGTAACTATAAATTATGTACTCACATTTGTATTCATTCACATTGACACAATTGACAACAATAAAAACAGTAGAGTCTAGACCATGGTTAATTTACCCAAATAGGGTATAATATAAATATAATATAAGCTTCTTTGATCCACCCGTTTCTAATAAAAGGGTTGGGTGAAAGAGATTGCCATAGGCAATAACCCCGCCCTTTAGCTAGGACTTATGTTTTTGTTTTATATTTTCTATTCTTTTTCATTTTCATTGTTATATATTGTTTCCATTTTTTTCATTGTTAAATTAATTATTTGTATGTACATAATGTCCATTTATACCTAATAAAGCGTTGTATAATAATAATAATAATCCCATTATTACGAGGCCAATTTCCCTGGGTGGATAACCAGCCGAAGATACTCCATGTGAGGAAATCTCCAGAGTAGAATCGATAAGTGTTCAAGGACGGCGACCAAAAATTCCAAGAATGAGAGACTAAGAAAAATTTAGCCTCCAGGAATCAACCTCCATTGTTGGAAGATACGGTTTTGTTTTTTGCGCCAAAGAAGAAAACAGAGACGTAACAAAGAGGAAGGGAGGGAGGGGGAGAGAGAGAGAGAGAGAGAAGAGAGAGAGAGAGAAGAGAGAGAGAGAGAGCATTAAAGACAAGATGCTGGGGAATATTACTTGAGTGATCCACAGATCAATCGATTCTCAACACATTAAAATTCCGTTAAAGCTAAACGAAAGAGGGTTACGTTACAGCAGAAGGTATAAAACTTTTACTTTTTTATATATAAAACTCTTCGAATTTTTTTTTAATTTTATTGCCTCAAAGTTGTAGAAAGTATTGTTTAAGGTCGGTTTTTCACTGGATAACAGCAATAAGTGACGTGAAACAAACGCTTGAAATCATTACTGATTTTGGTCCTACATTGTTTCATTAAATAAGCCTATTACGTAGATGATACGGGATTTGAGCAAGGAATAGAATATATTGCATGTAATTGGTTTCCCTGTTTTATTATGCCACTTTAGAGGGTAGCAAAGCATTACGAGGAACCGAATAACATCATTTGCTTAGACTACTCAATACATTGTCGTAATGCCGCCAATGCACTGAAAAAATTTTAGGTTCGTTTTTACTAAACAGTTTTGTAAAGGATTTTTAATCAAAAATTTCGTTAAAATAACAAGAAATTGATAAATCCCACTAATAGTCATTTGAGATTTTACTTGGGCGTTCGTAAGAATAATCAATCAATTCTTGTAAATCGTCTGATCGTAAAAACCAACTAACGTGTTAATTACCGCAATCAGAACATTAGTTATGCTTACCAAGTTCTGTTTTGCTGGATCTATTACCAATATATTGGTAAGATTTACAAAAAGTTTGGTCAAATCTAATAAAATTATTCTGTTAAAAATACCACCTGATTAGTATATGTCTGATAATTAACAAACAAAAATCGTTATTCTTACCAGATTTATATATGGTAAAATACACAAAACAGTATTCATTGGTTTAACAAGATTTTTATCTAAAATTACAAAACATGTTTGTTAAATGAACCATAACGGTTTCAGATTTCTGACAGATTTGTTTAGCTAAGTTTACTAAACTTTTTTGTAGAACTCGGTCGTTATGAAAAATCATCTGTAGTCCCAACGAAAGTTTCGTTAATCACCCCTAATTAATGACGGTTACAAGACATTTTCATTCGATTTACCAGAGAGAATAGTAGATTGAGCAAAATTCTTGCCAAAACACGCGTGTCGAGTGTCGAGAGACAAAAGATCTACAACAATTATTAGATACCGAAATCAATTTCAGATTCAGTTGTATTATGTTGATTGATGGCCCTGTGATTATAACGTCATATATTTTTAAAATAGTATTGTTGTTTTTTTTTCAAAATCAAATTGATTTATTTATTTAAATATAAACGTCCACTGGAGAATATTAATTTCTAAATACACAGTTAATTTTAATATTTACACAGTTAATAATTAATAATGTCATGTTTTGGGTTTATTATTCGTAGATGTTTTTGTGTGGTTCGGGTTGATAGGTTTTGTGAAAGTTTAGTTATTGGGTGTTTTGTGTAAGTCTGGATTTGGTTGATAGGTGGTGTTGAGATTTTGGTTGTTTGATGTGTTGTCTAAGTCTGTGTTTGTTGGTTATGTGAATGTGGTTGATGTGTACTTAGTGTGTTGTGTAAGTGAGTCGTGTGAATTTGGTGATTCTTTTTTATTTATATAATAAAAAATGATTTTTGTGTTTAAGAGGTTTAAATTTTTAAAACTCTATTTTGCATAGTTATTTCATCATTTAAAACTTTAATTGTATGTATTTTAAATGTCTTTTATTGCATTTTAAATGTTTTAAACAAATGAATCTGTGTTTCTCAATAAAAGTGTTACATAAACGCCTACTTTTAAATTATTGCAATTATATTTTGAATTATTTTCTCATAATGACTTAGTAACTGACATTGTTGTAAAAGTTTACTACAGGCGTTTCTGAAGTTCACTATGATTATCAGTGAAGTTTACTGAGGTTATCAGTGAAGTTTATTGAAACTATCAGTAAAGTTTATACTGAAACTATCAGTAAAATTTACTAATATTGTTCGTGAGGTTAACTAAACGAGTCAATAGTGTGAACGAAATGCGTTGCTTAAACTTACTAAACAGTTCAGTAGATTTAACCAATCTCTGGCGTAAGCAATATGTCCACTAATATCTACTCATTTTTTCCTCTTGAGTCTGAAAAAACTCGGACTTTGCCGGGATTTGAACCTAGGTAAACTTGCTTGCATGCCGTGTTTACGCAGGTGAAAATTTCAAAAT
>JAMCCL010000103.1:0-84628 GCA_024516035.1 Bactericera cockerelli
ACCATCGGGGTTTTAAAAAACGGAAAAGTCTAAAAAAAAGGTCAAAATTTCAAAATTTCGGCTTATATCTCCAGAACGGTACGTCAGAATGTGGCCTAATATGAATTAAATGAAAGCTAGTTTTGGTCGGAAAAATTCGGACTTTTGATAGTTTTCCTGGTATTTTCCGGCAATTTTACTTGGGGTCATCTCTCATCAATTTTTCGCTATCTCTTACCGTTTCGCCTAAACAATTCCTGCACACAAAGCCACAAAGCCCGTCCATATTTCTCATTTATATTATATAGAGAAGATGAATATGGTAACAAGTTAGAAATAAATTGTATAAACAAAGCCTGACCAAGGGTGGTGATAATCCATCCGCTGGGAATCGTACCAGCTACCCACATTAACCTCACCCAACATGGAGGTTAAAAACCCCATGTTATGACCAATTAGTTGAAAGTGACGTTATTTATTTATTTATTTTTATGATTCAAACCACCAATAGTTTTTATTTTCACAACACATAAAAACACTTCTCCAAGGACATCTTCGCGAAGCAATACGATAACTTAATTATTAACACAAAAATTATGATATTATTATATTATGCTTTATTAGGTAAAACAAAGTAAAAATATAATTATACAGTAAATTACAATAAAATTATAAATAAAAAATAAATAGATTAAACAAAGAAACAAGAACAAAAAGAGAATAAAAACTAATGTCCTACCTAAATGGCGGGGTTTTGCCTGTGACAATCTCCTCCACCCAAAATTTATCATATTTATTTTAATTTTTTCTGTAGCTATTTTCTGTAGCTACCTACCAATAAATAAATCTGTCTTTACTATCAGAAGGGTTGGGTGGAAGAGATTGTCACAGGCAATAACCCCGCCCTTTTGGTAGGACTTTAGCCTCTTTCTTTTTTTGTTCTTTTTCTTTGCTTAATCTATTTAATTTTTCTTTATAATTTTATTGTATTTTACTGTATATATTTTTGTTCGACCTAATAAAGCTTACTATAATAATATCATTTCTTATTCCTTTACTTTCAGCACATCAAAGAGGTCCTGCATAAGCCTCGCTGAGCAGTAGCATCACGCATCTGTTCCTAGTGGGCGGGTTTGCAGAGTCCAACTCCTGCAGGATGAAGTGAAGAGACAGTTCTCCCGCTCCCTACGAGTCGTCATACCCCAGGTAAACGCCGCTGCTTCTCGACCCGCAGGTCGCGGGTTCGAGTCCCGGCTGTTAAATTTAACCGTAATACTATTCAGCTATTTACTCCATCTAGTTACTAGATTTTATTGTGTGTTTACAGTATTTTTTATTTCCTAATCCAGGACGTCAAATCAAATAGAATTGTTGGCGTTAGGAAAGGTACCCAACCGTAAAAAAATGTGCCAAAAACAACCTCAACCATGAGGTTGAACAACGTCGACCCTGCTCAAGCGGGATAAGATACAGTAAAAACGAAGAAGAAGACAGTCTTTTTTATTTCGTAGCCATGTAACAGTAGCTACTGTATAAGACGCTTGTGGTCTGTGTAGTAGCTTGCCCATACCCGTAGTATGCCTCCCCTATGATGGGCGAGAATACTTCCATTCAAATGCCGGGTCAACACGAGCGCACGGAAAGTATCCCTTACAAAACAACTGTAAACAAATTTTGAACACATTTTTTTTTTTCGGCTCTGATTTGAAAAAACCAGGGACCTTCGCATGGCAAGTGAGTATCTTACCACTGAACTCATCGTGTACGCTCCATCTCTCCATCACAATGACCCTCCTCTCTTAATCTGAGTGTAATAGAGTTATATTAATCTTGGGTTTTTTTAATTTGGGTTTAACGTCACTTTCAGCTACATGGTCAATTGGTCATATCACGACGGAGCTGTTACCTTCCATACGCAGAAAATTCACCAACCTGCTACCCAACCTTACCCAATCTTCGTGATGCCAGCATCACGAAGTCTTCACCTCGCATGGTTGTTGCTTAACTTCGGTGATCCTACGGGAACCGGTGCATTTAACGCGTCATCAACGCTGGCAATCTTAGTGTAATAGTAGCTCGGCTCTCTCTCTCTCTCTCTCTTTGTATAGGACGTTCTTCACACCTCGGCCGAGGTGTTTGATTATAATACTTCACTATAGCAAGAAATAAATAAATATAATTTAATAAATAAATATAATTTATAAATAAATACAATGTGCACTGGTAGTCAAGTGGTTAACGCGCTAGTCTGGTAATCCAGGTAGCGTAGGGATCCGTTGGTTCGAATCCCACCCAGTGCACGAATTTTTCCTCATTAATTTGAGTTTGTGAGCACATAAATAATGAGACTCTGAGGGTTAGGTGGTAGAAAATGCTTTGAGCATTAACCTCGCCTGGTGGTTACCTTCCACTAAAGATGTTATTATTTATAATTTTCCCCAGGATGTTAGTCTCAGCGTGCTGAAGGGCGCCGTCATGTTTGGTCTGGACCCCCACATAGTCAGTCTGAGGAAAGCCACCCCACCTACGGGATAGGGGTGTTTCCAGCCCTTCCAGTCGGGCCTCCACTCCGAAGGTAAGTCCATCTCGTAGTTTGACATTCGTTGGTTCGAATCTCTAGTGCGGCAAACTCTAGTAATAACAAGTTATCATATTTGTGTTAATCATTTTCGTGATATCACAACTACTCAAACTCGCTTTACTCAAAGTCAAATGTACGCTAAAATCGGGAGTTGAACCACCGACCTCCAGATTACAAGTCCGACGTCTTATCGATCAATCTACTGAGGTGGGTTTTAATAATAATAATAACGCCCTTTTATATTCTGCCGATTAGGATAATTGAGTCCCATTATTCCAGTGTAAGCAGAAGACTTTATTGTTATGTATTTCAAAACCCTAAAATAGGAGGGAAAAATTGGTCATTTTCCCGGTTTGGGGTTTTTGAAATTTGCGACCTTGGATTATAAAATTTTAAAAAGCCTTGCCCACTGAGCTGGGGGGGACACATTTAATTTACATTTCTTCCCACCCCCAGAAATTTTGAACGAAAAAGGGGATGGACAGAGACCTGGAGGTGGGTGGTTCGGCCGTAAGGGGGTATCATTTTTATTTATGTATCACAATTACTATTTTTTTTTATTTGTTATTTTTTGATAAAAATTATTTTTTTCTATTTTTACCCCCCTAAAATATAAAAAGACCTGTTTAAACTGCGGGAAATAAAGGGACTTCTCAGTTTTAAACCTTGGCTATAAAGCAAATTACCAAAGGCATTATCCCCAAACCTCCGGTCAGATTTTTTTTGGGATATCTTTGTTTATTTTTTTTACCCTTTTCCCCTGTCCCGGGATAAAAAAATTTGAAAAAAATAAATTTTTAAACCCCAAATTTGGTTTTTTGGAAGAAAATCCCGAAGGCTTTTTCACCCCCCCTTGATCAGGCTTTGTTTTATTTATTTTTTTAAAAACTTATTCCCAATTCATTGTATAAAAAAAAATGTAAATAAACCCGGGATCCAATTTTTAAAAAAGGGGGTTTAAAAATTAAAAATAATAAAAACAAAGAAAACCAAATTCTATTTCCTTCTCCGTCCAAGTAAGCTGATTATATCCGACGGGGAAGAAATGGTGTGCGGGACGTTTGGAGGGTTTCCCATCAGGATAGACCAGTGTCCCAGATAGGAGAGTCCGGGGGGGAGGGGGTTTAAAAACCCCCAATCGTCAGTTCAAACACCATCCTCTTCAATATCTACCCCCTGAGTGGGAAAACAACCCAGGTTTAAAATTCCTAGTTTATTTTTTACCACCTATAATTTTTTTTTAAGGCTTTAATGGAGGATTCTCAAATTGCTTAAAGCTCTTTCCCCCCAAACCCAAATTTGTTGCGGAATAGAAAGCCCGGGAAAAACAAATTTTTCACTTATAAAAAAAAAATAAAAAAAATTCAAATTTGGGTCTTTAAAGCCCTGTCTTGTCCCAAACTTTTTAAGGGGGGACTTTGATTTGCCCTGGTCTCGAAAAAAAAATTGTATCGCGAGAAGAGACTTTTTTGGTTTGGGGGTTTTGTCCCCTTTTTCGCAAAAGCCATAAAAAGTGCCGAAACCTTTTTGGCCTTTGGGTTTTGAATGGAAAAATAAGTGAATGGAAAACTCGTTATGCCCAAAAACCTATCCCCTGAAATGGGCCATCTTTGTTATTTTTAAAACACAGAGAAGATTTTAAACAAAAAAACAAATTAATTTTTTTCTTACATGTTGAAAAGGGTTTAATGACGTGCCCGGTAGCCATTTTTCAATAGTTGGGGAAAACAGATTTATTAGTTTTTTCCCTATGAGACATAATTTAGGGACGTCTCCTTTTTTTTTTTATTATTATTTTTATTTTTTATTTTAATGCTTTTTATTATTAGGTTTTGAGCTGACAGTCAAAAGGGAAGCACAAACCTATACTAAAAATTTATTATTATTAGGGGGAACAAAGTAAAAAAAACAATGATTTTAAAAAGGAAAAATAAATAATTGAAAAAAAATGAAACAAGAAAAAAAAAAAAGAGAAAAAAGCGAATATTAAACCCAAAAAGGCGGGATTTTTTCCCTTGGCAATCTCCTACGGAAACCCTTTTTAAATTTCTTACTTCTCCATGGTCTGTGACCGGTTTTGCTTGCCCTCCTCCCCCCCAGTACATCACGGATGCGGGGTCCCCCAGTGCGGGATCCCCCCCGCCTCAATTTAACCCCGGAAGGAAACGGGAGCAAAACCGCCCCCCGGGAGATTTGCCCCGCTTCGTGTTCGGGGGGAAAAGAGATCAGGCTTGGGCCCCATTGACATGGAACCCGGCCCCCGGTGGTTTACAAAACCTGGATTTTCCTGGGTAAACCAGACGAGGGGCCCATGTGACCGTTTGGGTTAGGTTTTTTGAACGGGCCCCAAGTGGCGAGTTTGGGGTTGGTTTTTTAAAACATGGGCCATGTGGCGATTTTGGGGTTGGGTTTTTTTTGACAATCAGTGACCATTTGGGTTGGGTTTTTTTTAAACCATAGCCGGGTGGCGATTTTTGAGGTTGGGTTTTTTTAAACCCATAGCCTGGGGCCGAGTTTGAGGTTGGGTTTTTTTTTGGACAACCCATTGCCCCCAGTTTAAAGGTTGGGTTTTTTGAAAATTTATGTGACCAGTTTGAGGTTGGGTTTTTTAAAACTTTACCCAAGTAAAAAATTTTTGAGCTTATGTAATTTGATGTTTTTTCTTAATTACACTATACAAGGAGTTTTAAATTTAAGTTTTGTTCTTAAATTTGTTTTGTGCCACAAACTGACCTTTGCTATTTAAGTGGCTTTTCGTAATTATGTACATTCCTTAGAAAACGAAAACTTAAAGTTCCGACATTTTTTTTTACCCCTATTCCCTAAAAGGGTTTATAGAAAGTTTTGGGTTTTTTTTTAGGGGAATACAGGGACACAAAAAACCAAAAGTAAAAAGATTTTTTAAACCCTTTAGTGGGCCTGAACCTTTGTCTTTAATCAATGGGACGAGCCCCATACTTCCCGCTTATGCTTCTATAAAACTCTTGACGTCGTTTTCCCAAAAGATCAATTGAAAAAAAAAGTTATTTTTTTTTTTTAAAAAAACCCGTGTTTTTATTTTTTTTTAACCCCTAAACTACTTTATTAAACGGTTTAAAAAAGGGAAAAGTGGGCCCATTTCCCCCTCGCTCGGGACATGTAATTGGAGCTCGGTTTTTTTCCCCGGGGTTCAGAAAATTATTTAGAAAGGCGATTTTGATATTTTGTGATTAAAAAATATGATAATTACACTACTTATACGGGAAGGGGTTTTAAAAACTAAACCCTTGGGAAAAGCTTTTCTGGGGTTTTTTTTATTTTTTTTTTCTTGCCCCCTAAATTCTAAAATTCGTCAGCTTTTCAACCCCAAGGGTGCCCAGTAGACATAATTGTGACCATTTGTTGAAAGGGGTCAAAGATAAACTAAAACCCAAATGAAAAAAATTGAGGGGACAGCCAGCTAAAGAAAAAGTGCGGGGGAAATCTCCATTTAAAGAGCAATCCGTAAGGGTAAAAGATGATAGGTGACCACCCGGGTTCCAAATCGGGGAAATGCAGGCTTTTCCTCCCCCCATGGGGTAAGTGGGGGAGAAGAAAGTTTTGGGACAAAAGGGCCCGCGGGGCCGAAATATGAAACGGGAGCTCATGCAGAAAGCAGGTTCGCCATGGGTAAAATTTCCCCAAGCCCCAAATGTAGGACGAGATGTTTTACTAATAGGGAAAATATTAAAAAAAAAAAGGACCGATTTTGAAACTTTTTTTTTTTTTTTTTGGGGGGGCTGCTCCACTTTTAACAGAAATGGGGTTTTTTCCCTGTTTGGGGGGCTCTTTCCCAGAGACGACATTTTGCTCTTGAGCAATGTCCTTCTTTTTTTAAATGGCTTTTTCGGGGTACAATGGCCTGTTAGAAAGCCAATAAGGATTCCTTTTGATAGACAAAAAACATTTCTTTTGATCTTTTAGGGGGAGGGGGTTTAAAACTCAAACCCCCGTAAATAGGTAGTATTTTAAAAAAAAAAAAAAAAACATGGTAATTATGGGTTTTTAAAAAATGGCAGGCCAGCTGGTTTTTTCCCAAAGGGGTTTAAAATTTGGTTTTAAATTAAAGAAATACCCCAAAATTCAAATTGATTCCGATGGGACATAAAAAATTTATGGGTTCATTAGATCGGGGCCAATTATCCATTCTGTTGTCGGGAAACCCCAACTTCAGCAGCTGGCACCAAGCGGTTTACAACAACAAAAACAAAAACCGGTGATTTTACGAGGGGGGGTTTACGCCCCTTTCGCGGGGGCAAAAAAACCCCGAATAAACTATCCCGCCCGAGTGGGGGGGGAATTTCTTTTTCTTTGTTTTTTATTTAAAGAACTTTAAAGGGGGATTTTTAAAGAACAAAAAAGGAAAGATTTTTAAAGAACTTTAAAGGAAAAAACGAATAAATGAAAACAAAAACAAAAGTTTTTAATATTAAAACTTGAGAAAATAGAAAAAAAAAATTAAATAGGAAAAGTAAAAAAACCCCGTATTAAAGGGGAAAACACGATAGACAATGGGGTTATTAATGCATAATAAAAAAAAAATTATTACTCCCGGGGAATATCATCAAAGCCATCCCCTTTATTTAATGGGGCCAAACCCCAAAATTTTTTTTTTGTTTTTCCCCCGCCCCCTTATTGCTGTTATTTAGTGACACACAATATTTGGGGGTGAATGGGAAAACAGTGTAGACTTTAGTAAAAAAAAAAAAAACAAAAAAATAACCTAAAAGGTTTATAGAAAAGACAGTATTTTTTTCGGGTTTTTTTTTATTTTTAAATTCTCTTAAAAACAGATTTCTGGTGCTTTTGAATTTCTTCGGGTTTTTTCAGAAGTTTGGGGGTGTGTTCTGCTGGCTTTTTATGGTTCTGTCAATTTCCCCGCCCTTGAAGATTCCAGCTCATAATGTTGATTTTTAAAGATAATATTTGAAAGCAAAAAAAAAATTAAAAAAAAAAAAAAAAATTGAAAGGGGAGCACAAAAATATTTTTTTTTTTTAAAAAAACAACAAAATTATTTCCCGATTTCAAAAAATTAGAAATTTCCGGAAGTAAAAATAATAATAATCCCTTTTATTTTTATTGCCCGATTGGGAAACTATTAATCCCATTATTCCAGCAGAAAGGGCCAAGGAGTTTTAAATTATGTGTTTCCCAAATCGTAAAATAGGAGGTTTAATTGTCATCCCCCGGTTTGGGTTTCAAAAAGCGACCCCCTTGAACCTCTGGATTCTAGAGTCCCTTTAAAAAAATTTTAAAGGGGTTAGTAGGAAAAATTTTTTCCCCAAAGATAAAAAATCCCTTTTTTTAATTTTTTATTTTAACCTCCCCTTTTTCCCTCAATTTCTTTAAAATTTTTGATTTTTTTTTTTTTTTTTTTTTTTTTGGAAAAAGGCATTTATAGTCTAAAAAACTTGCCCCAAATTTAAATTTTTCATTATAACAAAGGGAAAAAAAAAATGGGTTTTGGTTTGAAAAACCCTAAAAATTTATGGGTCGACAGAAAAAAGGGATTTTTCCAAATTTTGTTCCCCTTTCTTTTAAAAAATATAAAATTTAAAAATTGGCCCTATTGAAATCTATTGGGGGAACAAATAAGGGAAAAAAGGGAAACTTATAAATTTTTTAAAAAAACCAAATCGGGGTATTTGAATTTAAACCAAGGGTTCCCCTTTTCTTAGGTAGCAAATTGCGCCCCTATCGCCAGGCCAGCCCCGTAAGCGAGAAAAACCCGAACAAAAAATTCCCCAAATTTTAAGTAAAATTGCCCCCCCCAAAAAACTGGCGTTTGAGAAACCAAAAAGGAAAAAGTTTCATATTTGTGTTAATCACTTTCGTGAGCATATCACAACTACTCAAACTGGGCTTTCAAAATAAATTTGTTTTGAAACCAGGATTTTAACACCGACCCAGTTTAAAAGGGGCCGACACCTTATCTATCAAATAAAAAGTCCAGGCAGGGCCCCAGCGTCGATGGCATGTTGAAAACCCCGGGTTTCCCCCTTTCAGAACACCGAATTTAAAAGCGACATCCCTAAAGGTTTTAAGATTTGGGATGGGTGACCATTCAAATTCTAATTTCTCGTGACCCCGGGCTTTTTTCCCCGGCCCCAAACTCAGGTGGGTGAGGTAAAATGTGGGTAGCGGTTTTTTAATTTTCCCTTTGCAAATGGGGGGTAAAACCCCCGTCGTGAAAGGGCCCCAGGGCAGTTTAAAAAGCGACTTTAAAACCCCATTTAAAAAAAAAGGGTCCAGGAAACTGAAAATGGTACCCCAATAATGGTTTCTACACCTCGAACTCTTTTACTTCACAAAAAAAACTACATATTTAATTTCTTTTTCGTGGAAGGAAACCCCGGGGTTTAATGTTTAAATCTTTTTTACCACCTAACCCCCCGATTTTTAAATGTTAAGGGTCTTTTTGGGTAAAATACTGAAAAGAAAATTTTTCAAATGAATGTGTGGAATAACAAGGAGAGACAGGGTGAGAAATCAGCGCATAGGGGAAAAAGTGAAAGTAGGACCTCGGGCAAAGAAAAAAAAAGAGGTAGGGGGAGAGGGTTTTCGGACTTAAGATTTTAAAAGAGCAAAGAGACAAAAAATTATGTGAGTAAGAGAATACATGAATTTCCCCCAAATGGGATGAAAAAGGGAAATAGAGGAAAAAACCAAAGATAAATGGAGGGACAAAGTTTAAAGAAGACCTAAGAGAGAAAAAGGGGGAAAGAAAAGGGGCGCGCTAAATAAAAAAGATAGGGAAAGGGGAAAAGGATTCAGGGAAAAAAAGGGTTCGACCCCAAGTAGGTTTGGGGAAAAGGCAAAGGGGGAAAAGGGGGAGGAGATACTCAAATTAATGGGGAAAAAATTTTCCCATTGGGTGGGACAAAAATTTAAAAAGGTTTCCCTTTGCCCTCCCTGGTTTTAAACCAAAATTGGCTTTTTTTAAACCACTTGACTACCATGCAGGTAGGGGGAAACCCCTGGGGGCCCCCATGATTTTTCTTTTATATCCAGTTTTTCTTTTTTTAAAAAGGGGTTATTTTCCCTAGAGGTTATTTTACCAAATAAGAGGGGGGGAAATTTCAAAATCAACGAACCCCGCTTTACCGGGGTTACCGGGCCCCGCGCCCTTGACTACCAATAGGTGTAGCCTCTGTAAGATGGGTTTAAAATTAAAAAAAAAAGGTTTTTGCCCTTATTTAATGAGGCAAATAAATTAATGATTGTTTCTCCCACCCCTTTTTGCTTTTATAAATTTAGTGACACGCAATATTTTTTTTGGGGTTTTGGGGAAAAAGTGAAAGACGTTAGAATTTAAAAACAAAAAAAAAAAAAACCTTAAAAGGGTTTAAAAAGTAGTAGACGTATTGTTTTGGGTTTTTTTCTTTTATTAAAAAAAAAAATTAGAAAAGTTTTTCCACTAAGGAAGTATCATTATTACTATTTTTTTTATTGTTTTTTTGGCCTGTCAAAGTGGTAAAAATTTGGGGGATCAACAGAATAGGAAAAATTTGATGACGGACATGGAAAAAGTAAAAAAAATTTTCATTTTTATTTTGGTGCACTGGTCCCAAAATTAAAAAAAGTGCACTGGTAGTCAATGGGGCACTGGTATTTAAAGTGGTTAAACGCGTAGTCGGGTTTAATCCGGGTTTGCGTAGGGATCCTTTGGTTCGAATCCCCCCCGTGAAAAAGGGAATTTTTTCCCTCATTAATTTGATTTTGGGAACCCCACAAAAATAATAGGGACTCTGAGAGTTAGGGGGTAAAAAAATGTTTTGACCTTTAAACCTCCCCTGGGGGGTTCCCTTTCCACTAAAGAGGTTATTATTATTATCATAAAAATCCATTTGCACTTACCTAAGCATCTTTGGCCCCCGATCACCCCTTTGGGATGGTGGGGGGGTGCCGGCGGGGGGCTAGGGGCGGGGGCGAAAGGGCCACCAAAACAGGTGAAAGCTGAGGGCGTGGTGGGCCCCGTCCGAAAAAAGCTCAATGGGGAGGAGGTTAAAAAAGGGAAAAAAGGGGGGGCCCCACAGTATTGGCCCAGAGCGGGAAATAGGCGGCGAACAGAAGGTGAGGCAGGGGCCCGTAGCCCAGCCCCCCCCTCCCGATGAGGCGGTCTGGAATGATATAAAAAAAAAAATAAATTTTTTTTAAGGGTTGGGTGGAAGAGATTCCCACAGGAAAATGCCCCCGCCCTTTAGGTGGGAAACATTATTGTTATTTTCTTTTTTACTTTTTTAAATTTTTCATTTTTTGTTTTTTTTTTTTTTTTTTCTTAATTTTTTTACGTTACCATTGTACTTTGGCCCCTAATAAAGCTTAAAAAAAAACAAACCCAATTACTTTAAATTTGGTAAAATTTTAGGGAAAGTTTAATATTTTTTCCCCCTATTACCCTTTTTTACCCCAAAAAGTAATAGGTTTGTGCAATTGATCCCCTCGGGAAGCTGATGACAATGCAATTAAAGGGTTACTTTTATTTTTTGGTGAAAGTATTAATATGGGGAATTTAAAGGGACAAGCAATTTTTAAAAACTGCTGCTAGGGGCCTAGTGCGTAGCCTAATTGGTCAAGTAAACTTCTGGGGAATACCGGGAACGTTAGAAAAACGGTAGGCAAAATAATGGGGAATTGTTTTGGGCCACTTTGGCATAACTCCCAAAGTATGACGGGTGCATAAAATTTTTCTAGGGTTTAAAGGTCCCTTTTGATTTAAAAATTTTAAAACCCCTTTGGGGAAAAATATGTTTTCTGCCCCCTTTTAACTTGCCACGAATTCTCTTTTATTTTTATGGGCGTTCTTCACACCTCGCCCGTTTGTGTTTAAATTTTTCCTTCTTTTCATTTTTATCTATTTCCCTTCAAAATTTTCCTTGGTAGGTACTTTGAATTTTTGTTTAGAAGTACCAAAAGGGGGGGGGGGTTTGGAATAGACCCGCCATAAGCAAAAAACCCCGCCCTTTATTTGGTTATCGGGAATATTTTTAAATTTATGTTATTCATCCATTTTTTTGTTTTTTTTTTGGTTCTAAATTTTAAGTTTTTTCATTTTTTTTTTTTTGTTTTGTACTTTAATTATTTTTTTATTAAAAAAAGAATTAAATTTAAAATTTAATGGTTTTTTTTTTTAAAATTTATGGTTTAACTTTTCCCTTTCCCTGAAAAAAGAAGATGAAAGCTCCCCAAAAAGTAGCCCTCGGCGGGCCCCGGGGCCCCTTTGAAAGGTTTTTAAATTTTGTGCGGGATCCCTGTGGTTTTTGGCCAGGTCCTCCATATACCTGAGGGAAAAAATTTTAAGGAAAACAGCTATGTAACAAAAGGGTTTTTCGGGTCCCCCTGATTTTATTTTAATTTATTTTGTTCTTACTTTTAACAATAATAAATGAAATTTAATTGAAAAACCGAATAAATTTATTTTTTATTTTATTTTACCCAAATTTTTCTTGTTTATTTTTTTTTCTTAACATAGTTTTTTTAATTTTTTAAAATCATTACTTTTTTTGTTCACAAAGAGTTTCTGTACCTGGGGAAATTTTTTTTTTTTCTGTTAATTTTAAGGCGGACTTTGTGAACCCAGAGGGCCGTTTTTTCAAAACCCAGGGGGCATGACAAGTTATCCCCCCTTTTTTGGGTTTTTTCCCACATAATAATAACCCGGGGTTTTCTGTTGGAATAAGGGAGCTTAAATCTTCAAATTGGGCGGGAAAAAAAAGAAAAATTTATTATTAATTTTTATGCCCAAGGGAGGGTTTAATTTTCTTGATGGGTAACCATTCTTTTTAAACCCCTTTGGGGGATGCTCCCAATAGTCCCTTTTCCCCAGCCAACCCGGGACTGTTTTGTGATTTTTAAGGGGAAAAAATGAGGGTAACACCTTCGCCCGTAAAAAAGGGACCTTTGCCCATGCAGGGGAAAAAAGGGGACTTTTAAAAGCCAAAAAAAAAAGTTAATAACTCTAAATACCCAAAAAACGGGTTTGGGATTTTCATAAAGTATTTTTACCAAAAGTTTGTAAAATTTCAAAAAAGTTTATTTTTTCCCCAGATAGATTAATACCCCGAGCATATCAAATTATCAAACTTACTATTTCTTTTTTTTTTGAAGGTAAGTATTTTATTTTTAAATCATATACACCGACCCATTTAGTTTGGGTTTGGGACAAAGGCGGGGACTTGAAACCCTAAAGGTTTGGTGGGTCAAGCCCCGGTTTTCACGGGGGTTTTTGTAGAGCGATTTGGGATTTTAAGTTTTTATATCACAAAAGTGATTAACAAAAAATTTAAATTTGGGAAAACCCCACCCACAAAGCTATTTTCCCCAAAAAAGGGTTTTGTATTTTTTAAATGAAACCCCTTCACGGAAACCTCCCTTTAACAGCGAACCCCAAAAAAGGGACTTGAGGGAAGGGTTGCTTCATCATTTTGATAGTCCTTGAGGAAATTTGGGGGAAGGGAAAAAAGACGGGGAACTGCTTTTGGGGAAAAAAAAAAATAAAACCCCTTTAAAATAATAAAAAATAGCCCTTTTTTTTGGAAGGTAACCAAGGGGGGGGTTAGTGCTTAAATCATTTCACCATAACGTCAGAGCCTTTTTATTAGGGGTCATTTTATAAAATTTAAATGGGAAAAATTTTTCATACACGGGGTGGGATTCAAACCCGGACAGATCCCCTTTAGCTACCTGCTTTTCCAGACTGGGCGGGTTTTCCATTTAAAATTTCTATTTTTTTCCCGCACAAAAACCCAAGAGTATTTTTATGTGAAAAAAATTTCCAAAGGGGACGTAATTGTTTGCCCCGGCGGATTTGGGAACCCCCAGGAACCTTTTAAAATTTTTGGATTCTTTGGTGCCGCCCCTTTACCACTTTGGGGAAACCCGGGCTCATTAAAACAATCTTATATTTTTTACAATGTATAAAAAAAACTTCTAAAGGAAACATTTCCCGAGGCATTGTCCCCACACTGAGGCAACGTTACCTCTCTAAACAGTTTAAACTAACCTTTTCCCCTGAAATTTTCCCCCGGCGCATTTGTCCCTTTTTTCCAAGGACCAAAGTTTTGGTTTGCGGGTTAAACATTTCCAAACCCATTTGGGCCCCCAAAAGAGCCAAAGGTTTCAAAGGGGCGGGGCGAAGGGAGTGAAATGTAAAGTTTTGAAAGGTCTTTTTTTAATGAGAGAGAACCAGATTTCTTGGTAATTTTCGGGATAGCTCTTTTAATCCGTTTGGGGACATTAGTTTTACATTTTTTTTTTTAAAATCTAAATTTTCCACTTTTATGAAGTGAAAAAGCATGTGAAACTTTATCTTTGGAAAAAAGTCTTACTTTAATGGAGAGCAGCAGAGGGAGATCGGCCCCCAAAACAGGAGAAAACAAGACAGTAGGGGGGGGGTAGGTTTGATTTCCCGGTTTTCCCCGGAGAAGGGGGTCGATGGCTTTTCCCCGAGAGCATGGGGGTGATCCCAAAACCCCCCCTTTCCGAACATACGCTCCCATGCCGTCCCGGATCTCGTTGCCAGTTTCCCTTGCATGGGTGGAGGAAAAAATGATAAAGCTCAGAGACTGAAAATTAAAAAATTATTTTTAAAGTTTTTGGGGGGAAGGGAAAAGTTATCCCTTATTTTTCACAATTTTCATAATAAACAAAAAAAAAAATTATTTTTTTTTTTAAATTTTTTAATTTTATTTTTGACCTAGTTGCGGGGGTTTTCGGGTAAAACCCCTTTAAAAATTAACACGGGCGACCAAATACCCTCCTTTCGCTGGGGGGTTCGTACCCCCCTACCCCATTAATTTAAACCCCACCCTGGGTGGGGCCGGGAAAAAGCCGCCTAACGGGGTTTTGGAGGGGACGGGAAATTTTTTCCCAAAAAAGGTTTTTGTAAAAAAGGGGAGTCGAAGGGTTTCCGAACTGGACTAGGGGCCCAGGGGTTCATCATAACCTTTTACCCCCAACGGAGTGTTTTTTTTATTTTAATTTATAATATGAAACAAAAAATTCCCTTAAAATCTTTATGTTGATATGCAGGTATACATTTCTTTAATAAATAATAAACCCTTTGTGAAAGGAAAACCCACCGGGCGAGGTTAATACTAAAACTTTTTTTACCCCCAAAATAGATTTCTCATTTTTTTTGTGGTAACAAATAAAATAATGAAAAAAAATTTCATCCCACGGGGTGGGATTTGAAATATTTTACATACATCATTTTTAATTTTCACCAATATGTAAAATTTTTAAGGACCTTAATAAAACAATAAAACCTTTTTTTAACTAAATTTCAAAAATTTTTGAAGAACCCGTTCGGGGAGTTAACCCCGGACAAAGAAAACAGACAAACGAAAGGCTAAACTGTAAGTACCCAAAATAAAACAGAACCGCACTTGGTTGTTTTACAAAAAAAGAAGTCCATTTTGGGAAGGAAATAAAAATGGCTTAGAGGGGAAACCCCTCTAAACAAAAAAAAATGAAAGTAAAAAAGAAGGGTTTCTTATTTTTTCCTTTTTGGGCCTGTGTTTTTGCTTTTGGGTGTGACATTTTATTTTTTTTTTCTCTCTCTCTCTCTCTTTCTCTTCTCTCCCCTCTCTCTCTTTCCCCTTCTATTTCTTTCTTAAACTTCCCCCCTTTTGTCGACCCAATGGGGTCTTCCCCTTGGGAATGATTGAGCGGAAATCATGGGTTTGGGTGGAAGACCCTCACAGTGTAGAACCTCCCTTTAAATTGAATTGAATATTTTTTATTTTTTTTTACAAGAAATATTATAAAACAAATTTCCCCCTAAAAGCAAAGGGTTAATTCTGAGGAGTCATAAAAAAAATATTATTGTAAAGCCCCGCTAAAACCAAAAAAAAAAGTTAAAAATTACATATTGTTTTTAATCCCCCCCTTTTTTCCGTGATTTCACAACTACCAAATTTCGCTTTTACAAAAATCTACGCTAAAACCGGGGAAATTTGGGAACCGCCAAACCCCCAAGGTTACAAGTCCGCTCCCTTTTTCGATAAAGCAACTGAGGTGGGTAAGCCCGAAAACCCCTCCCGAGCATGTAAAAGCCAGACCCGTCGGGGGGAGTTGAAAAATTTTTTGTGCCCAGGAACCCGGGCCCGGGTAAATTTATGGCGAAAGCCCAGAATTCCCCGGGGGACTTGTACAGATTTTCATCATCGCACCCCCAACATAGCAGCGCCCCTTCGGGGCCAGGGTCTTCGAGTTCTGGGGAATCCTTTCCCCGTGGCAGACAGATTTGGCGTTCGTGGCAGACAGAGGGCCCGTTCCCTTGCCCAGCCCCGGTCGCCACACCGAGATAAAATTAAATTCTTGTCAGGGTGGAATTTTTTTGAGATTTCTTTAAAAACCATGCCTGAAAAAAAAATTAAGAAAAATAATGATAACAATAATTTTTTTTATTTGTTTTTTTTTAGGGTCAAAAATTTTTATTTGGGGGGAGGGGAGAGAGAGGGGGACACCCGTTTTGGTATGGGAGGGGCCCTTTTAGTTTTTAGTCCTATTTTTAATTTTTACCCTAACAAAGTGTAAATGTAGGTAGTTTACCTAAACCCCGTTCAATTCGCCCGGGATGACTCAAATCATAACTTCAATAAGTTTTTTTAAATTTTAGATACCAAAAATTTTATTTACCTATTGGTCTGTTGTGAAGTTTTTCGTTTGGGTTTTTTTTTGTACGGGGTGTCTTGGTAAAATCATTTTAAAATTAAATGCCCATTTTTTCGAAAATTTTGTTTTTTCAAATCGGGAAAAAAATACAACTTTACAAATATATTCCCGATCCCGTTAGAAAGCACTGTAGTTTCTGGGAAGTGTTCTCCCGCAAAACGACCGTTTGGGCCAAAAGTGAAAAACCCTTTTGACAAGTTCTAATGTTTGGAAAACGATTTAGGTCGATGGTTAGCGAAAGTTTTTTTTTTAAAACCCCCCAAAGAAAAACTCGTTATTTTCATGTTTTTTTAAAATTTTTTGTTTTGCGTTTTTGCTCATTGCTGTTAGCTCATTTTAGTTTTAGCGGGATCTACTGAATTTAAAGGGGGCCGTTTTAAACGTTTTTTAAAAAAATCAACCCAATAAAATTTAAAATTTGATATGAAAATTTTTTGCCCCCTTTTTGGGGGTTTTTTCCCCCTTTTAATGCTTTAAAACAAATCGCCAAATTTTGTAATCTTTTTGGGAAAGGCTTATCTTAGTCCCTATTTTTCTTTGTGTTACAAGGCCCACTGGGTTTTAAAAATTTTTTGGCTAGGCAATGATGTTTTCTATCAGTTTCCCATTTTTTAAAAAAAAAAAGGGGTTTAAAGGGGTGGAAAAATTTAATTTCCCCCGGTAATTTTATGGGGCCCCTACGTAGACAAAAAAAAAATTAAATGTTTTTTCCCTTGGATGAAAGATGTTCTGAACAAGTCCCCTTTGGTACTTAGTATTTAATGTGCTATTTGGGGAACCCAAGGTATTGTAGAGTTTTTGTTGGTTCAAATCCCACCCAGTCCCTAATTTTTTTTTCCTAGTATCTTTTTATATAAAGGGTAAAAGGGGACACAGACCACGATGATCATCGCTCAACCCCCAAACCCGTAAAGCCCTGGGAAAGGGCTGAAAATTTGGTAGGGTTGCTTTGTCTTTTTAGTCTGGGATGGCAAAAAGGGACGGGTTTTTTTAAAAACTCCCACACAACACCTCCATTGAAAAAAAAGGATTTTTTGCTTTCAGGGCCCAAAGGGCCTCGGCCCCAAAGGGGCGACACCCCCGTAGTAAAAATTTTAGGGGGTTTGTGATTAACAAAATAAGACAAAAGGGTGGTATGCAGAGTCCTCACTGTGGGGATCCCGGGGGGTCATTTGCCCCTTCAGCTTTTTTGTTAGCAGAGATGTTTTTTTTGAATTTCCCTGGGGGTTTTTGCCCCTTCAGTTTACTTTGAAAGAAGACATTGAAATAATTGTAAAGTTTGAAGTTTTCCCTATAGCAGGGCTGTCAACCCATCGATTGAAATTGTTTGGATGTTTTTGGGTAAATTTCCCCGTGCAAAAAGGGGGTGAGAAAATTTTCTAAAGTAAAAATGTTTGGGGAAAGGGGTTTTTGGCATCTCACCAATTAAAAATCTAAAATCCCCCTTCCTTAATTCATGGGGAATTTTAGGGGGTTTTTGTGACACTTAAAAAATTAAAAATTTTGGGTTTTAAAATTTTTCTTTAAAACCCATTAAAGCTCAAATTAACATTGAATCTGTAGGGAGGGGGGAGGGGGGTGATTGCAGGGGAATTTCTGAGACTTTATATAGATTTTCTTATGTAAAAGTTGGGACCTTTCCCCCTATAGAAATGGGGGACCCCCCTAAGGGGAACCCTGTGGGATATAAAAAAATAAAAAAAATGTCTCGGGAATTCCGGCCGGGGGTTTTTATCTATGGTATTAAATTACTAAAAAAATTTCAGTTTTTTTTTTGCTTTTTTAATTTTTTCCCAAGGTCAAAAATTTTATTAGGGAAAAACCCTTAAAATTTTTGGCAAAAAAACAAGGGGGAAAATTGAAAAAAAAAATAAAAAAACCCCAGGGAATATAGTTTTTTTAAACTTGCTACCCATTTTTTTTTGTTTACTTGATGCTGCAAAAGGGTTTTACATACCCAAAATTTTTTTTAAACCCTTCAGCCCATGTAAGCCCTATGAATAAAATTAAAAATATTAAAAACCCTTGGGTTTTTTAATTTTTAAATGTTTAAAAAGTTTTTCCCAAATGTTGGGATGAACGGGTTAAAAAAAAAACCCCATAAAATGGGGACACTTGCTTTTTAAAATTTTAAACCCACTTTTTTGAAAAAATTGGGCACTCACTTTAAAAAAAGGGCCCCTTTGTGTGCTGTACTTCAAAAGAACAAAATTTTTTTAAATTTATATATAGCAGTGTACCCAAGACCCAAAAGGTCTTTTAATTGTTTTAAAGCTAAAAATTTAAATTTTTTTATAGTTAGCTTAAAGGCCCAAAGAAAAATCAATTTAAACCATATTTTCTGTAAAAATATTCTTTTCTCCAGTTTCTTTTTGGTTGTGGAATATACAGTATTTTTCAAAAAGGGGGCCACCCCCTGTAACTTTTGAATGCGACGGAATTTTTAAATTTTCTGTAAAGTCCAAAGTTTAGGAAGTGTTTTACCCCCAATCCTGGGTTTTTTAAAATTTGGGCCCCCAGTGGGCCCCCTTTCCCCGGCTTTGGCCATATTTTTTAATTTTTCTTGAGAATTTTAAATAGAATGCTATATTTTTTATTCCTTTAAATTTAAAAAGTCCAATTAGGCTGGAGTATAATGAGCTTTTATAATTTTCAAAAATTTAAATCAGGGGTGGAGCTATTTAAGGGGGTGAAAGGGTTTTAAAAAACGGTTAAAACGCTGTATTTCCAGATTAAGATTTTTTTAGTACTCTTTTTATTTTCATGGGTTTCCAAAAAAATTTTTTTTAACACCATATGAAATAAAAAAAAATTTTCTTGTTTTTTTCCAATCGGGTTTCATGTAAGGTTTTTGAAAAAGAAACTTTTTTTCTCACGTAAATTTTTTCCCGGGGTAAATTAATGGGTTCTCGAAATTGGATTTTTAAGGTGAAAGTCTGCAGCGACGGTTTTTTTTTATGCTTGAAATAAAAAGAAAATTTAAAAGGAAAAGGGTTTTAAAAGATCAAAAAAAAGCCTTTTGCAAAGTTTTTTTTACGAAAAGGTGGGGGTAAAGTGGATGAATTTTTGTATTGGGATTTTTTTTTTGTTGGGGAAAACAATTACCCATAAAAAAAAAATAATTCCTAAAAAGGGGAATTTCACTTAAATAAACATAAAAAATGCAAAAAATTAAATGAAAAATTTTTTTCTTCTAAATCAGTCCCGGATTTTTTTTACTTTCCTTATCCTAAAAATGGGAAAAGTATTGTTTTTCGTCAAAAAATTTGACCTCCCCATTTTTTCACATTTCTGGACGAATCATACCCCTAAGGATACCAAAAAAGTTGTTTTCAGCCGGGGGCCCCGGGGGTAGTTGTGGGGTTTTCTTTTGGTGCTGTCTGTGTGTGTGGTGTAAAAGGGATACTAAAGGAAGGGTAAGAGCTAGGACTTGAAATTTGGTAGGAAAATTAATTTTTTACCCCAGACAACCACGAAACTTTTGGTTGAAATCGGCCGCAAAGGGGGCCGCGGGCCGAAAAAAATTGGCCGAAAGCCCCGTTTTTTTTGGGAATTTGGTTAAAGATAAAAAAAAAGTTAGAGAAAAAAACATTTTTTTGGGATTAAAAAAAAAAATTTATTAGTCTATTCTTATCATTTTTTTGTTATTTTTAAAAATTTTTTTTGAAACTCGGCCCCCAATTTCCCGGGGTATTTTGGGGGGCCCCCCGGGCTTGGCCCTAATTTTTTTTAGTATTCATCCTGTTTGGGAAGTTGTGACATATCAAACCCAATTTGTTTTTAAGGTGTGTTTTACAAATTTTTATTTTAAATTTTTTTAGATAAAATGTTCCCTTTTAATACCGGGGGTTTTTGGGGCCCCTTTTTCCATTCCTAATTGAAAAGGAAAGTTTGTGATGTTTACCCCCCAGATTTTTTTTCTATCTCTAAAAAAACACATTGTAAATCATTTGGAGTCAGTCCGGATTTTCTTTGAGGGCTGGCTTTTCCGGGCCTCCCCCAGGTGGTTGGGGAATAAATGTTTTAGGGGTTTGGGGGTTTTTTTTCTTGCAAATTTGGAGGGTAACCCCCCCGTTAGGGATATGACCATGCATTTGAAACGCGATTTTAAAACCCTAAAATTTAAAAAAAATCTTACGGTGGTTGCTAGAAATGTATACCGGTCTCAAAATTAAAAAAAAATTATCTGGGAAATTTAGAAAAAAAAATTTACCGGGGTTCAAGCCCAAAATTTTCGGGTTTTAAAAAATTAAACCAATTCAATTATTTTAAAGAGGAAAAGAGAGAGGAGAGAGAAAAAAGAGAGAAAAAAATCCGGCCCGGGATTTAGAAAAAATTGATTTTTTTTTAATTTCGAATTTAGTTAGGGGTTTATTGAAGTGTTTTTTCCCCTTATTAGGAATTATTTTTTTTCCTAGGGTAATTTGTTTTTCCTAAACCCAAAAAAAAATCCAATCAAAATTCACCCATTTTAAACCGGACAGGGTCTTAAAAAAAATAGGGGGTTAAAATGGTTTTTTTTAAGGGATTTTTAAAAGCTTCTCCTTTAAATTTTTTTTTCGATTTAAAGCATAAAAAAACATATATGTCGTGAAAGACTTTCACCCCCTTAAAAAATTCCCAAATTTTCCCGAAAACCACCTTTTAATTTAGGGAAAAAATTTAAAACGTGAAAAAAAAAAAGTACTTTTTCAAAAATTACTTTTGCCCCTGTTTGGGAAAAAAAACAAGAATTTTTTTTTTTTGATTTTTTTTGGTGTAAAAAAATTTTTTTAAATTTTTGGGAAAATAAAAAAATCCCAAAAAAAATTAAAACTAACGTAAAATTTACAGCGTGTAACAGTTTTAAAAACTTGCCCCCTACTAGCCCCCCCCTGAAAAATTTTTTTTTAAAAAATTTTAAAAACTCATTAAAAACCAATTTTTATTTGGGTTTTAATTAACAGGAATAAAAAATATGGGCTTTCCCTTTTAAAAATTTCCCTCGGGGAAAAATTAAAAAAATAGGGCCCAAAAACCCGGGGGAAGGGCCGCGGGGGCCCCAAAAAAAAATATAAACCACAGGAGGGGTCATGGGGCTTTCCCTATATTAGGACTTAACAAAATTTTGAAAAATTCCGTCGCTTTTAAAAATTCGAGGGGGGGGGGCCCCCTTTTTCTGAAACTTTCTGAAACCCTTCCCATAAATTAAATTTTAAAAAAAAATTCCCAAGTTAAAAATAAATTTATATTTTTGCCCTGAAAAATATTTCTTTTTAAATTTTACAACTTTGAAATTTTCCCTGTTTGTTTGGGCCCTCTTTACAGATTGAAAAAAAAGAAAAAAAACCCTTTAAAAGGGTTTAAGTTCCAAAAAAGAAAGTGTAATTTTAAATAAAAAAAAAAAAGTCCCCTTTACAAAAATTTTTTTTAAGCCTTGCAAAGTGGATTTTAATTTGGGGGGTTTTGCTAAATTACCTACAATAAAAATTTTTTTGTAAAGATTTCCCGTTTTTGTGTCAACCCCTTTTTGGGACTAACAGACACTTTCCCTTTTTTCCCTAACAACCATAATTTGAACTGCCCTTGAAAATTTGGGTATTTTAAAAAAATTTAAGGGGGAAAGGGGAGTGTTTGAGAGCCCCCTTTTTCCCTACCTTGTTGCTTTTAAAAACAAAATACACCCAAATTTTTAATTTCTAGTTTCTAATGTAAATACCTATTCACATAAGCCTCCCATCTGAGGGGCAAGAAGTGCCCTTATATTTCCCCATTTAGGTGCTTGTGGCTAATTTTTAAAAAACTAAATTTTTTTGTGGCCCATAGGATTCAAAAAAAAAAGGTTTACATATTCTTTTTGGTTAAATTTTTAAGAACTTATTTTGGACCCCTTTTGTTGAAATAGGGAAAATAATGTTTTGGTAAAAATTACTTCTTTAGTCCCCTTGCCAATTTACATATAAACCCCCCAGCAGGGAAATTTTTTTTTCTTTTCTCTCTTTACTTGGAAATCAAAGGTCCTCTTGTACCTCGTAAGGAAAAATAATTAACAACTTGTATAAAATAAAAACCAGGGGGCCCCCTTACAAGAAGGGGAAAAAATAAATTTTATTATGGTTTTTTAAAAAATTTTTTTTAGGCCCCCCAAAGGGGGAAGGGGTATCCACACGTTTTTGGGCATAAGAACCCAAGAAAAAATTAAAAAAATTTTAAAAAGGGGAAAATTTACGGGGAAAAGAATTTTAAAAGGGGAATTTAAAAGGGGGCCCCCCGGGGGAAAAAACTATTTTTTTTTTTTTTTTTTTTTTTTTTTTTTTTTAAAAACATGGGCATGAAAAAAAAAAGGACTTGGGGGATCCACAATTTTTAAAAAATTTTCTAATTACAGTTAAAAAGGGTTTTAAAACCTTTTTTCCGGGTTTTTTTTTTTTTAATTCCGTATTCTTTATTATTTTTTTAATTTTAAAAGTTATTTAAAAATGCACAAAAAAAATTTTTAAATTTTTTTTTTTTTTTCAGCGGGAAAAAGGCCCGGGGGAAAAAATTGCCCCAAAACCCCCAAAGAAAATTTTAACAGCTTATGAAAAAATTTTTTCCCCCAGCCAGAATTTCCCCCAATCGTTTTTTAAAAAAGTCCGAGAAGTTGCCCAAAAAGACCCAACTTTTTTAAAAAAACATTTTGTTCAAATGGGGAAATTTTTCCCCAAAAGGGGCAAGCTTTTTTTAAAAAACTTCCTTTTATTTGGGATAAAACAGGATATTTAAAAAATTTTTCCAAAAAGAATCAAAAAAAAACCCTTTAAGGGTCTCCCCGGGGGTTTTCCCCAAGGGGAAACCAGATGTTTCAAAAGGGCCCGAAGGGGGGTTTTTGGCCCTTTTGTGTTTTAAAAAAAAAGTTTTAAATTAAAGGGGTTTGCAGAAGTTTTTAGATGAACCCAAACTTTAAACCCCGGCGGGTTTTGTAGCATCATTTTACCAAACCTCCCCTAAAATAAATTTTTTAAAAAAAAGTGATCTTTTAAATAAATTTTAAGGGTTTTTCCAAAAAATTCCCCTTTTGGGAAAAAATCCTAAAAAAACCAAAAAAGCCCCTTTTTGGAAAGAAAAATTGCAGTTCTTTAAAAATCGAAAAAAAAAAGAGAATTTCCCGCATGGCAAAACCCCAAAAACCCCCAAAAGGGAAAAAACAGAATAGTATCTTCACAAAGTATCATCCCCGGGCCTTTTTTTTGGGGTTTTCCCCCAAAAAATAGAAAAATTTTTGGGAAAAATTAAAAAAATTTTAAATATCTTTATGATTCAAACTGCCCCTTAGATCAACAGTAAACATTTTAGTTTTAGGTTTTTTCATTTTTAAAATTTTCTGGATTAAAAAAAAATAAGGGGTGCTTTTTTTTTTAAAATTTCTGGAGATACCCTTTTTTTTTTGGGAAAAAAAAAAAACCTTAATTGAACAAAGGGGGGCTTTAAACGCCCCGGAAAAAATTTTTAAAAATCAATGGGGGAGCCCCAAAACCCGAAAAAAAATAAGGCTTTAAAAGTTTGGGAAAAAATAAAAAAACCCAAAAATTTGGGAAAAACCCTTAACAAATCCACTTCTGTAAAATCCCCCAAAAAGGGGGAAAGGGGGAAAAAAATTTACAAAATCAAAAACCCCCCTGAGGGGTCCCCGAAGAAAAAAAAGTGAAACCCCCAAAAAGGAAAGGGAAAAGGAAAAAAAAAAAAAGAAAATTTTTCAAGAACTTTAAAAAGGAAAAAGTGAAATAGAAAACCCAAAAAAGATAATTCTATCCCCCATGTGCATGCCATGGGGGGGGCCCCCCAAAAACCCTGTTGGGCATTCAACATTTGCCCAAACCCGTTTAAATACAAATCCCGAGGGAAAAACATGAGGAGGAAAAAATTTTAGTGGGTTTTTGGGAAAAAACAGTTGCCCCCCAACATTTTAGAGGAGAAAGGTTTTTCCAAAATTTTCCCTTGGGGGGAAAATTTGTTTAAAACCAAAAAATTTTTTTGGGGCCCGGGGGAAAGCTCCCCCACAAATGAAAAGAAGCCCGCACAATTTTGGAAAAAAGCGCGGGGGGGAAAACCAAAAGCAAACGTACAAAAATGTTACGGTTTAAAAAACCAAAGAAGTAAAAAAAAATGCAGAAAACCAAAGGGTAGCAAAACAAAATTTTACGTTCAAGGATGTTCCCCAAGGTTTTTAAACCCCAGGGGGTCTCTTTAAATCAGGGGTGTTTTTTTCAGATGACCCGGGGGGGGGGTTTTTAACCTGCGGGTGAAGAAAATTTTTTTGCAGAGGGGGGCCCAAGATAAGTTTATGACCCTTTTTTTGGGTACAGAGGGCCAAAAAAGTTCCCCGGGGGCCCCCCGGGAAAAAAGTGGGGAAAGAAAACCCATTTATAAGTCCATACTAGGTAAGGGAACCCAAAAAAAAGAGGGCTTTGTTTAAAATGTTTTTGGGGGAAAGGGGCTACCGTCTTGGCTGGGCAGTTAAAAAAAAGCACCCTTTTTAATTTTTTTAGGTAAATAAAAACCCCCCTAGGGAAGTAACAAAAGTTTTTTTTGTTTTAAAAAATTGAAAAAATCCCCAAAAATGATACCCTTTAAATAATTTTTTTATTTTTACCAGGGGAAAATTTTTTTGTTTTTTTAAATTTTTTTTAAAACCCCAAAAATTGTTCTAGCTTCAAAAAAAATTTAGTTTTTAAAAAAAATTCATATTTGTGTTTTTCCCCTTTCGTAATGGCAAAAAATTCAAACTTTTTTTCCCCCAAAAATTTGCTTTTTTTTGGAATTAACCCCAAATAAGGTTTTTTAATAACACCGCCTTTGGGGGAAACAAGCCACTGAAGTTGGGGCCCCAAAAAATTTGTAACTTAAAATTTTTTTCTTCCCGAACGTGAGAGTCACAAGTTTCTCTCGGAGGGGCGGGAATTTCCCAAAGAGTCCCTTTTTTTTACAGTGTCCCTTCAGAAAGGGGGGTGCCCCCGTGTCCCCAAAAACCCCCCCAAAGGGCTGAGGGGTCCATGTGTTTGCCCCGGGGGCCCCCTGTATGATTTTCCGGGTTTTTTTTTGCGACTTTTTGGGGGAAAGGGAAAAAAAGAATTTTCTGCAGGGAAAAAATTTGGAGATTTTGGCCCAAAAGACCCTTTTGGCATTTTTGGGGAAAAAATTTTTCCCCCCCGGGAATTACCCTTTTAAGGGTTTTAAAAACCAAAAAAGTCTACAATTTTTGGGGGTTTTTTTGTAAATCTAAAATTTTGTGTATTTACATAAAAAACAAAGGGTGGGGGGGTTTTTTTTGTCCCCCGGCAATCCCCCACCAAACCAATTTTCCTTTTTTTTTGGGCCCCCTTAGACATTTTTTTAAAAAAAGAGGGGGGCCTTTTTGGGGGGGAATTTCAAACTATGATTGAGTTTTTTTTTGGGGGTCACAAAAGTGATTAAAAAAAAACAAAAAAAAATATTTAAATTTTTGGGTTTCAATTGTTTTGGGAAAAAAATAGCTTTTAGGGGGGGTTTTTTTTTAACCCAACACCTAAAGGGAAAAAATTGTCCCCCTTTTTTTCCCCCAGAGGGAGGGGGGAAAGGGGTTTGGGGGGCTACAAAAAAAAAGGGGGAAAAGCGTCTAAAAAACTCCTGTTTCTTTTGGGGGCGAAATTAAAAAAAAAGGGGGGAAACCCCCCCTCTTGGGAAAAAAAAAAAAAAACAAATAAAAAATTTTAAAAATTTTAAAAAACCCCCAAAAAAAATTTTATATTTTACTGGGGGAAAAGAAAAACCAAATTTTTTAAAAAAAAAAACAATTTAAAAAAAAAAACAGATTTTTTTTTTTTTTTACAGGGGGAAAAAATAATTTCCAATTTTCCAATTTCCTAATAATCCTTTTTTTCCCCCCCCCAAAAAAAGTCCCTGCAAAAAATAGGGGAGGGGTGGTTTTTGGGGGGGTGTTCAAAATTTTTAAAAAAGTTGTTTTTAAAAAAACCCCCCGAGGGGGCGGAGCCCGTAAAAGGGGGGGGGGAAAAAAAAATTCCGGGGGGATCTTTCGGGGATTTTTGGGGAAAACCCAAAGGGGGGGGAGGGCCTGCAGTAAAACCCCATGGAGAAAAAACCGCCTTCTTACTGAGCCCGCTGAATTTTTCTTGTGTGGGAAGGGGGGTGGGGGGGGTTTTTTTTAAGGGGGGAGTGAGGGGGGTTGGGCCCCCTTTTTTTTGGGGGAAAAAAAGGGGTTTCCCCTCTATTAAATAAACAGTGAAAAATTTTCAAATACCCCTTTGGGGAAAAATTTTATCCTTTTTTTTTTTATCATTTTTCGCCATTTTTACTGAGACCCCTTTTATGCTTTTAAAAAAGGGGAAAGGGGGGCCCTTTGTTTTCGATCAGAAATTTGTTTTTTTTTCTTTTTAAATCTATACCCCAAAATCAAATTTTTTGTTTTTTTCCCTTTTTTGGGAAAATTTTTTTTTTTTTTCCCTTTTTTGGGCATTAGTATTTTGTTTGGAAAAAAATTTAAAAAAAATTTAAAATTTTAAAAAAGTTGTTTTTCCCTTTAAAAAAAACCCCAATATTTGGGAAAACAAAAATTTTTATTATGTTTGTTTTTTTTTTTTAAAAAAAAAAAAAAAAATTTATTTTCTTTTCCCCCTTTCAAATTTTTTTTTTTCTTCTCTTCCCGTTCCCTTCAGATAAAAAGCGCCACTGTCCAGCTGTGGGGGAAAAGGTTTTCCCCAAAACGAAGAAGAGACAAAGACCCTCCGTCCATTTTTTTCCCCCAGGACCGAAAGTTTTTTTTATTCTGGGGCTGAAGAATGGGGGGGTGGAACCTTTTTTGGATATCAAGTAAAAAGGGGTTCCCCCCCCAAACCCAAGCCTTCATACTACAGGGGGAGATAAAAAGGGGAAAACCTAGCCCCGACTAGCCCCTTATACTAAAAGGTGAATACAGGGGTTTCCCAGCCCCCCGTACCCCTTCTATAAAAAGGGAATACAGGAGTCCTAGCCAACTAAAGCCTTCATACAAAAGGTTTTTATTTTAAGGGGGGGGGGCCAGGGGCCCAAAAATAAAAACCCCCTTTTTTTCTACGGTTTGGGGTACAGGGGGGGGGGCCAACCAGACCCAAAAAACCCTTAAAATTTTTAAAATGGGTTTTTGGGGTCCCAGCCCGGGGTACGCCTTTTTTAAAATACAGGTAGTACAGGAGTCCCAGCCCAAAGTACGCCCCTTTTTTTCTACAAAAGGTTTTTTCAAGGGGCCTAGCCAGACTAAGCCTTTCCCATAAAAGGGGAGAAACAGGGTTCCCCCCCAGAAAGTACGCCCTTTAAAAAAACAAGGGGGGGGATTTTTGGAGTTTTCCCCCCCAGAAAAAACCCTTTTTTTTCACAGGGGGGATACGGGCCTTTTTCCCAAAGTAAACCCCTTTAAAAACTACAGGGGGGGGTAAAAGGGGTCCCAGCCAGACGTACCCCCTTCCCCCCTACAGGGGAGATACAGGGGTCCTAGCCCCCCCTACGCCTTCAACTACAGGGGGAGATACAGGGTTTCCCCGCCAGACCTTCGGGGCCTTTTTTAAAATACAGGTGGTTTTTGGGGTTAGCCCAAAACCCACCCCCTTCATACTACAGGTGGGTAACTTTTTCCCAAAACCCCCCCCTAGTCCCCCCCACTGATGGGCGAGAAAAAAAGAAAAATAGTTTTTCCAAAATTTTAAAAGGGCCCCCTCAAAAAGCGCACTGGGGAAGGTTTTTCCCTTTTTAAATGTAATTTTAATTTTTTTTTTTTTTTGGGGTTTAAAGGGGGGCCCTTTTTAAATGCCTTTTTGGGGGTATCACCGGGCGGGGGTGTTACCCTCCATTCCCCCGGAAAAAAAACAAACCCCGTACCCCATTAACCTTACCCCGCCGGGGTTTGGGGGGGAAAGCCAAAAAAACACGAAGTCTTCACCTCGCCCCCCGTTGGTTAAAAAATTGGTGAACCAACGGGGAACCCCGGGGATTCAACCCCCCATCGAAAAATGGCATTTTAAAAAAATTTTTGGGGAATTTTAAAAATTTTTTTTTTTTGAGGGGGGTAATTTTAACATTTTCCGGGGGGTTTAAACCAAAATTTTTTTGGCGCTTTTTTTACTGTCGAATAATTGGTTTTTTTGTTTCCCTACAAAACCCACATAAAAATTTTAATTTAAAAAAAAATTTTGGGCCCGTTGTAAAAAATGTGGGTTTGGGGGCCCAGCCCCCCTTTTTTTGTCCCTTTTTATTTTAAAAAAAAATTGTGCTGGGGTTTTTTTTTTCAAGGGGGTTTTTTCCCCCCCCCCCCTTGCTGGTTGAAGGGTTTTTTAAAAACCCCCGGTTAAGCCCCAAAATTTTTTAAAAAAAAAAAAAAGATAACTAACCAAAAAAAATGCCGTCCCCCCCTTCCCCCCGGGATTTTTTCCCCGGCCGGGCGGGGGGGGAGCTGGACTTTGAGGGGGTTTTGGGGGTCCCCTGTTCCCCCCAAAAACCCGATTTTCCCCCCCCCCTGGGAGGGGGGAGCAGGGGGGGCGTTTTACCTTTTCGCATTCACTACCGGGGGGGAAAAAACCCGGGGGGGGAAGGGGCCCCCCTAATAGACTTCACCCTCTCCCGTGTACGTGGGCGAGGAAAGGGGGCCCCCCACACGACCGAGCCAGGACGAGGGGCTGTTCCCGGGAAGGGGGGCTACCATTCGAGATGTAAACCCGGGTATTCGCCCATGCCAGGGGAGCCCCCCCAGGTTTTTTTCTTTTTTTTTTGGGGGGGTTTGTAAAAGCTTAAAAATTTAAAGACCCCCCGAAAACCCGGGGGGGGGCCCCGGGGGTAAGGAGTTCGGAAAAAACAAAAACCCCCCAACAAAAAAAAAAAAAAAGAGAAAAATTTTTTTGAGTTCCCCTTTTTGTACCCCCAAGAAAATTATCACACAAATTTTTTTTAAAAAAATTTAAAGTATAAAATTTTATGAATTTGGGGGGGTAAACAAACCACTCTTTAAATTGGGGCTGGGAAAAAAGGGTTTTTGTGGCCGTCCCCCCCCAAAAAAATTTTCCCCCCGGGCCCCGCCTCCCCCGACACAAGGACCATACTTCCCTAGGTGTGGCCCTTGTGAAAGGGTGGGGGGGCCGCCAAAAAAAAATAGCATTGGGGTTTATTTTAAAAAAAATTTTAAAAATTTTGGGAAAAATTTTAACCATTTACTTGTATGTATTAAATAAAAAAAAAAAAACTGGGATCTATTTTTAAAAAATTTTTAACCGTGAAGAAAAAAGGGGGGGGTTTTTTTTTGTAAAGAGTAGGACCGTGGTAAAATTCCGGGATTAAAAAAATTTTTTGTAATTCTGCCCCTTTTTTTTGGGGGGTGGAAAGCTCCCCCCCGGAAAATGTTGACCCCAAACCAATTTTTTGGGCCGGGGCCCGGTTTTTTTTTTTCCCTTTTTTGTTTTTTTTGGGTTTTTTTTTTTTTTTTGAATTTTTTTACTCAACAAAAATTCAGACACGTAAAAAAAAAGAAAACTTATTTGCGCCTGAATACCATAAGGAGAAAAGCCCAAAGGGGGGGTCAAAATTTTTTTAAAAATAATAATTTTAAATTTTTACCAAAATTTTTAAAAATTTAAAAAAAGGGGGGGATTATTTTTTTGAGGCAAACTCTGCCCCAAAACCCCTCAATTTTGGGGTTTTCCCAAACTCGGTTTTAAAATAATTTTTTGGGGTTTTTTTTTTCATGATTTTGAGTGAAAAAAAAGAAAGTAAAAAAAAATTTTTTTTTTTTTAAAAAATTTTTAAAAAATTTCTTATTATTATTTACTACATTAAATTTTTAATTTATTAAAAAAATTTTTTTTTTAAAAAACCCACCCCAGTAGCTTTTTTTTATAAGGGGGGGGGGCTTGTAAAACCCCCCCGGGGGGGGGTTTTAAATCCCGGGGTTTTGGGGAAAATGATTAACACCCCAAAAAAGTTTGCTTTTAATTTGGGGGTAAAAAATGTTTAAATTTGGGGGTTTTGGCCCAATTTTTTAACGGCCCCCCAAGGGGTTGAATTATTTTTTTTTCAATTTTTTTAAAGAAACCCCGAACTTGTAAATTTCTTTTTAAAAATTTTTTTTAGTTTAAAGTAGGGTAAATTTTTTAAAATTTTCCAAAATTTTGACAACCCAAAAATTTAAAAAAAAAAATTAAAAAATATTTGGGAAAAAAAAAAAAAAAAAAAAAAAATTTAAAGGGGGCAAAACCCCTTTTTGGGTTAAAATTGCCGGGTTGTAAATGGGGGCCCCTTTTTTGGGTTTTTATTTTCATGATTTTCCCGGGGGGGCCCAACCCTTTTTTTTGTCTTCGAGAAATTTTATGAAAATCCCCACCTTTCCCCTTTTTTATTTCAATTTGGGGTTTTTTTAAAAAGGCTTAAAATTTTCCCCCCTCCCCTTTTTTATATCCCCCCTTTTTTTTTCTTCGGGGGTTTTTGATATTTTATTTTTTGTTTTTTTGAATTTTTGGGGCCAAAAGGAAAAAGCTTAAACTATTTTTTTTAAAAATTTGAGGGGCCCCTGAAAACCAAATATACCCTTTTTCTGACATTTTTACAAAGGGGCATGAGTATAAAAAATTTTACCCCAACCCAAAAATTTTACTGAAAACCCTTTTTTGGGGGGCTTATATGGATTTACGGGCCCCTTTTTTTTTCTTGGGAAAACATGAAATCCCCCATGGATTCGTTTTTTAAGTGTATCTCAAAGGGGGAACCCCCTTTTAGTGGCCTTGGGAGCAAAAAAAAGAGTGTTGGGTTTTGAAATTTTTTCACTTTGGGCCCATCCCAAACTCTGGGGCTCAAAGTGTTTTTAAAAAAGGGTTTTTTTTTGTTTTTGAAAAAAAATTTTTTTATTATTTGGGCAGGGACAACTGGGAAATTTAAAGGGGCCCCCCAAAAAAAGTGGGGGGGATCCATAACCCCCCAAAAGGGGGCCCCCGGGGGCCCAAACCCCAGGGTAAACCCCTACCCCCCCCCGCCCCCCATCAAACCTACGAGGGCTGGAAAAAATTGGAAAAAAAACCGGGCTGGGCTGCTCCTGCTACGAACTCGTGGAAGCAATTTTGCAGTGCGCATTTTTCCGCTTTTTCCCCCCCCAAGAGAGCCAAGCTTATTCAACGAAAAAGGGAAAAAAAAAGGGGTGCGATTGCTTTTTAATTTTTTTTTTTTTTTTTTTTTTTTTTTTTTTTGTAAAATTTTTTTTTTTTTAAATTTTTGGGGGAAAATTAAAAAAAAAGGTTTTTGAAATTTTTAATTTTAAAAAAAAATTTTTGTTTGTTTTTTTCCCGGGTTTTTTTTTTTTTTTTTTGGGGGACCCTAAGGGAAATTTTTCCCTTTAAGAAAAAGGGTTTTGTTTTTTTCCCCATTTTTTTTTTTTTATTAATTTTTTTCTTTTTGAGAGGATTGATTGAAATTTTTAAAAAAAAAGGTGGATGTTTTTCTTGGGGGTTTTTTTCTTTTTTAATTTTTTTTTTTTTTTTAAATAAGGGAAGGGGTGGGGGGGCTTAAAAAAAAAATTTCCCCCATGGTTTTCCCCCATTTTTGGAAAAAAAAATGTTGGGGGTTTTTGATTTTTAAAAATTTTTTTTTTTTTTTATTTTTTTAAAAGGGGGAAAAGGGCGTGGGGGTATGAAAGAAGAAAAAAAAAAAAAATCAAGAAAATGGGGAGAAAAAAAATATCTTGTTGTCTTTTTGTAATCTTTTTTTTTCCTTTAGTTTTTTGGGGTTTTTCTTTAAGGAAAAAAATTTTTTGGGTTTTTCATTTTAGAATATTGGAAAACGAGATTTTTAAATTTTTTTTTGTACACAATTTATGAAAAAAAAAACTTTTATTGAAAAATCCAGTGTTTTTTGGAAAATTTTTTTCCCAAAAAAGAAGCTGCGGGTTTTCCCCCTTTTGATTGGGGGAAACCCAAACCCCCCCCCTTTAAAAAAATTTTGATTTGTTTTTTTTTTTCCCGATTTTTTTTTTTGGGGAGGTTTGGTTTTTTTTTTGGTTGAATTTTTGTTTTTTAAAAAATTTACGGGATTTTTTAAAAATTTTTTTTTTTAAAATGAAAAAAATTTTTTTTTTTAAATAGGAAAGATAGTAAATTTTTTTAAAAATTTTTTGGGGGTTCCCACTTTTTCCCCCTTTTTTTTTTTTTTTTTTTTCCCTTTTTTTTATTCTTGAGTGAGATTTAAAAATTCATTTTTAATTTTTGAAATTCCAAATTTTAAGGGGGGATAAATATGTTTATCTGGGGGGGGGAAAAAAAATCTTTAGCCCCCTTTTTTTAAAAATTTGCCAAAAGGGCAAAAACCACCGAGGGGCCCCCGGGGAAACAATTTTAAAAAATAGAATTGGAAAATTTTTGTTTTTAAAAACCCCTTAAAAGCCTGCTGTTGGAAAAAATTTTTTTCAAATCTTGAAAAAAAAAAATAAAAAAAAATTTTGATAGAAAAACTGGGGGGAATGTCCCCAGTAAAAAAAGAAGGGAAAAAAATTGTAAAAATGAAAATATAAGTTTAAAAAAGTGGGAACATGTTTTTTAAATTAAATTTAAAAGGTTTAAAACTTGCACGCCCTTTCCCCCCCTTTTCCTTTTGGGGGGCGTAGGCGTTTTTTAAGGGTTAAAAGGGGGCAAAAAACCTACCATGTTTTTTAAATGGAAAAAACATCCCCCCAAATTTTTTCCCAAAAACAAAAATTGGGAAAATTTTTAAAAATGATTTGTCCAACTTTTTTTGTATTTTTTTAATTTTTTTTTTAAAAAATTGCTTTGTTAAAAAAATTTGGGGGGAAAGGGGGCCCCCGGGGGTTTTTTCCCAACGTCTAAAAAAAACACTACTTAAAAAAAAAATTTTGTTTTTTAAAATTTTTTTTTTTTTTTGAAATTATCCCATTTGGGGGGTTCCCTGGGGTTTTTTTTGGGGAAAAAAAGGGTCGGGTTTTTATGTTTGTTAAAAGATTGAGTTTTTTCATTTATAAAATTTTTTTTGTAGGGCTTAAGGGGGCCAAAATTTTTCAAGGTTCCCCCAAAAAAAAGGGGGCCCCTCGAAATATCTAAAAAATTATTATTTTTTTTATTTTTTAAAATTCCCAAAAAAAAGTTTTAAACCCTCATATGAAAGGGAAATATTTTTTTAAAAAGGGTTTTTAAATTTTTTTTCATTAAACCCCCGGAACCCCCCCGGGGTCAATTTTAGAATTTAAAAGGGAACCCCCCCATTTTTAATTTTTTTTCTGAAAAATTTGGGTTTAAAAATAAAAAAAAAATTTTTAAAACAAAATTTTTGGGTTTTAAAAAAAATAGGGGGAGATATTGTTTTTTTTCATTTACAGGTTTGGGGTATTTTTTTTTGGGAAAATTTAAAATTTGTTTTGTATAAAAAATGTTAAATAAAGTTTTTTTTTATTTGAAAAAAAAAAATTTTTTGTTTTTTTTATACCCTTAGCTTTACCACGGGGGGTGTTTTTGGGGTCCCAAATTTTTTTTTTTAAAACCCTCCTTTTTGGAGTACAAAGTGGGGTTAAATAAATGCAATTAACGTGTTTTTTAATTAAAAAAAAAAAATGGCCGAAAATTTTTTTTCCCAAAAAAAATTTTAAAAATTTTTTTTTTAAAAACCCCCCTTAAAATTTTAGCTTTTAAAAAGGGGGCTTGAATTTTAAATTAAAAAAAAAAACCCCCCGTGCAAAATTTTTTTTAAAACAGATCCTAAAAAAAGAAAATTTTAGTTTTTTCACGATTAAAAAAAAAAAAATGACCCCCTTTTAAAACCTCCCTTTTTTTTAAAAAAAATGGTTTCAAAAAGGCCCCCAAAAAATTTTTTGAAAAATTTAAATTTTGGGGAAAGGGCATGTTCAAGATTTTTTTTCAAAAAAATTTTTTCTTCTTATAATTTAAAATTTTTTTGAAACCTTGAAATAAATGTACGAACCCCCGGGCCCCGTTTCGATAAATTTTTTGAAAAAAATTTTTTAAAAAAAAATGTCTTTAAAAAAAATTTTAAAAATTTTTTCTCCCCTTTTTTAAATTCTATTTTAAAAAACCAAAAAAAGAAACCCCCATGGGGGGCCCCCCCCTGGTTTTAAAAAAAAAAAAATAAAAGTCCCGTAAAAAGGTTTTTTTCCCCCCATACAAAGGGACAGGGGGTTTTTTTTTTTTTCAAATTTAAATCCGTTCCCCTAAATTTTTTTCCCTGTCCCGCTAGAACTATAAACCCCAAAAAAAGGAGTAATAAAACCCCCCCGGCCCAAACTAGCTTTCATTTTCCCCAAAAGGGTTTTTAAAAGGGTTTAAAAAGGTTTTTAAAAAAAAAGCCCCAAATTTTTTTTGAAAAATTTTATTGCAAAAGAAATATGTGCCCCCCGAAAGGCCAACTTTTTCCACTTTTAATTTTTTAGGGAAAAATTTTTTCCCCCCCCCGCCCCCAGTCGAGTGGGGGTTTTTAAAAACACAATCTAAGTGGGGGGCTATCCCTTAAATTGGGGTATAGTGCACTTTGATTTTTTTTAAAAAATTTTTGGGGTTAAGGTTTTAAAAAAAATTTTAAATTTAAACCACGTCGATTTTGGATGTTGGGAAAAAAACCCTTTCCCCCCAGAAAACCGAAGTTAAAGGGCATCCGCAGGTTAAGATTGGGTGGGGGACCATTCCCCAAAATTTTAATTCTCGGACGCCGGCTTTTCCCCCGGCCCCCCCTCCCCCCTGGGGGAGGGGGAAAGTGATAGCCGGGTTTTTTAGTTTTGCGAAAAAGGGGGGAAAACCCCCCTGTGATATGAAACCCTGGGGAGTTAAAAACGCGTTTAAAAAAAAACCCCCCTTAAAAAAAAAAAATTTAAAATTCCCCCCTTAGATTTAAATTTTTTTCCCGTTCGTTAAAAAGGCCCCCCAAATGCCCCCCTTATAAAAAAGGATTAAAGTTTAAGATACCCCAAAAATCCCTCAGTTTGGAGTTTCAACCCAAAATTTTTAGTTTTGGGTTTTGTAGTCCGACTTGGGGGGGAGTTTATTATTTTTAAAAATTTTTTTCCCCCTTTTAAAAATTCCCCGGGCCCCTTTCTTTATACCAAAAGTATTTTTTAGGAAAAAAGAAAAAAGTAAATCCCTTTAAATTTTAAAGTTTTTTTTTTGGGGAAAAAAAAATTTTAAAAAGGGGAAAAAATTAAAAACCCAAAAATTTTTTTTAGTGAAAAATTTTTTTGGGGGTTTCGCGTTAAAAAATCTTTTAACATTCAGAAAAAAAGGGAAAAGTTTTAAAAAATTTTTCATTTTTTTTAATTCCCCCTTTTAGGTAAAAACTGCCTTTTTTTATGAATAATATTTGTACAGGGAATTTTTTTAAAAGTGGGCCCTTTTTTGTCCTTTTTTTTTTAAAAATTTCAACTTTTCCCCTTTTTTCCCTTTAAATTTTTTTTTTTTAATTTTTATTTTTTTTTAAAAATCCCGATTTATGTAATAAAAAAAAATAAAATTTTCCCCCAAAATTTTAAAAAATTTAAAATTTGGGGGTTTTTTTTTTAAAAAAAAATCGTGAAAAATTTTTCAGAAATTTTAAACCCGGGGGCCCTTTTTTCATAAAACCCCAACTTTTAGTCTGATTGGTTATTTCGTTAAAATTAAAAATCGAAATTGGGGGGGAAAAATTTTCCCCTAGACAATAAAACCCCCCCCTTATTTAGGGCATTTTTTTTTAAATTTTTTAAAAGAGTTTGGGGGAAGGGGGGTTTAATTTTTACAGGGGGTTTTCTTCAAAAAAATATTTTAAAAAAAAAAAATATGTTTCAGAAACCTTTTTTTTTTTCCCCCCCAGGGGAAAAAAAGCTTTTTTAAAACGGGGGAATTTAGATTTTGGGCCCCTTTTTCCCCCGGAGACCTTTTTTTCCCCCGGGTGATTTGTCCCCCAAAAAAAAAAATTTTTGTTTTTAACCCAAATAAAAGGGCCCCCCTTTTTATTCAAAAAAAATCCCAAATTTTTAACCACCAAAAAAACCCTTAAAAAAAATTGAAAAAGTTTCCCCGAAAGAATGAGAAAAAATGGGGGTTTTTTGATGATTTTTTTTGAACTTGTAAAAAATGAAAATTTTTTTATCAGGGGTTTTTTTTAGGTTTTTTTAAAGTAGGGGGTTTTTTAAAAAAAAATAGAAGGGCCAACCCCCCCAAAAAATTTTTGTAGGGGGTTTTTTTTAAAATACCAAAAGGGGAAGGGGCCCCCCCCCCCAAGAATATAGTAAAGGGTTTTGGTTTTTAAAAAACCCTTTTAAAAAGGCCCCTGCCCCCCAAAAAAATTTTTAAAAAAAGGGGTTTGGTAAAAAAACAAAAAGGGAAAAAGGGCCCCCCCCAAGAAAAATTTTGTAGGGTTAGGGGGTTTTTCCCCCCCAAGGCCCCCCCCCTCAAAAATATAGTAGGGGGTTTTTTTTAAAATACCAAAAAAGGGGCCCCCCCTCAAGAAAAATAGTAGGGTTAGGGATTAAAAACATAGAAGGGAAATTTTTTTTAGGGTTTTTTGTAGGGGGTTGGGGGGAAAAACAAAAAAAGGCCATGGGCCCCAAGAATATAGGGGGGTTTTGGGGGGTTTTAAAAAATAATATAAGGGATTGGGGCCCCCGGTTTTTTTTAGGGTTTTGGGGGAAAAACATTTTTAGGGCCCGGCCCAATCATTTTAAGGCCAAAGCCCGATATAAAGAAAAGGGAATTCCGTAATTTTTAAATTTTAAAAAAAAAAAAAAACCCCCAAAATGTTTGGTAATTTAAAAGTTGCAATGGGCCGAATCGTTCGGTGACCTTTTTTTACCTGAAATCGAAAACCTTTTTCATAAATCTTTTTGGGCCGAATCGTAATGCGCCCTGTAGACGGTGGTCTGTGTTGTAGCCTGTCCATCCCGTCGTAAACCTGCCCCCTAATGGGTGAGAAGTGACACAATACTTCCCATTTAGATGCTGGGTCAACACGAGCGCACCGGAAGGTATCCCTTACAAACAACTGTAACCAAGTTTTGAATACCAGTTCTTGTCGGCGCGGGGGTTTGACTTTTATATTTTATTAATGTTATTTATCTTTTTCTTGTTTATATTGGTTTGTCAATTTTGTATGTTAAATTTTATTATTTGTTTGTAATTTTGACTGTCCTTTTTAATAAAGAATATAATAATAAGCAGAGTTTGTTGTGTGACGGCTGAAAATGAGATTCAGGGATTATGAGAGTGAGAGTGCTTTCTGGAACGAAGGCTTGGAAAATATACAAGCGTACTTACCTCTGGATTTTAGTTAAAAGGTTTTTTTACCGTATTTTCCCCTTTTATGGGCTACGTATGAGTTCGGTGCGGAAAATAAAAAAATGTATGAGTTCGGTGCCGCCTAAAAAAGGTCATGTATGAATTCGGTGCCGCCTAAAAAAGGTCATGTATGAATTCGGTGCCCTGGTACTTGCCCTGATGATCAGGTAATTATAGTATTTTTGGCTACGTATGAGTTCGGTGCGGAAAATAAAAAAAATGTATGAGTTCGGTGCCGCCTAAAAAAGGTTATGTATGAATTCGGTGCCGCCTAAAAAAGGTCATGTATGAATTCGGTGCCCTGGTACTTGCCCTGATGATCAGGTAATTATAGTATTTTTTTCCTTATAGGCATGGCTTCAATTAATAAACCGAGGCATGGCCTTCATTGTATTTTACCTAACCCTACTATAAAACCAAGGCATGGCCTTCATTGTATTTTACCTAACCCTACTATAAACCCAAGGCATGGCCTTCATTGTATTTTACCTAACCCTACTAAAAAAACCCCAAGGCATGGCCTTCATTGTATTTTACCTAACCCTACTATAAACCCAAGGCATGGCCTTCATTGTATTTTACCTAACCCTACTATAAACCCAAGGCATGACCTTCATTGTATTTTACCTAACCCTACTATAAACCCAAGGCATGGCCTCATTGTATTTTACCTAACCCTACTATAAACCCAAGGCATTGCCTTCATTGTATTTTACCTAACCCTACTATTAACCCTAGGCATGGCCTTCAAGGAGGAAATGGACAGCCTTGCTGAATGTAACTGTCTACAACATAATCTACTAACTTAATAACAGCAGGATGACTGTTAACAAGCAACAGAGTACATTATAAAAAAAACAATCAATTTATAAGTCATTAGGACCGCACCGAACTCATTACACCACCTTTTTTCGGCGGCACCGAATTCATACGTGCGAAAAAGGTGCGGGTAATCTTCGCACCGAACTCACCTATTGCCCTTTTATGTTATAGTGCCAGTAGACATAATAGCTTACATCCACAAGGCAATTAAAATTGTAACCATAGATTACTTGGTTGAAATAGTATAATGTGTGTTATATTATAGGTACAAGTATGTAATTAATTTGTAACATGTAAATATTTTTAAAAAATAAACAAGTCCCAACTTGTTGGGCATGTAAAAAAAAAAACTTACCTCTGGAAGAACCTGGTCCGAACACTGATCCGACAGCGCTGGGGTATCACGGCGAGCGAACAGAAGCCCATCAACATCACTCCTATGAGGATCAGGAACAGCAGCTTGCGCTGTCTGTGGAACAAGTCTATGACGAAGCCAAACCCAGGCTTGGCCAGCAGACACGCTAGCGGCAGGATGGCGTTAATAGTCCCCATGACCAGCTCCGAAATCTGGAGCTGCTTGCCGATCCACATAGATGTAGGGTAGGATAGGACCCAGAGCTGGGGGAGCAAGAGGAGGATTTTAAAATTAAACTTTAACATACCTCATGAGGAAAAATGAGTAGCTGAATCAGCAAAAGCATGTCTGTGTAGGGGTGGGAGGTTTTAGTGTTTTTGTGGTCGATTGTAGGAAGGCTAGGAAACCATGGGATCCGGGGTTCTCCTCTCTTACAGGGGACAGACCCGGTTCTCATGGAATGGCATTCCATTTTCACATAAACAGACTTCCGACATGGCGGCAGTATCCATAAGTATGCTGCCGTCTTGGGCCTGGTATCTCTATTAAAGAGATTTTTTCCTCCTTCCTGTCCACAGGCCTGAAGCCCATTCTGTGTCAAATTTAAAAAAAAAATATATAATAATAGATTTTGAATTAGGTATAACAATATTTATATAACACTTGGTCGCTGATAATGTGATAATTAGGACTGATCAAGAAATTTCGACCTATAATAATGATACTCTTTATTGGAAGGTAACCACCAGGCGAAGTTAATGCTCAAAGCATTTTTCACCACCTAACCCTCAGAGTATTATTATTATGTGGTCACAAATTCAAATTAATGAGGAAAAAATCATGCAATGGGTGGGATTCAAACCAACGGATCCCTACGCTACCTGGATTACCAGACTAGATTTAATTAAGGCAGCTATATGGTATATTCAATTTTTTTAAAAAAAAGAAGTTCTTTGCTTCTGCGCTACGCACTAGAATTGTGACTCGATAATACACAGAGAAAAAACATATTATTATTACATTACATCTATGTCCACGCATACAGTCCGGTAGCTCAGTGGTCAAGGCGTCTGTCTGGTGATCCAGAGGTCGCGGGATCAAAACCCAGTCATTACATGGGCGGTTACCTATTGCTCCGATTTAATGACTTTCTGTTCAAAATTGAAATCGGATATCAAAAAGGTACATACCTATTGCTCCGAAAACTGCCAAAAAGGTATAGTCCTATTCCTCCTGCAAGCATTGAATATGTTTCGTCTCGATCCCTTGGTAATCTTGGTAAAACTTTGCGCCTGGCCTTGTAAATACTTCGCTTGACCAAATGTACATCCTTCAGATCTAATGTCTTACTTTCTGGGTCAACATCGATCAAAGCTTTTTTTATGACTTTACTTGGAAGTTCATATGCGTCTTCCGACGCTTTTCTTTTAGCACAATCTCTCAACTCTTGCCTTAATATGTCTTTATCACTGGGAGGTGAATGTTGATGAACTATATTTTCCTGTGTTATTTCCGAATCACATACAGTTTTTACAAATGATGAGCATTTTTTATTGCTACAACGCCACTTAACCTCACCAGACTGCAGTTCACTATGCTTAAAAAATTTATAGTTCTGATACAATAATAATGATTTCCCTCTTTCACTAGTTATGAATTTTAAGTTTGATGTAGACATAATTTGAAAATTAATTTGAAAACTGACACAAAATAAAACAACTGGACTAATTGATAAACAAAAACAAACTGATCAGATGATTGATAGCATTAAACTTTGAAATGAAACGATAGGTAATCGGAAAGGTATACAATAGGTATACATCATAGTTTACTACCTGCAACATGAAATCGGAGGAATAGGTATGCGGAAGTTGGGTCACCTAAAATTTTTTCCGGAGCAATAGGTATCCGGAGCAATAGGTAATTAGGTACCTCATTAAATCGGAGCAAAAGGATGCTGCCCCATTACATAACAATACATAATAATATATCTTGGGCTTACTGTTGGAATAATGGACCTCAGTAACTTGATTGATAAGGCGGCAGACTTTAATCTGGAGGTCGGTGGTTTAAGTCCCAAATCAAGCAAATATTTAGGAGAGCAAATTTGAGTAGTTGTGATATCGCGATTGTTATCACAAATAATATGATAATAATAATGAAAAAGTTATCATATTTATGTCAAACACTTTTGTGATATCACAACTACTCAAACTAGTTTCACTTAAATCTACGCTGAAAGCGGGACTTGAACCAAATCCGCCGCCTTATCAATCAAGCTACTGAGCTCGGTGTATATCTGTATAATATGATAAAAATAAAACTTACCTCCAAAAAAGAGGAAATAATGAAGTTTGATGAGGAGCAGTTTCTTGTTTATTTCCATAGTGACTCTAACTCGTTTTATGTAGAGCAAATTTCATTCGGGTCCAGCAACAATTTATGGGTCTAAAACTCTTATTCTAATCTACTTCATCGCAGTAAGTGAACCTAGCAGAATAGTTGACGCGATGACCGCAGGATCAGGAGGTCAGGGTTTGAGTCCTGGTGAAGGTAAAGAATTGGGAATATTAAGCAAAAATTAGGAAGACCAAGGGCTAGAAAGAATGTAAATTATTGAAAATGAGTTGAGTGAGAGAGATTGCCATAGGCAATAACCCTGCCCTTTAATTAGGACATCTGTATTTATTTTATCTATGATGTTTACCTATCTTTTTTTTTGTATTGTTCTAAATTTTGTATAATTATTTTCCTCATTTCCTTTTTATACATATTATGTCCTTTTAATAAAGAGCTAAATAATAATAATTTATCATTTCTAGAAGTTTGTTGGTGATTTTCTGTTACACCTTGTATTTCTATACTCAATCAAAATAGAAAATAAGAACTTCATTGCTATCAATATTAGTTATAATGCATCTTATTTTTGCAAACAATTGATACAACGAAGAACATGAAAATAATATGCTTACAGAGGAAAAAAAAATATTTATAAAATATATTTAAATAATTGTAAAAAAATACTTAATTGTTTGTAAATCCGGGTTGAAGTTATTTGTTTTCTTCAATTATTGTGCGTCAACAAATATCGTGTTATAATTATGCACAGTTCGAAGTTATTGCCTCGAGCATTCTCTGCCACAAATCTTTAATTCATAAAATTTAAATACCTTTCAAGGGAGTGTTTGTTTACAAATTATTTTCACTTCACTTGGACATTATTTTGCAATCACCCCGGCCTCACGAAAATAACAAACTAAAATCTCACACATGATTTGATCTCTCAACTGTGCGATTGCAATGTAAGTCTAATGTTACTCAGGACTTGAGACAGATAAAAACGTGATAATTAAGTTTACGATTATATACAATAGGTTGGTACCTATGTACTTATTTAAAATGTAAATATGTAGAGGTATATAAAAACAACCTAATAATAATAATAATATCCGCTTATCTACACTGCCCGGCTAAGACTATGAGTCCCATTATTCCAGCAGTAAGCCAAGACGTATTATTATGTGGTCAAAATCCCAAATGATAACTTCTCATGTCCCGGGTGTGTTTTGAATCCGCGACCTCTGGATTACCAGACAGACGTCTTCACCACTAAGCTACCGGGATAGACAGGTACGTAAAAATACGACCACAAGGTAGATACGTAAAAATATGTATACTTCTGTACCTACCTATGTATAGTGTACGTATAGATAATAATTATATGTAATCTTCAAAAAATAAACTGGTTAAAACAAAGATATGGCAGACGGTCCCTCAAGTCGGAGTTTCAACCAATGACATTGCACTATAGACTGACTTTAGGGTAGCAGACAGTTTGGCCTCTCTTTGCTGTAATCTTCTTTTATAATTTGGGCTTTAAATATTTCATCTGATATAGGTACCTACCCATTCTACCCAAGTACCCACATAATCAATAATATTGGTGCTTCAGACTGTGCTTTCTGTTAGTGCAATGGGACTCCCTCTCTCAAGCTGATAGTCTAAATTAAACACCACCAGGCGAGGTTAATGCTCAAACCTCTCACCCATCAGAGGGGAGGCATACTACGGAATGGGCAGGCTACAATACAGACCACAAGCGTCTACAGTAGCTCCTGTTTCATGGCTACGAGATAAAAAAGGCTCTGAAACACTCATCTTTAAAAAAAAACATTTTCTACCACCTAACTGTTAGAGTCTTATTATTATATGGTCACAAACACATTGGTAAGGAAAAATTCATGCAATGGATGGGATTCGAACCAACGGATGGACGCTACCTGGATTACCAGACTAGCGCGTTACCACTTGACTACCAATGCTACTACTACTAGAACTAATTCATCCTCCCAAATTTTGTAATCAGTCGGATGAGGTCGGAATTTACATAATATGGTATTCTTTGGGTGGTCACTTGACGGAATAATTCTATACAACGTGGGGGCTTATTTTGGGGGATTTCATAACTTTTTGTAGCAAGAAAAGACCTATTCCTAAACACATCAATTCAATCGATGTCTCTTTCATATGCTTCCCAGTTAGTGTAATTTGAACAGATTAATAAAAAGGGTTGCTTCTGAGCTTCAAAATTGTATCTGGAGTCATCGAAATTTATTTATAGAATGGCAAAAATAAATAGCTTTTTGGAACGTGGCCTGGGGGAAACTGACAGAAAATTTAAGTGGCACGCAATGTGTTAGAGGCGCCGGTGCCACTGTGGTTTTTTATCCTGTACCTTTAGATTTTCTAAAGCAATTTTTAATTGAAATTCAGAAGAAAAAATGTTGAGATAAAGAATTCGTAAGTTGTTTGGTTCTGGCACTCCTACTTCCAAATTTTACAGCTGGATGCTCTTCCTAACGCCAACCCTGTTATTTTTTTATTTATTTTTTTTCTCCAGTGTGTAATATTTATTTTCCAACGAATGGAGAGTATAAACCCCGTCTCAATGACCTAGTCGACCTGTATAATGTAAACGTTCAGTTTAAAAAATAAAACTAAATTGCACAAATATTGCCAGTCTATATTCTATATCCTTCATCAAGAATTGGCACAGATCCAGAATTAATAAAATAAATATATTCATTTTGTAGAATAACTTGATTTGGTGTCCCATTTGTGTAATCATGACCTATCAGCTGTACCGTATGGAGTCTACAACAGTGTAATTATATAATCCCAAGATAAAACGAGTCCCTACCCCTTAAACAAAAAGGTGTCTCTGATCTACTAACTCCGATATAGTAGTCTCGGAGATTGATACGAGAGAGTAAAAACAGCGTGCTCGGAAACATCTTTCTCTGGGAGTACTGCGGGAATGGATTGAAACTCTCCCGGAGAATGTTTAACCAACTTACTCGGAACCTATCTCGGATCTATGCCCGAGCTAATTCGGGACAAGATCCAAGCTCGTCCCGAGTACATGTTCTCGCAACGTTCTCCGAACGAGATCCGATACACTGTGGCAACACCGGAAATTGAAAGTAAAATTTGCAAAACATTTTCTAAATCGAGTGAATTCTGCAATTTGAATAAATTATTTAGTTTTCCTGAGATAATTAGTAAAACTCAAATATGTACATAAAAGGTAAAGATATTTTATACAGTATTTTGAGAAACTACCGTCAATATTATGTGTAATCTCATTCCTAAGATAAAGTAATTTCGCATCAGTGACTTCTGCTCATCCAAATAAGTGATTTAATAAAACTTGTTTTAAGTAATTTAAGTAATGGTCAATATGTCTGCAAACATAATATCTTTTTAAACTGGACCTAGCATTTAAAATAATTATGATCTATGGAGGAAATCCACATGATATTTTCCACCTGTTTACATGTATTGTGCATCCAATCCAACATAGCTTCAACCTGAAGAAACCTATTCCAGCTGCCTCCCTCCTCAAATATATTGAACCTGACATGGGATAAGTGAAAGTGACTACAAATTGATGATTTAACAATATAATTATATCTAACAATTTCTGATAAAAGTCCAACAAGTTGACTCTTCTAAAGTTCCTACATCATAGTTTTAGGGTGTAACTAAAAAGAAATTTTTCTCTACTTTAAAAAGTTTACTGTTCTAAAGTGTACCAATTTCCATGCATTAATCATAAGTGAGTTTTACACTCCAATTAGTGGGGTAAGCAATATCTAAACAATATCTTACATTTTACATTGTTTTATAGTCAAACCAGGATATGTATGTGGAAATGCTGGAGATTAACCTGTTCCAGATATTCCACTTAATCAGAATCACACTCTTAACAGGTGTCTGACTGGGGGATTTTAAACAGGGAAAAGACCAGTGTTTTGCTAGACAACTATGAACAGAGAACTGACTAGCTAAAGGTTTTTTAATAGGTTCACATTATTGAAGATTTGACTATACTGTTCCATAATCAATAGATCCTGTGTTCAATTCACAGTTTTTTTCTTCTTTCAAACAGCAATTCTGTTCCCTTTAAAAATGAGGCATTCCTAGCCCTTATCATGCTAAGTGAGGTTAATGTGGGTAGCTGGGACTATTCCCAGGTAATTCAGTATACAACCCCCATTTTTATTTTAAATAAATAAATCTGTTCTCCGAAAATGTGAGGCTGGTATATCTAGCCCTACTCAGGCTGAGTGAGGTGAATGTGGGTATCTGGTACTGTTCCCATTAAATTCAAAATGAAATTCCCATCCTCACTATCTCAAATCAGGACAGGGGTTTTTCATGAACCAGCTATAACATAAAAAAAAAATATTGTAAGTTTAGAAGAAGTATTAAGTGTTGCAAATTTAGACAGTTTTTTTACTTGTAATAAGTACATTTTTTACTATAATGTGTTCATTAATTTTAATTTTTAAAACAGTAGCTTGTATTATTCAAGATTTGACTACTCCCCGTAATCTAAAGATTTTGGTTCATTTTTGTTGTTGTGAAACAGATAATTCTCCTTCTTTAGAAAATATGAGGCTGACATGTGTATACACAGCCTTTATCAGGCTGGGTGAGGTTAATGTGGCTACCTGGTACTATTCCCAGTAAATTCAGAATAAAATGGCCCAACCCAGGCTCGGTGAGCTTAATGTGGGTAACAGGTTTGTGAGTTTCCTGCAAATGAGGGTAAAACCTCGGTCATGATATGACTATGCAATTGAGGTTAAACCCACTTTAATCAAACAAAAAAAAAATCTGGAAGACTGTTCTTTTTTTTATGAATGCCATATTATAGTCAAAATTCTCTCTGGGTTCTATTTCCTAATTTCATCTCTAATAATCTCAACTTCTGTTCTGGTAGTCTTTGTCTTCGGGCAGCCTGCTGCTGGGCAGGAAGATGGCATTTCAGCACATCTCTCTCTTAATTACCTATATGTATAATAGATTTAGATTAATTAAGTCCACTTGGCTTAATTTATCTGCTGATTCTATGTATTATATTCTGTTTGTTTCATGTTTTTGTTTGTTACATATTTTTGCTTTTAATTCTTTTACCATGAAAATGGAAAAATATAAAACTGAAAAACACAAATTGTCTTCTTATTTATTAATGTTAGCATTTCATCAACAGCTTTTCATCATTGTAGAACCAAATTGCCTTGAAATAGTATATTTTTCATCAAATCCAAATTAATTTTAAAAATTTCCTGTGAAATCACAATTTTCAAATTTTTCCGGCAATGGTGGTGGTATGAAATTCAATATGGAGCCCCTTAATTATTAAGTAGGTATTCAATTTCCAAAACCTTGTAAAAATAAGCTTAATAAAATGCTCAGGGGGAGGAAATAGTAAGCTTATAAAAGTGTTTCTAAAATGTTAAGCCTTGTCAAAATAAGCTTTATAAAATGTTTGAATCTTGTCAAAATAAGTGTTTTTAAAATCTTTTTAAACACTTTCTGTGCCGTCTGGGTAGTCTGCTGTGACTAAAGATAGAGATACTTTTAAGATGTGAACTTATGTGATACTTTTATTTTCATGTCAATTTTTTTTCTAATGTTTCTAAATTGATTGCATAAATATATTGATACCTTAGATTCCTTGGGTCAAATAAGCATGGATTATCTCTATCAACTAGGGGTCAGAAATGGACCCTAACTGAGTTAGAACTGACTTAAACTCGAAAAATTAATATTAAAAATTGAATTCGTAACCTATGTCCTATACATATGTCCTAACTAAAGGGCGGGGTTATTGGTTATTGCCTATGGCAATCTCTTTATTCCAATTGTTTCTAGTCTCTTATTGGGATTTTTCATTCTTTAAGGTGTATTCTTCTTTTATTTTGGTTTTGTTCTTAATTATTTTATTTTAAATTTCACAATAAAAAAAATGTTCTATTATAAAAATGTATCGTATTATTTTTAGGTGGTTTTACAGCTAAAATTCCCAGGGTATTTAAAACGGTCTGTGGTCTAGAAGAGACAGTCCCCGAGAATGTTCTCGGAGACGGTTCCGAGAAGGCTCGGAGACAGTCCCCGAGAATGTTCTCGGAGACGGTTCCGAGAAGGCTCGGAGACGGTCCCCGAGAATGATCTCGGAGACAGTTCCCGAGACCGATCTTGGAGCAATCTCGAGCACCAGCAATCGACGCTACGGTGCGGACGTAGACTGTCCCGGAGCAGTCTCCGAATGGTCTCCTAGGTGTCTCCGATATCATTTTTTGGGATCCGAGACAGGACGATACAATCTCGTTCCTAGATCTCGGAGATGGTTCCGAGACTGTTTTTTGTTTAAGGGGTAACTACTATGTAATGAAATGTTACTCGTGTTTGATATGAAACGCATGTGAATCTTAAAGAGGGTAGGTATTTTAAGTAAATGACAATTCAGTGAGTTCAGTGACAACTAAATGTCATCTTTATCAGTCACGTACATGGGAGAAATGTAAATCAATAATAATTATACATAATTAAAAAAAAAAAAAAACATAAAAAAAAAATGAAATCACAGAACAAGATAATTCTATTCGCCTGTTGCAGTAGAACTTAAATATTAAGTGCTTTCTCAAAAGTCAGTCCTTAGCTTAGGGGACTTATGCAAATTAAAAATAAACCAATAAAACAAATTATATTATTATCAATCCTGTTACAAGAGAAAAGGATCTTATTCTCCTTAAACGACGTTCAATATCAACGTCGTTATTTTCAAGATCGTTCAATATCAAGGTCATTCATTTTATAGGTCAATATATGTCAAGGTCGTTCCATTTCAAGGTCATTATAGGTCAAGTTCATTCAATTTCAAGGTCATAATAGGTCAATTTTGTCATAATAGGTCAAAAGACATAATATAATATAGTTCAAGGTCATATTTGGTCAAGGTCGTTCCATTTCAATTTTCTTAATTAACCCGCCAGTGGCGAAATCCCCATTGGTGGCTGCTGTTCTATATTTACTGATAGTCTGCTGCAGGGTCGCTGAAGAAGAGAACCTTAAAAGTGCATCGTGAAATTCATAAAAGCATTATTATACATTACTAGCCGTTTGCCCGTGCTTTCCAACGGGACTAATTTCAAATTTACTAAGGCATGGCCGTACTGCTGGACAGCAATGCCTTTTTGAACTTTTTATAATTTTTCTGGACAAAGCGATAATGGTTTTTGGGGGGGGGTCAATTCTGAGACATTTTTCGCTATCTCTTACCGTTTTGGCTAAACAACTCCGGACAAACAAACATAGGTAGGTAGATAGGTAGTCCTTTTTTCTGTTTTATACAGGGTCTTCATAAAGTCTCACCCAGGCCTAGGTTTCTCGAAAACGACTCAGAATATCAAAAAACGCAAAAACCCGTATTCCTTTATATTTAAGGGGATTGATTTTCAGCCAAAAATTTTTTGCCTACACGGCCCCAGTCAGGCTGGGCATGGACCAGCTTTAAAATCTTAAATAGAATGGTATGTCTTGTGGCATATTGTTTTTAAAGGTCTCATTGAGAGAAGTTTATTACAATAAATTTTAGTGTGCTACGACTTACCGTTCTCGAGATACAGGGTCGGACGTCCTGCGTAATATCCATATATTTTGACCTATAACTCGTTAACCGTAAATTATGGAGAAAATTTTTAATGTTAATAATAACTCCTTATGGCAAGAACTTTCGAACAAGTTAAAAATTTGATTTGTTTTTTCGTTAAATTTTTTTTGACTGTTCATCCGGCTGGCTGACGAAACCGACCAGAAACTAACATCAACAGAGTATGTCGAGTTATAACTTGTTCGAAAGGTCTTGTCATAAGGAGTTATTATTAACAATAAAAATTTTCTCCATAATTTACGGTTAACGAGTTATAGGTCAAAATATATGGGTATTACGCAGGACGTCCGACCCTGTATCTCGAGAACGGTAAGTTGTAGCACACTAAAATTTATTGTAATAAACTTCTCTCAATAAGACCTTTAAAACAATATGCCACAAGACATACCATTCTATTTAAGATTTTAAAGTTGGTCCATGCCCAGCCTGACTGGGGCCGTGTAGGCAAAAAAATTTTGGCTGAAAATCAATCCCCTTAAATATAAAGGAATACGGGTTTTTGTGTTTTTTGATATTCTGAGTCGTTTTCGAGAAACCTAGGCCTGGGTGAGACTTTATGAAGACCCTGTATATGTATATAGAGATGCGAATAAAGTCGGACCTGGATATGAAATAACTTAACGGACCAGAATTTTTTTTTTTCTCATGTCTAAATTTCTCTTGTAAAGAGGTTATGTATGTTACCTAACATCTCATAGAAAAGTAAATTTGTACCTGGAAATTACAACTTAAGTTATGATATTTGTGTTAATCACTTTCGTTATATCACAACTACTCAAACTCGCTTTACGAGATCTTTGCTAAACTTGGTACTTGAAATTTTTATTTTGGGTGGAAATCAAAGCCACCATCAGCCAGCGTCGATGGCATGTTGAATACACCGGTTCCCTTCAGAACACCGAAGTTAAGCAACATCCAGCGAGGTTAAGACTTGGATGGGTGACCATTCAAATTCTAATTCTCGTGACGCTGGCTTTTCCCGGCCCCACTCAGGCTGGGTGAGGTCAATGTGAGTAGCAGGTTTGTGAGTTTCCTGCGAATGGAGGGTAAAACCGCCGTCGTGATATGACCATGGCAGTTGAAAGCGACGTTAAACCCCACTTTAAAAAAAAAAAAAAGCCACCATCTTTGCGAATCCTGAGATAAAATTTCCGTGCGCATGACAATGCTAGTAATATGCCTGCCAACTGACCTCAGTAGCTAGATCGATAAGACGGCAGGCTTGTAACCCGGAGTTCAGTGGTTCGAGTCCCAAGTTAAGCAAACATTTATTAAAGCGAGTTTAAGTAGTTGTGACATCTTGAAAGTGATTCACACAAATATGAAAACTTTAACATAATATTTTCCAGCCTCATTGGCTCATTAACAGCAATAGCAGAATCTGCTGAGAAAAGCATATCACTCAACCTTAGGTTTTAAAAAAGAAAATTTAGGAACAAATTTATGGACGTTTTTGTAATTAATTATGGACGTTTATGGACGGTAGTATTTTAAATTATTTTATTACTTCCTTAAGCGATACTTACATTGAGATCTAAATTGACCTTGTGAATTCCATCTATATCAATTTCGGGTTGATTTTATGTTTCCAATCGCATAAGCATTACTAACGATTCTAGGAAATCGTGTCAGTTATGGAAAAAATCTATTCGCAAATTCCGACCAGACTAGTAGTAAATACTATGCAATGTGCAGTGCAAACTGCAGTTTGTATGAAATCTTGCGCCTTTAATATTATGATATGCAATATGCTAGACACGGTGACGTCATTGTATTTGAATCATGCATTGGTGCGGCGTCATACAACACAAGTTCGCACAGCATAATGGTCTTTCAGCATAAAATATCGATAATCGAATTCAAATTTGAAAAATCGTGTTCGTACAACACAATCACATTCAACACAACGGTTACACAGCACAATTTCGTACAACATAATGAACGCACAGCATAACCGATTAATCGAAAAAAACTTCATTGTATAGACTATGGATGTAGGGGAAGTAGGCACACGGGATTTTTCCCAAATCTCTAGTAAAATATCCCACGATATTTTTAAAAAATCCTTTAAAAGTAAATATCGCAAAAGCTTAATAAGACCTGGAACATGTTTATTTTATTAATTATTTAACTAATTTTAAGGGTAATTTAAAAGACAAAATCGAGATGGATACATTAGTCACCGTGGCCGAGTGGGTAACGCACTAGACTTGCACGTACGTTGACCTGAGTTCGATCACCGCAGGACAGGATTTTTTCCACTCATACCCATACCTCGTAAGGAAAAATGAGTAGCTTTTTTAATGTGAGAAACGACCTTAAAGATATGGAACCCCAAAATTATAGACATTAAACCCCAGTAAAAATAAATAAAATTAATATTATTCATTTCTGTCGCGTGCGGCACTTATAAAGGGGTATTCACAAACATCTATTCAAATAAACCTCACACAGCCTGAGTGGGGCGGGAATAATAATAATAATGTGTTTCTTTGTGTTATTATATGACAATTTTAGTGGGTAGCTCAGAATTATAGGACTTTTCCATATCTTTAATAACCCAATATCTTATTTTTGCCTATAATCCCGCCACTGGTCGCTGCTAACATTAAAGCAGCTAAAATCCTGCTCCGCTGGGGATTGAACTCAGATCACCGTGCGTGCAATGCCTAGCGCGCTAACTCATTCGGCCACGGTGACTAGTGTGGGGCTGGAATAGTTAGCAAGACGAGCATTTGAATTCGAATGGTGACACACCCAAGTCTTGGACTTTTTTTTAAACTTCATTGCTTAATTTCAGGATTTTTTTTTTAAATTTGAGTTTAATATGGCTTTCAGCTGCATGGTCATATCACACGGGGGTTCACCCTCCATTCGCTCGAAACTCACAAATCAGCAATGCAAATTAACTTCACCCAGCTTCAGTGAGATCGGGAATAGCCACTATCAGGAGGGTTCTAAATTGAATGGTCACTCACCCATGTCCTAACCTCGCTGCACGTTGCTTAACTTTAGAGACAAAACGAGAACTGGTTTATTCAACGTACCCTCGACGCTAGGGCTACTGGACATCCTCTTCCTAGTCTTCCTAAAAGAAGTCTATCCTATACCTACCGTTTTACTTCCGAGAAATTTCTAATATTAGAAATCGGAAGTATTGTGTTCGTTTTTGTAAAAAAAAATATTTTTTTTGCCCCGATTTCAATTTTTTTCATATTTCTGGACGTTTCATAATCATAACCTACTGAGTAAATTTGGTTTTGTGTCCGTCTGTCGGTCTGTCTGTCTGTCTGTCTGTAAAAACGATTCCTTGTAACGCGCAAATCTCGGAAACTACTCAACCGATTTTGATGAAATTTTGCACACATCTAGGAGACATTCTGTAGATGGTCCCATTTTAAATTCATCGAATTCATACCAGCGGTTCTGGGTGAAAGAGACTATGCGCCTGACCACTAACTTTTTACTTAAACGCTTATATCTCGTGAACGGTACACCCAATTTCGATGAAATTTTGTAAGAATATGCATATTATTGTTTGACACAGGTTATTTATATTTATTTTTAAATTAATTATAATTTGACTGTGATATTTAAGAAAATCCGAAATTTTGGACAAAAAAGTAAAAAAATAAGGACCACGACTTGCCGATACAGAATTTTTTGTGGAATTCAGATTGTAGAAAAAACGATATTCTACCATATAAAACAAATTTGAAGAAAATCGGTTGAGCCGTTTTGGAGGTACAAGTAATTTTCTATAAAATCTCCAAATTGGCACGTGTTTACAATGTGAAGCAATCACGAGGAAGTATTGTGTCCATAATTGGCAGTGTTTTTGAGATATTTTATTCAGACGGACGGATAGATACACGTCTCAAACCTTGGATTTTGTCTCTGAGGGCACTAAAAAGTATTTTGGCACTTAAAACTGACCTATCGAAAATTTTGGGTGATTCCCTTACTTTCCTTTCTATAAGACAAGGGTAGTCACGGTTGCCCAGTGGGTTACCGCTCTTGGCTTGCTTGCAGCGTGCACGGTGACCTGGGTTCGATCCCCAGCACGGCAGGATTTTTTCGGGTCTGTACTTGCATGTCCGGGGTCCACTCATACCTCGTGAGGAAACATGAGTAGCTACTTTAATATGAGCAGCGTAGAGTGGCGAAATTATAAGCAGATAAGGATTATACCGGATACGGAAAAGTCCTTTAATTCTGCTCTTTTATTACACATTTATTTAAATTATTATTATAAGATAAGGAAAGTAAAAAAATGACAGAGGTTACCTTCAAGCATTTTATAAATAGATATTATGTATATGAAGGGTGTCCCACCAAAGTTGGACAACTCAAATTACTCGGCTCCTGAAAGATTTTTTGTAAAATAAAAAATTCAAAGGTACGTACATGTCCTAATTATGCGGTTTCAGTCATGAATTTTTTTATACAGGGAGGTTCAAAAGTCAGAATTTGAGGTGTCAACTTTTGATTTTTAAATGAATCGACATGAATTTTATTTGATAATTTAACTTCTAAATGGTTTCTGAGTACTTTTTCAAACTAAAATATTACATACATGGTGGGTTTTTTTGACCAATTTTTTCTTCTTCTAAATCTCGAAAAATTCGATTTCGTTTAATTTTTTCGATAACAAGAAGAGAAAGTGTTTGTGTAATGAAAACACGCACCTTCAATTGGTAGCAATTTTTTTTATACAGGGTGGTTCATAAGTGAAATAATGACTTGATTTTTTTTAAAACCGAGTTATTTTTAAAACCGAGTTTTTTTTAAAAAAAAATTGCGGATTAAGAATCTTCGCCTAATTTTACACAATTTTGGTTGATCATATCGAAAAACAAGACTAAAGTGTTGTACAGGGTGAGACATAATTTTTTTTGCAACACCCTTTCTATGGGTAGTCAAAGAGACGTAAAATTAAAAATCCATTTTCAATTTTGTGCTTACACCTACCTATTTTTCATTTCAAGTTTTAAAATCATTCAGTGTGGACACCAAATTGAAAATGGCTTTAAAAAATGGCGTCTTTTACTTGTTTTTTTCCCCCGATTCAAAGTCTTCGTTGAATTCTATACAACTTCGAGTACTCACAAGATAGTTTAAGAGAATATCTACAGGTTGGTCCATGCGACAATATTAGTTTAAACACCATAACTTTTTAATTTAAAAAAACCGAAGTTTTGCTTGCATTTTAAGTCTTTCTGTTCAATTCTACGACTCTTTTACTGATGCCCACAAACAGTGTGTTGCAAAAAAATTATGTCTCACCCTGTAGGTTTGTTTTTTGATATGACTAACGAAAAATTGGGCGGAGATTCTTAATTCGTAATAAAAATTAAAAAAAAAACAAGTAATTATTTTACTTATGAACCACCCTGTATGAAAATTCTTGCTGCAAATTGAAAATGCGTGTTTTCATTACACAAACAAAATTCAGGTCGATTCATTTAAAAATCGAAAGTTGACACCTCAATTTCTGACTTATGAACCTCCCTGTATAAAAAAAATCATGACTGAAACCGCATAATTAGGACATGTACCTTTGAATTTTTTATTTTACAAAAACTCTTTCAGGAGCCGAGTAATTTGAGGTGTCCAACTTTGGTGGGACACTCTGTATATCTCGAGATTTTTAGAACCCGTCCCTAATTTACAAGTAAGTACCTACCTAATGTCAACTCGAGTGACATTTGTCTGTATGTATATTGCAGGAACTTCCCGATTTCAAGGGTTCTAGGAACTTTTAGTTCTTCCTGATGAACTTATAGATGTTCCTGATTTGAATTTTTAATTCTTCGGAAACTTCTGATTTTAATGAGATGGACATTTCGGGTGAGAGTCGAAGGTTCAGGCGTAAAATGCTTCTACAGCCGAAACGGTAACAGATGGGCAAAATCTGACTCTTAGACCCCCCCCCCTAAAAACTTCCCCTCAACCGATCACACTATTTCAAAAAGTCATCAAAGGCATATCCGAAGTTGTGGACTGCCGTCCAGACTTCAGGCTTTCTGGTGTGACGAATGGAGGTTTGGAGGTATAGTGACGGATAATCGCGAGGTTCCCGCCTAGAGTCTAGTCTTCAGCTTGCCCAGTATCTAGGTATTCTACCAAGCAGGGTAGACTTTTCCTGGTTGAGTTGAGGTCTGCCTCTACTAGGTAGGAGCCTGCGCTGCGGTCGAGCGTTCCTTCCTAGCCGGCCTAAAAAACAATAGGTAAAATTCTAAGACCCCAATAAACATGTATACATACTAATAAATAATACTAATACCAAATCGTCCAGTACCCAAGTTAAAACAGAATCTCGTCGCTAGTGAGGTCGCTTATTCCTCACGAGGTATGAGTGGACCCCGGACATCCAAGCAGAAAATTTCTGCGCTGCTAGGAATCGAACCTAGGTCACCCTCCTTGCTAGCCTACTCCACTCGGCCACAGTGACTACTTAATAAAGTAAGCACAGTGATTCCCATCCTATAATGCTGATGTGCTATAAAATTTCTGAAGATAAAAAAAAAGTAATGTCAACTCGAGTGATATTTGCCCGTATTTCGGGTGAGAGTCGAAGGTTCAGGCGTAAAATGTTTCTACAGCCGAAACGGTAACAGATGGGCAAAATCTGACTCTTGTCGACCCCCCTCTCCCTCAACCGATCACACTATTTCACAAAGTCATAGCCGAAGTTGTGGACTGCCGTCCAGACTTAAGGCTTTCTGGTGTGACGAATGGAGGTATAGTGATGGATAATTGAGGTTCCCGTCTAGAGTCGTCTTTAGCTTGCCCAGTATCGACGAGGTATTATACCAAGCAGGATAGACTTTTCCTGGTTGAGTTGAGGTCTGCCTCTACTAGGTAGGAGCCTGCGCTGCGGTCGAGTGTTCTTTCCTAGCCGGCCTAAAAACAATAGGTAAAATTCTAAGACCCCAATGAACATGGTATACATACTAATAACAATTTTGAAGAATCCGGTCGGGTGTTATCGCTTAACAGACAGACAAAAGAAAGCCAAATCGTCCAGTACCCAAGTTAAAACAGAACCTTGTCTCTAGTGAGGTCGCTTATACCTCATGAGGTATGAGTGGACCCCGGACATCCAAGCAGAAAATTTTTGCGCTGCCGGGAATCGAACCCAGGTCACCCTGCTTGCTAGCCTACTCCACTCGGCTACAGTGACTACTTAATAAAATAAGCACAGTGATTCCCATCCTATAATGCTGATGTGCTATAAAATTTCTGAAGATAAAAAAAAGCCCTCATTATTAGTTGGGTTCAATACAAAATCTCTTTCTTTTTATAAACATCTTCAAAATTTTGTCTGCGGCTAAGTCCAATATCTTTGATCTATTCATGCTAAGTGTGCCGCGATGCTAAAAATGTTATGAACCACTGCTTGGCCATTTTATCTTTCTGGCTGCTCTGGTAACTGTAAAATTGACATTACAGTGACAGACGAATGAAGTGTCACTCTTAATGTCAATTTTACAGTCTGTAATTAATTGGGAACCAGGTTATTTTCTCCACCTATGAAACGTTGAATACAAAAATGCAACTGTATTTTTACAAGCTATAGGTGGTGGCTATTTGTTTTGTCTGGGAAATAGAGAACATCAGAATTTCAATTTTTTTTTTTTTTTTCTTTTATTGTAATAATTAAGTTTACATTGTTTAGAAGTGGGTTGACATGAAACATGGTTGCCTAGACAATCTTAATCAGGGTGTAAATAAATGAATAATACAGGAAGGCAGCAGAAAAGCCAGAGGCAGCTGGAGAGTCAGATAGCCGGAGGCAGCAGAAAAGCCAGATGTCCAGAGGCAGCAGGAGTCACTTAAAGATTTGCATGGCAAGTCTCTGAAAGCAAAAAGATAGATAATTATTATTATTAAACACTTTATTGGATATACATAGACATAATTATGTACAGTAAATATAATTATTATAAGAATTAAATAATGGATAGGAAAAAAATAATGTATACAAAGTGGGTCGAAAAATCATTTTATTTTATTTAATTAACGCTATACCCCGGAAAAGTTGTGGCTGTTGAAGATAAGACTTTTGCGCAAAAAAAATTTTTTTTGGACCACGCCTTCCGGTCGCAAAAAGGCTTTCAAAATGGCGAAATTCCAAAAAAAATAAGAAAATTTAAAAAAAAAAATGTAAAAAAAAAGTTATAATCGATTTTTTTGGTTTGCTATAGCATATACTAGTTATAAAAAGACCAGAATAGTATAAAGAGTTTAAAACACCCATAAAAGAGAGTCATGTACCCGTAAAAGAGGCAAAAAAAAGAGAAACGCACATAAAACAAAAGAGGCAAAAAGAGGCATATTGCACATAAAAGAGGCAAAAAAAAAAAAATAATAATAAATAAAAAATAAATAAAAATAAATAAATAAAATATATATATATAAAGGTATATAAAATAAAAAGCCCACAAAAAGCCCATTTATACTGACTGAACATACATACCTACATGTCAAAACTGACACAACTACCTACTTACACACTAACATAGAACATTACTACTTGACAAAACAACTACAAACTAACTTACTCACAAACTTCATAAAGATAGGTTAATTAGGAGAGGTTATTTATTATTTTTATTTTTTTTATGACTTAAGACACTACTTTTACGTATCTTGCTGTGGTTATGTTATCAGCAGTGAGATACATATATATAAGACCTTTACAACAGTAGCTTAGATAGGAACAGATAGGCGACCAAATGAACACTTTCTTTTTTCTTTTTTTATGTAGACACATATAGCAAATAGCAACCACTATTATCAGTTTACTTAAGGAGGGGAATGCGGATAAGTTAACAACAGGTGCCGCACCCCGAAACAGGCTAGTGAACACTAGCTACATTAACTCGCAATTTTTATAATTGCTACAGAGACAGAGTATAAAGAGTTTTAAAAAAACACCAATGAAACCTCCTTTACCGGTCACCTTTCGAACCCGCGACCTCTGGATTACCAGTAGACGTCTTGACTACTGAGATACCGGTAGGGTCTGGATGGAATTCGTCGTATACTCGTACCTATAACTCTTCTTCGTGAGTTCTGGGTCAATTTTTAAGCTGGTCTGAATGATATACATAATGTAAGTACAAAGATTTAGAGGATAACTTTTCAAGGCCTTTGCACAACCGGAAGGGTTGGTCCAATTTTATTTTTTTTGGTCTCTGTGGATTCTTTGGACCTTCATGCAAGTAATAATTTCTATGGGGAGTCAGATAAATAAAAATTTTACCTATATTTTTCAATTCCTTGAAAAAGGGCAAATTATAGTGAATTTTCAAGGCCTTTGCGCGACTGGTAAAGGTGGTTTCATTAGTCTTTTTTTAGTCTGGTATTTTTATAACTAGTATATTCTATAGCAAACCAAAAAAATTTTTATTAATTTTTTTACATTTTTTTTTAAAAAATTCTTATTTTTATTTATTATTATTTTTTTTTTTTTGGATTTTTGCCATTTTGAAAGCCTTTGCGCGACCGGAAGACGTGTTCCAAAATTTTTTTTTAGCTCACAAGTCTTATCTCGAACAGCCACAACTTTTCCGAGGTATAGCGTTAATTAAATACAATAAAATGATTTTTTGATCCACTCTAATATACAATAAAAAGGAAAAAGAACAGAAAAAAAGACAAAGGAATAGGCTCAGAATTGAAAATGATAGATGGGACTGAGAAACCCAAAGTAAAATCTATAATTCAATTGAATTATAGATTCAATTGAAGTACCTACAATATAACACAAAAAATAAGGGCAGGGACAGGATATCCTTCTTATACTAAAAAAATAGTCATGTAGTGAAAATTAAATGAAAAGAAAAGAAGCAAAGTTTAGTTTCGATTATAAGGGAATGGTTTCACTTGTAAAAATCAGGTAGGTACATAGTTTATTAATTTTAAACATGAAAGGACATAATACGGTTTTTGTATTGGATTATACTTTGTAGATATAATTTGACTGGTAGCCAATGCAAACTTTATTTGGTATAGCATGGAAATCATGGAAACATAAGGTATAGCTTGACAATTCATAGACCATTTTGATGAATGTTGAATTGGGGTAATGGTGGTTAGAAGTTGAGGGATGGTGAAGAAAAACTAGATGCACATGGGCTCTTATGGAGGCTGGGCATGAATTCAGCAAGGTTATTCAGACTTGGGACAATTCATTATGGGGAGATGATAGTCACCAGTGTTTGGGGCATACTAAGAGATGGTGATGATAGGGAAAACAGAAATAACTTGTTGCTTTGGTCTACATAATTTAGGACTAGGTAATGCAGCTTTGCTGGTGTTTTGATAGTTAGTGCAGGGATGATATCACATTTCAGCATGTTATGATCTGACACACCAGAAACAGGATACCTGGGTTGGCCTCAGCCATCCTCTAGTTGTGTCAACTAGTCCATTATTGATTAATAGACTTGATGTTATTAAAAATAGATATTTTACAAGGGTTTTAGATTTGGAATTCCAGATTCTTGAATTCCTTATTGATGATGAAAGAAGAAACAAAATTGAAAATCTCAGAGGGGAAAAAAATCAATGCAACATGTATTGCACAGTGGATTTGGGAATATGGAAACAGTGTTAAGTCCCAAGTCCCAGATATCTGGAGGCTCTCCAGAGAAAAGATGAGGGTCAGATGACACAAACCTTGTTTTTTCATTGGGATTCAGTGATACAAGAACAAATAGCATAATGATATGGTAGTGGCAAAGAAGGGAACTGAAATTTTTTGGGATAAACAAGCTTTTAACTCTAGACAGGCTTGCTGTCTCACAATAGTGATGATCATAAAACCATTCATGCTTATTACATTACTTACTTTACTTTTCATGTCCGGAACAACATATCTTAGATTGGCCAGGGTTAGATCTTGTTGGGTGCAGGGTTCATCCAACTGATTACAGACAAGGAGATGTTCATTTGTCTGCACCTGTCCACAGAGGCAGTCATTATTCTCTTCATATCCCCATTTCTATAGATTACAATAGATTCAATCAAAGGCTGGTGACACTCTAGTTTCCATAGTTCAACCTTATGGACTTCAGTAATGTGAGTACTGCTAGGCTGTCGATGCTTTTTGTCGTTCAAATAAAACTTTTCTTATTACATTAATATTATTTTTTTTTTAAATAAATTTCCAATCGTTTGATTGTTAGTTCACTGTATTTTAATAATACACTAGCTACTCTTAACTACGAAAAAAGAAAACTAGAAAAGTAAAAAATAATAATTGAGTTTCGGTTATTCCATTATTCCACATCCACCCTGCAAAATTCCCTATTTCATAGATAAAATTTCTCTATTCTCTTCTCAAGGGAAACTTTTGAGCTCTGGGTGGGGAAATGGAAAGAGTTTCATGGATTTTAACCATCTCAAACGTTCGTACAACACAATTTCGCAGGGCACAATGTTCTTTCAACACAAATTCACCCAGCATAACGGTCGCACAGCACAATCGATTTCGATTATTATGCTGTATGAACTTGTGTTGAACGAACGCACACCAAAATCATACTTCTTACGTCATCATGTAGCCGTGCTCAAGGTCAATTTTCAAATATTCAAATTTCTTCAGATATTTTATTCATTTATATTTGATTTTTTTTCTTCATTTTTCATTAATTTAATGATTTAATTTTTGATATATCATGGTGCCACAGGTGTTTTAATTGATTATTTCTCAGAAATCGTATAAAATAAGGTATATTATTATTTGTGTTCCTCAGCGGTTAGCCGCTCTATTTGAATTTTGAACTGTAGGTACTTTAATTTTATTTATAGTTTTCGGTTTACCAACAAGTGGTCGGATGGAGACTATTTGACCCTCAAGAATCATCAAAACTATGAGAGAGTAGTCTGACCTTACTAGACTCTTCGCAGTACTCCTCTATATAGGTACAATAGCTACCTTACACAGACTACTACCAGTCAACCTTCAGTTGTCTGATTTTATGCTTTGGAACTGCATACTATTTTGTCTGTACTGCCGGCACAGTCTTGTCTGTTCTGCTAAAGACTCCAGTGATAACGTGGTGATAAGAGCAATAAATCAAAACACTATTTTTTGGTAAATAGAGAACTTGACCGTGGATTTTAAATTTAAGAAAGTAAGGTAACTAACTAAAAAAAAAAAACTTGTGAATAAACTAATTTACAAACTTGATTCTTAACTTTGTGTACCTAGGTAGGTACTTGTGTGTTTTTGGTTAGTGATAAAAAATTAAAAAATATGTCTAATTAAGAGGCACTCTAAAATAAATTACATTCCTAGGTTATAAGATGAAGTTATCAATAGGTCCTCAACTTTTGCTCCTGTGTCAATTACTGTTCCCGTTTATCCTGGCTGAAAGAAAATGTAAGTAAATTAACTGTTTAAAAAAAGATATTAAAGAAATATGATAGCTACCTACCTTCAAGTAGGTACATGGTTATGGTTAAAATATTTCAAGATAAAAGTTGTACTATAAGCAGCAGTCAGTTTGTACTCACTAATTTACTTGGTACTTTTACTTAGATACCTAGTAGATGATAGATTTTTATGAAAAAACCAAACCAAAAATTTCAAATTTGTACATTTTTATTTTTAAAAATCTTTGTTTACTTTATTGTTAATTAATATTGTGCTTTTGATGTGATTTTTATGATACCCTTGTTGCCAAATGAGTGTGATTTATTTTAAGTAAAATAATAGTTGTTATTGTAAAACATGTTAAACAAAATGTTCAATTTTTAAATACACCATAGGGAATTAACCTTTTGTGTATACAGGGTGGACCAAAAAAACGTTTACACCCGTTAATGGTAGATTACTGACGACATTTCCAGGCCGGATCTGCAATCCGTTTTTTCGGATTCGCCTTCGTAACTGCACAAAGTGATTTTTAGCAACTTTCCGAAAAAGTCCGACTTTGGCTTATTCTGCAGGTCAGTACTTTTTTCCTGTTTAAGATGAGTTGATTCTGAACAATTTTGCAGAAAGCCAACAAAATTTCGATGTTTCTAGCTACACTACTTTGTTTTTTACGGTTTGGTTTGTCATATTTTTTTACACCTGAACAGAAAAAAAACACCCAAAAAAACTTTTTTACTAAATAAAACACTCGACATTTGTCCGAACAAATTTTGGCACAGACATGGGCAAGTTTGATAAAAGTTGGCGGCCGCCCCGAGGATGCTAAAAAATAATTTTACGAATTTTTATCACGTGATCTTCTGGGAAAATTATTAGATGTTTGCCAAAAACTCTTCAAAAATCCTAAGAGTTTTCTAGCTGTAGACTGTGTAAGGGCGTCTTGTATTGTTTACATTGCTTTTTTTGAATACCGCGGTATCACATGCCTTCATCAGCCAGTTTAGGCAAATTCAAATGATAAATTTCGTGCTTCTCAGAATTGTCAGTGGTGTTAGCTAGATGTGGTAGTGCTAAGAGTATTAGTCATATGACCGAGGTTCAATTCTCGACTGTCAATATTTTTTTAATTATCAAAAAAATCTGATGGAATATTTTATTCATACCTGTATTTGACCTGTTGTAACACCAACAACTTATGGTTTTTTTGGGGGTATTACCATCTGTAAATTGAGTTATATCAGATACTATTGGTATCACAATCCAAATAATTATTATTCATGTAAGCCCCTGAGAGACTGCCTTGATAATGTAAGGATGGTTTTTCTTATGCTTCCCTACGAGAGAAAAAAAAACTAGCGAATTTTCCAAACGAAAATAGAGTTTATGAAATAAATACAGGTAAATATGTAGGTAGGTTCTTCTATCATAAACAATACTAATTAAATAACAAATATTTACCAATTGCCAACTCTTAATAGAAGTCTTGAAAAAAACAAGATAATATTTTGTAAAATTAATAAACTTTTGCAGTCTTTATTATGTTTTATACTATTTTGATATAAACAAAAATGTATTTAAAAAAACATTTTGTGTTAGTATGTTCAACGAGAAACGATTAGACGCGCACGATTAGCTCAGTGGTAAGCTAGTCCACCCAGTCCGAATGCCAGAGCCAGCAAAAAATTCATGACTACAAAATAAAAAAGACTGTTGCCATTTTTTACTAAGCCATAGTACACACTATGGATTCTCCTCACACAAATTCTTGAAACCAATGGTGACTTTAGTACCTTGGTTCTAACTCAGAACTGTCCCTCTCCCTTCTTGCCTTTCTCTCTCTCTCACTCTCTCTCTCTCCCTCTCCCTCTCTCCCTCTCTCCCTTCTCAATTCCCTTAGAGTCTTAGAGGAACTGTTGGAAGTGGCGTCCACCTTCCTGGATGGAAAGGTTCATCATGTTCCGTCGAATGTTGCGGAAGATTCCAGGTTTTTCTGTCAGGTCATCGAATGTCAACAGAATTCTTGCTACCAGATTTCGTAAACTATGTTTTTCATGTGATCCCAAATGTTCCTGTTGGCAACTCCATAATTATGCTAAATGCGTATCTGCCATTTCAGCATCCGAATTATAATAATGTAACTTGTACTAAAAAAACTCAAGAAGTTTAAAGATAATATTTCATAGAATGCAGAAAAATATGCTTGAAAACTATCATCGAGAAACAAACAATCATTCATTTGACTGGCCTTTAATTAATTCCAACGAAAATAATTATCAGAAATAAATAGCTAATTACTCTTTGAGTACAAGACGACCCTACACGCTCAACACTTTTAAGATTTTGAACATCATTTTTTGAGACTTACCTGGTTTGTTTACCCAGAAGATCACGTGATAAAAAATCGTAAAATTATTTTTTAGCATCCTTGGGTTGGCCGCCAACTTTTATCAAACTTGCCCATCCCTGTGCCAAAATTTGCTCGGGCAAATCTTGAGTGTTTCAAAGTGTAAAAAATTTACATGAGAATTTTTTTTCTATTCAGGTGTCAAAAAAGATGCCAAACCAAACCGTAAAAAACAAAGTAGTGTAGCTAGAAACATCGAAATTTTGTTGGTTTTCTGCAGAAATGTTCAGAATCGATTCATCTTAAACAGGAAAAAAGTTCTGACCTGAACAATAAGCCAAAGTCGGACTTTTTCAGAAAGTTGCAAAAAATCACTTTGTGCAGTTATAAAAGCGAATCCGAAAAAACGGATTGCAGATCCGTCCTAGAAATGTCGTCAGTAATCTACCATTAACGGGTGTAAACGTTTTTTTGGTCCACCCTGTATATTCCCTGTTCTCAACAGTCCCCCATAGTATAATTGTGCAGAATTAAAGATGTTTCAGAGGTAAAACTTCAAGGGGGGAAAAATAGGTTTTATCTGACAAAGAACTACGGAGCTGCAGCCCATTGTGACTTTGGCAAATTCATATTACATATTTTTACCTATTCCCTAGGTATATTCTGCAGTTCTCACAGTAAAATAATACAGACTAATAAAATTTAAGGACCAATGCAGACTAATGTAAATGTAAAATAAATTTATTTTTTCAATAAACTATGCCAAATGATATAATAAATAGATGAGATGAGAGACCAACCCTGCATAGGGTAGAGTACAAACCTTAAAACACAAATGTCCAACATTTCAGTTTGAATCAGGTTACCATTCTAAAGATACAACATGATGAATTCAGTGACTACGGGTGAAATTTATAATAGACCTTATTGCAATACCTCTGTTGTGCTAAGTCTTGATTTGCATAGATTGCCTTACTTGGGGAAACCCAATGCTAAGTCATGACTTGAGATCTCAATTTTGTATATTAATTTTGCCCCATGTGTTTCAAATTTAAATATTAATGAATTTAATAAAAAAAAAATCGCCTTAAGAGAATAATTATTTTCACCACTAGTTTTACCTATTCAGAGAGTCAGGTGATTCTTGATTGTATCCTTATATAGCCACATCTCACCTTCATTAAATATTATTAACCATTAAGTATTACTTTATAACTAGTTGCCAATGCTGTTAGGCTAAATGCATAACATGCAAATATTGTCCTTAACCTTTTGAAGACATTGGTCAGATTGGTAGATTAATCAGATAATCATGCTTAAAAAAACAATAAATAATTTACAAGTACATTTCAGGCAGGTAATTCTATGATTTTTCAAGAGAAACTTGGCATCACTTCCTTTTTCATGGGTCTTGGAACTAATGTTTGACTGACCATCAAACAACATCATTCTTCTATGAAACTTTTATGCTGTAGGTACCCACCTGAACATTAAGTTTGGTTTTAAAATAATCATGATAGACCTTCATTAGTATACTACTAAAACCAACTACCTATACTCTGTAATTTGACCTTCACAAGAATACATGTAAACTTTAATTTTTAGTCTCAACCCCTATTCTAGTAGTTCCTATACAGTCTAATTTTGAAATAATACACATAATTTGCACAAAAAAAAAAAAAAAAAAAAAAAAAAAAATCTTTATGAACTATACTTGGAAATTATTAAATCAATCACAGATTGTTTTACACTACTTAGGTTTTGAATAAAAACAAGAAAGCCAATTGTTTTTACCACAATAGGTACCTGCTTACAAGCCAGGCTAACTTGCTTTCTTAAGGGTTTCATGGTTTATAATAAAAGTCCAAGTCCTCACAATGGTTGATTGCACATAGAAATATATGTGGTTCAGGACGAGCCAACTCTAATATAAAGTTGGCTGGAGACCATCATTCCCCCCTCCACCTGTAGCCAAGCTGGCTACCACAACAACAACATAGGTATTTTTGAAGGATTTTTTCAAACCCAAAAATGGGATGATTGTATCCTGCCCACTTTCTTATATAATAATTTATTAAACTCAATTGGTAAAAATACATAAAACTAAATGGAGCAACTCAATAAAAATTAAAACAATAATGGTTTGCCTTAAAGGATTAACAACTTCGTTTATTAGGTTTCACAGAGTTGTTGCTTTCTTCGCTAGAATATTAATCTGTATAAAAAAAAAAAAACAGACTAATGCCTTGATTAACTACCTATCACCAATTCATTTTTTATCTATTTTCAATATAATTATGTATTATGTATGTACCTAGGTACAATGGATTTTTTTTGAAGGCTGGAAAATACCTTTTTAAGATTTCCACATTTGCCACCCATTAAAAACTCACCTTCTCTAATAGCTGACCCCACTTGGAACTGAAAAGTACACTTAATTCATTCAAGATTTAGGAAGTGGAAATTATTGTCCTACATTAGTGCCAGCTACCCACATTAACTTCACCCAGCCTGGCTAGGGCCGAAAATGCCGGCCTCACGTATTCGAAGAGTACATAATTTCTGTTCGAAAATTGTGCCCCATCCGGGAATTGAACTCAGGAACTCTGGATTACGTTACGGGCAGTCTGTTTAAGGTTCCTGTCATATTATTTCACTTCAGGTAGGAAGACGTTGATTCCATAAACCGCATCATTAGATATCCTCCAGGCAAACAGATATAGATGAGGTTAGATTATTTTACCTGATCGATGAACACATCATTATTTTAATGACTTTCTAATGGGGAAAAAAATGCAACATAATGAGGACGTATGATGGATCTTAGTGTGGCCTAAGTGAGCAAGTACCAGGAATATGAGGTAGGTACGGGGAAAACCAATCACTTGAAGATAGAGTGGACTGTTTGTTAATTATAATAATAATATCGCCTTATTTGTACTGCCCCACGAGGACTGATAAGTTTCATTATTCCAGCAGTAAGCCAAAGACTGGCTGGGGGACTATAAATAGGGAGTAGACCAGCAGTCTGGCTGGGGGACTATAAACAGGGAGTAGACCAGCTTTAGCTTGGTTCTGGGGGCCCTTGTCAATTATTAGCCCCCTTGTAAAGACAGTGATACAAGTGCTTAGTCATTCCTCCACTGTCTGGCTACCATCGTTCACGATGACGCCACCCTATGCTGATGATAAGCCAAAGACGTATTACTATATGTATATGTGGTAAAAATCCCAAATCGCACCCGCGAGGTCTGGAATCTCTGGATTCATAGAGTGCCGCCTTTACCACTGAACTACCGGGACATACACTTATGAATTAATTACCTACCTATGTTCAATTGTTCATAGTGTAGATTATAAAATGATTGTTTTTCTAATTTATCTTTTGCCTCCCACTTGTGTGTGATAAACAGAGAAATGTAACACGCCATAATGTTTGCGTTGTTATCAACTATGTCCGCTAGCAGTGACATTGAATGTTATCAATTCACATGGTTCTTCTTTTTCTACGTCTTTTCCTATACTCAAGTGGGGTGGACATTTCTTGACAGCCTTTTCCATGTCTCTCGGTTTTGTGCCACTCTCATTTTACATGGTTCACTTCTACAATACATCAAAGATATAAGTGGGGATCTCCCACTTGTGTTTTTAAAAAAGTTTATTTTTCAAAACTGAAAATGACAAAGTCTCAAAAAATACTTAATATCGAAAAAATGAAACTTAATTATATTTTTAAATATGCAATTGACATATCAAAATGAATGAAAGAATATTATTAGAACATTTAAAAGAAAATAATATAATTATGAAATAATAAAATACTTAATTAATAAAATGTGAATTAAATAGATCGCAAATTTAAATTATCGATCAGCGACAATGCTCGATGCAAGTCCTGGATCAATCTGCCCGTCGGATCCTACCAATGGCTATTGTCAGAAAGACAATAGCTAATTTTTTAATACAGTCAGCATTTATGGTGGCTGTAACTCCTCCACCCTTAGAACTTTGCATCCCCTGGGAGAGAAGGATTGGGATTGATGCCCAGATTTGTTGAAGAGTTACATGCTAGCTTAATTTGTGGAAGAACATTTTCTGGTTCACATTTCTTAAATAGATGTAGTATCTGTAAATATAGATTAGATTTCCTAATTATCAGTATCAGTGATGAAATGGATACAGTGAGGGTAATACACATTAGTATTTTCCAAGGGTTCAATGCATTGTCTAAAGATTGAACATCTCTATTTGTTGGAGTCAGTTCGTTTAGCTTATTGTCATCTAAATTTAAATCATGAATCCTTATTTTAAAATCAGATTATTTTTCTGAACCAAATTTGACATAACATTTTCCAGGATTGTAGGTTTTCCTGAGGTCTTGGATGAAAAGTTTAAGATTTCATTCCTAAATATAAGGTTTCCTTTGTTTGATTCAATTAGAAATATGCCTTCTAATTCTTTTATTTCATTTTCTAATTCTAGTTTAATGGTTTCACTGAAAGGAAAAACAACAATAAACATATTTATTGGGGCAATATAATCAACATAGTTTTCTTGAATTTCTAGCGTTATGTGTGTACATGACTCAGGCTTTTCATTTTGAAGTATTTGCCTTTCACACTCTTTCAGATTATTATTGACATTTCTCTGAAAGCACTGATAAGGTTTTCCCAATTCACAGATATTGTTCAAAGGTTTAAGGGATTTTCTGATTTCAGGAAGTAATGAATTTTCGGTATAACTGTAGTAAATCCTAATTCACTTGAAGATGGGATGGACTTAAGATAAATTAGGTCATATTGTTGGTCATAATTAATAGGAAAAGATAGGAAGTAAATAATTTTTGAGTTTTCAATTTTGCAGCTTACATCTAAGATCTTTTGGAGTTCTAAAATACTACTTATTTCTAAAGGTATAGTTTTATGTACATTCTTTAATTTCTCTAATTTCTTTAACCAAAAATTTTGTTTTCTCTTTATGATGTGCCACGTAGGTTGAGGTTATTAGTTGTTCTGTGTCAATATCCGTTATGTCGGACGGTTCAAAATGCCCTGTGACCACTTCTATAGGTTTGTGTTTTGTGACAGAATGACTTGTGTGGTTATAAGCAATGACCGCGTATTTTACTTTTAAGGACAAGGAATCGTTCTTGAACTCTTCGCGATTGTTGAATAATCGTATGTGCTCTATTAATGTCGAGTGAAAACGTTCTATTACTCCATTGGACTCAGGATGCTGGGAGGAGGTGAAATGGATATTAATCTTGTGAAGAGAAAGGAGTTCTTTTATTACTGAGTTTTTAAATTCGCCTCCATTATCTGATATAATTAGGCTAGGAACGCCGTGGTGAGCAAAACTTTCCAAGAGTTTACTCGCGATTTCAGTTGCTTGAGCAGAACGAAGCAAGTAGGCTTGTGCAAATTTAGAAAAGGGGTCAATAAGCGTTAGAAATTTGGATTTTTCAAGAGAAATGGTGTCTATGTGTAGGACATCAAACGGTTTTAATGCAGTGGGTGTGATGTTGTATGTCAGTTTCAAGGGGTTGCGGTCGTACTTGGTTTTTTGGCATATTTCACAGTTATTAATATAGTCTTGTACATGTTTAGCAATGTTGGGCCAGTAGTAGTGTTCCTTAATTTGTCTGGTAGTTTCGTCCATACCCCTATGGTTAGTTTTTCCGTCATGAAACTTTTTTATAATGTCAGTTTTCTTGTTTTCTTCAGTCACGTCAGTTAGCATCTTAGTGCATTTGATAAGATTTATTTGTGAATTTTTAAAGTAAGTCTGTAAAGTTCTCGATAGTTCCTCGTATAAGCTCTCAGTTTTAAAGAATACGTGGTATTTGACTTTTGGTGCAATGTGTGTTTTTAAGAACTCAGTTAGTTGTCCTAAGAGATTTTCAGGTGAAAACTCGTAAATTCGTCTTTCTTTGTCTCTGTGAATGATTTTTAGTGATTTGAGTGGGTTAGGGTGGGCTAAATGTGAAATGGAAAGGATTAATTGATTTTTTCCCAAATTAATTGGACCGTCAAAGATAGGTATACCTATGAGAGGGTGTTCCAGGTTGGAGTGGATAGTATTTATATCTTCTTCTTCTGCCTGTTCGGTGATATCTTGAGGTGCAGGGGCGACATTGGTGATGTGTTCTGAAGATGTAGCGGCCTCGTAGGTGATGGGGACCGGGGGTACAGCGACGTCAACAGTTGGGGGAAGTTCTTGAGTGACAGGATCTTCTCTTAGTAAGTGAGCATATGCGTCTGCAACGAACGCATCAAGGTCTAATATGTCCTGTTCTAAGTCCGGTTCCGGTAACATAGATAGTAAGTCGTCGTCTAGTACTGGTTGTACGGGTGAGTTGGTTTCGTTCATGTTTAGTTCAACTCTTGAAAGGGTGTCCGCATTTGTATTTTGTGAACCTTTTTTGTAAACTATGTCATAGTCGTATTCCTCAAGTTTTAGTCTCCAACGTATCAATTTAGAACTTGGCTCTTTAAGAGAGAAGAGCCACTGAAGAGGCCTATGATCTGTGAAAATTTTGAATTTTTGTCCGTATAGGTAAGGCCTAAAATATTTTACTGCCCATACAATGGCTAGTAGTTCCTTTTCGATTGTCGAGTAGTTGCATTCACTGTCGTTCAACGTTCTGCTTGCATAGGCAACAGGTCGATCACTGCCTATGGGTCCCTGAGATAACACTGCACCGAGAGCAACGTTGCTCGCATCGGTTGTCAAAATGAAAGGTTTGCTAAAGTCTGGATATTGGAGTATTGGTTCGTTTGTCAACAAATTTTTACAAAGTTCAAAGCATTCTTGATAATCGGGATCAGTTATATTTATTTTTGCATTTTTCTTTAACCGTTTAGTTAATGGTTTTGTTAAACTTGCAAAGTCTTTTATGAATTTACGATAGTAGCTTAAAAGTCCAAGAAAGCTTTTAATCTGTCTTGTGGTCTTCGGGATGGGGAAGTTTTCTATAGCTCTAATTTTGTTGGGGTTGGGCTTGACACCTTCGGGTGTGATAACGTGACCAAGAAAGTCAACGTCTTTTTTCAAGAACTCACACTTGTCTAGTTGAATTTTCAAGTTAGCATTTTTTAATCTGTCGAATACCAAGGAAAGGTTACTTAAATGTTCCTGAAGGGAAGTGCCAAAAACCAAGATGTCGTCGAGGTACACAACACATACTACGTTAATTAGACCTCGCAGTAGTTTTTCCATTACTCTCTGAAAAGTAGCAGGTGCGTTTTTTAGGCCCATGGGCATACGCAGGAATTCGTAGTGCCCGTGTTCAGTGTTGAAAGCTGTTTTGGGGATACTACTTTCGTCTATTTCTATTTGATAGAATCCCGATGCTAAATCTAGGGTGCTGAAATAATGAGAGCGACCAAGACGATCTAGGAGCGAATTTATGCAAGGGAGGGGGTAGCGGTCCCCAATAGTCTTCTCGTTCAGTTTCCTGTAATCTATTACGATTCTCCACTTTCTCTTACCTGAAGCGTCGAGTTTCTTAGGAACTATCCAAAGTGGGGAGGACCAAGGGGAATGGGAGGGGCGAATAATATCATCCTCTAACATTTTTTGAATTTGTTGTTGAACTTCAGCTTTGTGGACATGCGGATATCGGTATGTTTTCGTATACACTGGTGCGTCGTCCGTTGTTCGTATAGTGTGTTTTACGGCGTTCGTAAATGTAAGATTCTTAGTGTCTGTATGGAAAATTTCTGAGTAATTATTTATTAGTTTTTGAATTCCGTCCTTTTCCTCTGTGTTCATGTGGTCCATTCTAATCCTATTGAAATCAAATTCTGAATTTGTCAGTTGAGCGTTGTTCAAGTTATTGTATGTGGATGTTTGTTCGAAATTTTGAAGAGATAAAGCTTCTACAGGGTGTAACAAAACTTTTGTTTGTAATTCCGTGTCATTAACAAGTGTACATATTGCCTTACTGTCTTTGACTCTAAGTATACCTTCAGGTATATAAGCCGAACCAAATCTTTTGTGTGGTATCAAACAATCTCCGTTTTGAATATTCATAACATCTATAGTTACGATCTGTTCCTGTCGTGGTTCGAGTATGATGTGGTTTACCTGGGTAACTGTGTCTCTGTGATGGATAGTTATGTCGGTCGTTGGCGATCGAAGCAGATTATTTTTCAAGTCAACTACCATACTAAGGGCCATAAGATTGTCCATTCCCAAGAGGCAATCGAAAAAGTCATGAAATTTAAAGAGATGTAGCTTCATTGTGCCCGTCATTTTGAAAATTTTGGGAAACGGAATCGAGATGCTATATTTTTCTCGCGAACGTCCATGAGCAGTATTAATTTCGAATGGATCATATTTTATTTTGTTTTTGAAAAATTTTTGGGCTGTTTCTGGGTTTATAAAAGATTTTGTACTACCAGTGTCAATAAGCATTTTCAAATTAAGTCCCGGTATGATTAAAAATGGTAAGTAATTGTCGTTGTTTGTCAAATTCATAAGAGTTACTGGTCCGAGGCTTCTTCTCGAAAATCCTGGACCTCGTCTGTGTCGTTTGGTTGATTCCCATATTCATTTATGGGGTTTGAGTCTTCGATTGACTCGTAATGTTCTTGGGTCATTTCCAGATTGTTAAGTCGGGGATTTGTTGTCATAGCGGACATGGGTGTCGGTCTATAAGAAGGCCCGGGTGTAGATCTGTTCCAAGCGTTTGTATTGTTGTTTCCTTGATTCTTGTTCATCCCACTCTGCGGTTTGTTGATATTTTGTTGAGAATTGTTATTACGAAATGGATTGAAAAGTCCACTACCTGAAGTAGAGTTATTGTGATTATTTTTGTTTTGCATGTGAGGGGTATGTATTTTTCTGTGGTATTTGTAGAATATGGTTTGTTTTTGTTATAGTTCGAATTATAATTGTTGTTGTTTTCATACGGTTTTTTCACCGCGTCAATTTGAAAGTCGTTTGTGAGTATGTTGAGAGCCTCGCCAAGATCTCTCGGATTTTTGGTTCTCATGAGAGCACCTAAGGGCTCCTTTAAGCCTCTGAGGAAAGTCCTCAAACCAAGTTTCGAAACGTAATCTCTTACGTCGTTTTGTGTTGACATTTCATGGGTATCCATGAAACTAGAGTGAAGGTTAATGTATTTTTGAATTTTGCTATGAAATTCAAAGGGTGACTCGTTTTTCGTTTGTGTTGAACCACACATTTCGACTGTAAGCGTATAGCAATCACGCTTATCGCCGTATGTACTCAGGAGAGCTGTTTTTAAGTCCCTCCAATTAGTAATATTGTAAGAACTTAAATTGAGCTTTGCTTCGCCTTTAATTTTAGAGCGAAGCGAAGACATCAAAAAGATGTTTTGAAAATTGTCAGCATTTGCTTCATCATAGAAATGCTTTACCATGGTCTCACATATCGAAATGAATTCCGATAGCAGCTCGACCTCGCCCGAAAATACGGGCACCATTTTTAGGTGTTCAGATTTGAGTTCCGGAGGAGCCATTGTGAGATTTCTAAAAATACCTAGAAGATCGTCTTCTAACAAGGGATCGTATGAATATTCTGTGTCTGATTCTCTGGTAGATTCAGACAAGGTAGACTCAACGTCTGAGTCCGTTTTGAATAGATAAATTCTATGTAAAAATAATAGATAGTAGGTAATATTATTATGTACCTAGTAGTAAGGATTATAGTAAAGAGATAAGAAGGTGAGGATGTGTAGTGTAATTGTAAACAATAGTGAGAAAGATTAAACCCTTGAACAGTAAAAGTGAAAGGAAAAATATTATCTTACAGTGCCAGCAGAATCAACAACATTGAGGTGGGTAGGTACTCGGTAACTGCTCCGTGTGAGGTATGAGAAGCTATTGTTCCAGGTCCTTGCTCTGCTCTGCCCTGCTGACTGAGACTGGTTTCTGCTCTGCTGACTGACTTGGGGTCTGCGGTTCGTGGTTCGATGCGAGAAAATCCGACGATTTTACAGCTACGGGGGTAATCCAATATGTAATCCAAAGGGTAATCCAATAATAAGGCACTGCACTAAGTTCCTCACTATTCCTCGGAAAAGGTTTTTTTTTTATATGGGTTTTAGCTTTTTGGGGGTGTAGATTTTTTTGTTTTGGGGGTGAAAACACCCAAAATTTGACTGCGCCAGATATAAGTGGGATCTCCCACTTGTGTTTTTAAAAAAGTTTATTTTTCAAAACTGAAAATGACAAAGTCTCAAAAAATACTTAATATCGAAAAAATGAAACTTAATTATATTTTTAAATATGCAATTGACATATCAAAATGAATGAAAGAATATTATTAGAACATTTAAAAGAAAATAATATAATTATGAAATAATAAAATACTTAATTAATAAAATGTGAATTAAATAGATCGCAAATTTAAATTATCGATCAGCGACAATGCTCGATGCAAGTCCTGGATCAATCTGCCCGTCGGATCCTACCAATGGCTATTGTCAGAAAGACAATAGCTAATTTTTTAATACAGTCAGCATTTATGGTGGCTGTAACTTCAATAGGTAAAACGTTATTCGACAGTTGACTAAACACTACTTTGAATACACCAGTTTTCGTTCTGCCACTGAAGTTGAGAAACGTCCAGTGAGGTTAGGACTTGAACGTTTGAATACACCAGTTTTTGTTCTGCCACTGAAGTTAAGCAACGTGCAGCGAGGTTATAGGCCATTCAAATTCAAACCCTCGTCATGCAGGTTACTCTCGTTCCGATCCAAGGTGGGTGAGGTTAATATGGGTAGCTGGCACGATTCCCAGGAAACGGAGGGTAAAACCCCGGTCCTAAAGAAATCTAAAACCTTTACCATGTTCTTTTATTCAAGTCACAACATACCTAAAATTGCGCCATAAATCTATATGGTTAAATAGCTTCTCAGATTTAAAAGATAATTCAATATTGTGTTGAGCATGGTTTTATCTTTTTTATAACAACTTGTTCACCTTGCACTTTTTGAACATATACACTCGAAACTCCAAATCGTATGACTCTACTATCTTATGACGTCTTATTTCTTCTTATGATTCAGACACATAATTTCTTACGAATTTTGTCTGTAAGCCCGCTAAGCGGAGTTTATGTCAGTTTATATTAGGCTTTGTCTTGGCACAAGTTACATAGCACCCGTGTTGTGGAGTTCAGGACCAAAGAAGAACGGAGTTAAGGGTTTAGGATCAAGGCCTAGTCTCTTTTTTGTAATATGAAGCGACTACAGTAGCTAGCTGCCCAATTTCTAATGGTAGAAGATTTTTAACTCTGTTAAAAATAATATTAATTTTGTGTTAGTGAGATAGGATAACTATATCACGTTGGTGAGAGGATTATACATATAGACGCCCAGATCCAATGTCCAGGCTCCTTTCATGTCTTCGGATTTAAAGTCCTGATTTGAGATAGTCACGACGGGATTTTATCCTCCATTCGCTGGGAATCGTTTCAGCTACCCTCATTGACCTCACCAGCCTGGATAAGGGCGGAAATGCCAGCCTCACGTGTTTAGAGATAACAGAATTTTTGTGTGAAAAGAGTGCTACAACCGGAAATTGCACTGAGGATTTCTGGACTGCGGGCAGTAGTCATCACAACCGTTCCGCCACGGAGGCTGGTTAAAAGCAAGCATAACAACAACATACACGAGAAAACTGCAAGGAAAAGTACCGCTATTTTGCTAGATTCCTTCTTCAAATCTAAAACACATCTTTTCCTGCTTGAATAATTCCTTTGACCTTGCTCCTGGGGCTAGGGTTATCCAGATCTACACGATGAGTTAATGGGGATTAACATATTAACATGAAGTATTCCGCCCTAAGAACACGAGTTGGGGATTACCTATACTATGACCATTAAGAATATCGTGATTCATTTGACTTAAGATGTTCCAAGTATATTAAGTGTCAATCAAGTTCCATTTATAGATACATTTGAACCTAGATATATGTATGTAACGGGATATAATATAGAAAACGCTGTATTATTTACCTTATAGGGAGGTAAATTTGTCCTGAAGATTGTTCTCTTATATCCAGGTTTGACAGCTGATCTACTGTCAAACCTGGATATAAGATAAACCTTTTTATAAAAGACTTTTCTGTTTCAAACAAAACCTTAAGGTTAAGTCTAAGCAGCGTCCAGTGAGGTTAGGTCTTGGATGGGTGACCATTCAAATGTGAACCCTAGCCTTCGTGATGCTTTCTATTCCCAGCCCGAACGATGCTGAGTGAGGTTACTAACGGTATAATCTAGGTATCTGTTAGTTTGGATTAGTACATTACTTGAAAGTCTTGAACATAAAATTACAACCAATAAAAGCAACAGCTCACATAATTATTTTTACAACTTCAAGTAATGAGGAAACTCTGACGCTTAGGAGTAATTATATGTCCATTCCAGTGCCCGCACAACACATACATCATGTGGTTCATGAAAATGTGGTACGTTAGTCGTGAAAAAATCAGCTTAGTGCATGATCAGTATGTATTTAAATTCATACCTTGTATGTTCGAGACACAATTTCATGAGAACTTTACTACCTTGAAACCAGTTGAAAACGGGAACTAAAATTGTGATTATGAATTCGCAAGATTGTCAGGATTATAAATTCTACATTTTTACAGAGACAGAAATTCTATATCTAAAAATGATCTTTTTCGTATCTCTCTAAATAAAAATGTAGTTTAATCTTTTCGCAAATGATTTCAAAATATCACCAACAAATAACACGAAAAAATAATTATGAATTCATTATTTAATTTTTATTGCTCCGTGGCCGAGTGAGTTAGCGCGCACGGCGACCTGGGTTCGATCCCCAGAGGGCAGGATTTTTTCTGCTCTGTGCTTGGGTGTTCGGGGTCCACTCATACCTCGTGCGGAAAAAAGAGTAGCTGCTTGAATGTTAGCAGCGACTAGTGGCGAAATTATAGGCAAAAATGAGTAGCTGCTTTAATGTAAGCAGCGATCAGTGGCGGAATTATAGGCAAAAATAAGATATTGGGATATTGAAGATATGGAAAAGTCCCATAATTCTGCGCTACTAACTAAAATTGTGATATAATAACACAAAGAAACACATTGACTTATTTATTATTTAATTGTCCCCAGACAAACTCTGCGTGGGAGAAAAGATGGCCAAGTTCAACCAGAAAGCAGTCTGTCAGCAGTTGAATGAGAACGAGTACAGTGGTGCGGAGTGCGTGATAGCAAGAGATAGGTAAGTGACCTTGTTCAGATAAGTAAGTACTTTAATGAATGTTTTTCTGTAGTATATTTCTTTTAAATTTATTTATTAATTTAATCTCTCAACGGGAAATACCCAATGTATATATTTGCCTCAACTATGTGCACTGGTTGTCAAGTGGTTAACGCGCTAGTCTGGTATTCCAGGTAGCGTAGGAATCTGTTGGTTCGAATCCCACCTAGTGCATGAATTTTTCCTCATTAATTGAGTTTGTAACCACATAATAATAAGACTCTGAGGGTTAGGTGGTAGAAAATTCTTTGAGCATTAACCTCGCCTGGTTCTTATTTCTGTTATTAATAATAATAATACCGGGTGTACCGGTTTATTTATTAACGAGCATCAGAGCTCTTTGTACAATATAACAATATTTATAACATTATTGTCTTTTGACCTGACAAAGCTGATTGTGATCAACAGAATATAATAAATGATAATTATCCTCATTAATTTGAGTAGAAAATGCTTTGAGCATTAACCTCGCCTGGTGGTTAACTTCCACTGAAGAGTATTATTATGTACCCGCCCTTTGTATTTGCAGACTGGAGTGCTTGCGTCTGCTGAACGCGAGTGCCGTGGACTTCACAGTCCTCCACCCTGAGGACCTGGTGTTCGCCAAAACCATGGCTGTGCCTGTGAGGGTCACCCATGAGCTGCAGAAGTTCAAGAACGGTGAGTGGTCCAGCGGCCTTTTCAGGTTGCAGGCTTTTTTTATAATATAATTATACATATTTTTTTTTTTTTTAATCCAAATACCTACACTTGAAAGTTATAGATTTTAACAATCAAGCAATAACTGGCTGGTATGATCATTAATTCATTTATTCACACAGGTATTCATTTAAATTGATCGGGTTGTTCGGGGCATATCGTTGAATTTTTTCATGCATGATATTTTGATATTATAGGGCAGCGGTTCCCAACCTTTTTAGCTTGAGGCTCAATAATATTTTTTTAATAAGGTCTGGACACTCGAGCAGTAAAAATAATTCCGATTTCTATTATTAGAAATTTATTGGAACTAAAAATACTCGAATCATCTGGTGTGAATTGGTATCAGATTAATGAGAAGAGAAAAACAATTGCCATGAATAAAAACTAAGAGATTTACTTTTTTTGTCTTCTCTTCTACTTTTTCTGCATGGTCATATCACGACGAAGGTTTTAACCTCCATTTGTTGGACCCTCACCAAGCGATTCAAATGAACCTCAACCAGCGTGGGGCCGGGAATAGCCAGAATCACGGAGGTTTGAATTTGAATGGTCTTTCCTGGGTACTACCACACGGGAATAGAATTTATTGAATTATACATTCTGTGTTACTGTGTCCAGTGTAGACTACTGTGTGATAGGATTCGTGAGCTACTAATATTTGTATTGTGTGTTTCAGTGCCCAGTGTAGACTACAGTGTGGTAGAACTCGTGAGCTACTAATATTTGTATTGTATATTGTGTGTTCCAGTGCCCAGTGTAGACTACAGTGTGGTAGGATTCGTGAGCTACTAATATTTGTATTGTGCGTTTCAGTGCCCAGTGTAGACTACAGTGTGGTAGGACTCGTGAGCTACTAATATTTGTATTGTGTGTTTCAGTACCCAGTGTAGACTACACTGACTACAGTGTGGTAGGACTCGTGAGCTACTAATATTTGTATTGTGTGTTCCAGTGCCCAGTGTAGACTATAGTGTGGTAGGACTCATGAGCTACTAATATTTGTATTGTGTGTTCCAGTGCCCAGTGTAGACTACAGTGTGGTAGGACTCGTGAGCTACTAATATTTGTATTGTGTGTTCCAGTGCCCAGTGTAGACTACAGTGTGGTAGGACTCATGAGCTACTAATATTTGTATTGTGTGTTCCAGTGCCCAGTGTAGACTACAGTGTGGTAGGACTCATGAGCTACTAATATTTGTATTGTGTGTTCCAGTGCCCAGTGTAGACTACAGTGTGGTAGGACTCGTGAGCTACAGGATCAGCATCGAGTCCCTGGCGGATCTGCGCAACTCCAAGATGTGCAGTGTCGGGTTCGATGTCGAGAACGGGCATGATTTTGATTGGAATGAAATTTTCTCAAAGGTAAGTCTGGCTGGGGGACTATAAACAGGGGGTAGACCAGCAGTCTAGCTGGGGGACTATAAACAGGGAGTAGACCAGCATTGGCTTGGTTCTGGGGGCCCTTGTCAATTATTAGCCTCCTTGTAAAGACAGTGGTAGAAGTGCTGAGTTATTCCTCCACTGTCTGGCTACCATCGTTCACGATGACGCCATCCTATGATGATGATGAAGTAAATAATACAGTCGAATCGGTTGGGTGGAAGAGCTCACAGTGTGAGCTCTTCCACCCAACCGATTCGACGTTAAAGCCAATAAAAAACCTGTACAAAAGAAAATATTTATAATTATGTCAAATTTACCTTTCTATAAGGAAAAATAATCCCTTAATAAGAGAAACCTGGATATATAAATAAATAAAAAAAACTCTATGCTCATTTTTCGTAACCTTACCCTACAGAATGAGGCATTGCAGTACATAGATTCGGGCCCTAACTCGGTGCCACCGCTTGTCTTCTCCTATAGCCATATTCGACTTTACTCCTGTATTTATACTGCCCGACTAGAACCAATAATTCCCATTGTTCCAGCAGTAAGCCCAAGATGTACTATCGTGTGGTGTAAATCCTAAATTTATTTATTTACATATATTTTTTTTTTTCTTTTTACCAACTAATACAATATTTGGCCTATCTAGTTTAATGTGTAGTAATACTTATTAAATAGGAGGATAACTTATCATTTTCGGGCTGGATTTCGAACCCGCGACCTTTGGATCACCAGTCAGATGGTTTGACCACTGAACTATTAGGGGAGAGACTAGAATATATTCCAGAAGAATAGACGGTTAGAAATGTGAGGAAACAAACACTTATCAATCTAAACATAAAAGACTAATGTCTTTTATGTTTTTGAAATTGAAAGTACCTACCTATAATTAGATGCAAGATAATACAGTAAAACCTGGATAAATGAGAACTCAGGGGACCGGAATTTTTCTTTTTTATCCAGGTTTCTTTTATAAATCTGTTATGTTCCCTTATACATATAGAGGTGATTGGGACATGTAAATTATTCTTTTATATCCAGGTTTCTTTTATAAATCTTTTATATTCCGTGGGACCTGTAAATTATTCTCTTATATCCAGGTTCGACTGTATATGAACTACTAGTTCAGCAGATTTTGAAAACAAAGCATTAAGTCTAGAAAGTGAATAACAGCCTCGAATGAACGAGTTGCGTAAAATCAAGCACTTCTAAGAGTAACGACTATTTTAATTGTTATTAGCTTCTTATTTAGTTCCTAGAGCAACTTTCTTGCCTTGATCAACTTTAATAATAGCATCCTACAACACAGACCACAAACTGTCTACACTGGCTCCTGTTTTATAGTTACGAAATAAAAAATGTTGTGAAACACTCATTTCTGTTTTTTTGTAATTCCCAATGACTGAAATACATATTTGTCAGATCAGTCAAACTTTTTCCTTATTATAGGATAAGGCAAGTAAAAATTATGTGGTCCAACTTAAGAATTTTTTACAAAAAGAACACATCAACTTAAAATTTTATAAAAATCTTTGTATTTATATATTATTCAATGAATAAAGCATTAAAAAAAGTCAGTCCATACAGAATTGGTGACAGCGTATATTTAGTAGAGCGAGTTTGAGTAGTTGTGATATCACGAAAGTGATAAACACATATAATTAACTTTTTTTTAAACTTATTTTTACAAAATTGACCTGTTTTTTTACTTTCTATTAGAGGTATAGAAATTATTGTTTTTTTTTTTTACATACATATATATAAAGAAATCAAGCTACTTACGTAGGCCGGTAATATTTTTGTTTATCCACAGTATTTTTTGTGTTTGTTTTCAGTTCATCGAGGACCAAGTGATATCGGACCAGCGCTGTGACCTGAATCTGTCCCTGAGCGAGAATCGAATAGCGTCCCTGGAGAACTTCTTCGGAGACTCATGCAAGGCGGGCAAGTGGCTGCCCGACCCCAAGCAGGACCAACTCCTGAGTACGTCTGTCTTATTTCTTGCTGAGGGTTAATACTCCTCATTTCTTGCTGAGGGTTAATATTCCTCATTTCTTGCTGAGGGTTAATACTCCTCATTTCTTGCTGAGGGTTAATATTCCTCATTTCTTGCTGAGGGTTAATACTCCTCATTTCTTGCTGAGAGTTAATATTCCTCAGTTCTTGCTGAGAGTTAATATTCCTCAGTTCTTGCTGAGGGTTAATATTCCTCATTTCTTCCTGAGGGTTAATGTTCATCATTTCTTGCTGAGGGTTAATCTTCCTGTCGCCAACCTCTGTGGCGTGACGGTTGAGACTACTGCCCGTAGTCCAGAGATGCCGAGTTCGATCCCCGGTTGATCCTTAGTATTTATTATTCAATACTTTATTAGATATAGAAAGACACATGTGCAGTACAAATAATCTATATCTATAAAAGAAAGCTGTCTGTATGTATGTATGTATGTATGTATGTGTGTGTGTATGTGTGTATGTATGTTCTTTATACAAATCCACACCGTTTGACCGAGAAACCTGAAATTTTGCACATAGGTCCCTTTGGATCAGGAAATTCTTCTAGGCTAGATTATATCTCCCTGAGGTTAAGCTACAATGAGTAAGGATAAAAATGGATGAGTGACGCAAAAAAAATTCACGTTTTTTGACATAAATGACATTTTTTCTCGAAATTTGTCGCGACGACCTATCAACTCAAAGCGAGAAAGTTTTAGGCAAGGGTTTGAGCTTTCAATTGACATATCGATCGCGAATTTCTGATGAGCCGTTCTTGAGCTACGCCGGTAAGGTAAAAAAATGGATGGGTAACATGTAAAATATTCACGTTTTTTGACCTAAATGACATTTTTTCTCGAAATTTTAAGTGACGACTTATCAACTCAGAGCGAAAAAGTTTTAGGCAAGGGTTTAGGCTTTCATTTGACATATTGATCGCGAAATTCTGATGAGCCATTCTTGAGCTACGCCGGGGAAGACCAGAAAATAGATGGGTGACAAAAAAAAAAAAATGTCATTTAGGTAGCTCAGTGGTTTACCTAAATGACATTTTGTGTGTGTGTGGTGTGTGTGTGTGTGTGTGTGTGTGTGTGTGTGTGTGTGTGTGTGGTGTGTGTGTGTGGTGTGTGTGGTGTGTGGTGTGGTGTGTGTGTGTGTGTGTGTGTGTGGTGTGGTGTTTGTGTGTGGTGTGGTGTTTGTGTGTGGTGTGGTGTGTGTGTGGGGTGTGTGTGTGCGTGGTGTGGTGTGTGTGTGTGTGTGTGTGTGTGGTGTGTGTGGTGTTTGTGTGTGGTGTGTGTGTGTGTGTGTGTGTGTGGTGTGTGTGTGGTGTGTGTTTGTGTGTGGTGTGGTGTGTGGTGTGTGTGTGTGTGTGGTGGGTGTGTGTGTGTGTGGGGTGTGTGTGTGGTGTGTGTGTGTTTGTGTGGGTGTGTGTGTGTGTGTTGTGTGTGTGTGTGTGTTTGTGTGGTGTGTGTGTGTTTGTGTGGTGTGGTGTGTGTGTTGTGGGTGTGTGTGTGTTTGTGTGTGTGTTGTGTGTGTGTGTGTTGTGTGTGTGGGGTGTGTTTGTGTGTGGGTGGTGTGTGGGTGGTGTGTGGTGGTGTGTGGGTGTGTGTGGTGTGTGGTGTGTGTGTGGGTGTGTTGGTGGTGTTGTGTTGTGTGTGCGTTGTGTGTGTTTGATGGCTGGCGAAGCGGCGGGTGTAACCCGCTAGTTAATAATAAATGGAAACAATATAAGCAATTAAAAAGAAAAGAAATTGATAAATATACATATATACACAGATGTCCTAACTAAAAAAATTGGGCTTATTCCACCGTTACATCTCTTCCACCCAACATTATGAACTTTCTTCTACAGGGTGGACCAAAAAAACGTTTACACCCGTTAATGGTAGATTACTGACGACATTTCTAGGAGGGATCTGCAATCCGTTTTTTCGGATTCGCCTTTATAACTTTACAAAGTGATTTTTTGCAACTTTCTGAAAAAGTCCGACTTTGGCTTATTCTTCAGGTCAGAACTTTTTTCCTGTTTAAGATGAGTTGATTCTGAACATTTCTGCAGAAAGCCAACAAAATTTCGATGTTTCTAGCTACACTACTTTGTTTTTTACGGTTTGGTTTGGCATCTTTTTTGACACCTGAATAGAAAAAAAATTCTCATGTAAATTTTTTACACTTTGAAACACTCAAGATTTGCCCGAGCAAATTTTGGCACAGACATGGGCAAGTTTGATAAAAGTTGGCGGCCAACCCAAGGATGCTAAAAAATAATTTTACGATTTTTTATCTCGTGATCTTCTGGGTAAACCAACCAGGTAAGTCTCAAAAAATGATGTTCAAAATCTTAAAAGTGTTGACCGTGTAGGGTCGTCGTGTACTCAAAGAGTAATTAGCTATTTGTGTCTCATAATTATTTTCCTTGGAATTAATTAAAGGCCAGTCAAATGAATGATTGTTTGTTTCTCGATGATAGTTTTCAAGCATATTTTTCTGCATTCTATGAAATATTATCTTTAAACTTCTTGAGTTTTTTTAGTACAAGTTACATTATTATAATTCGGATGCTGAAATGGCAGATAAGCATTTAGCATATGGAGTTGCCAACTGGAACATTTGGGATCACGTGAAAAACATAGTTTACGAAATCTGGTAGCAAGAATCCTGCTGGCATTCGATGACCTGACAGGAAAACCTGGAATCTTCCGCAACATTCGACGGAACATGATGAAGAGGTTCAACCTTTGCATCCAGGAAGGTGGACGCCACTTCCAACAGTTCCTCTAAGGGAATTGAGAAGGGAGAGAGAGAGACAGAGAGAGAGAGAGAGAGAGAGAGAGAGAGAGAGAGAGAGAGAGAGACAGAGAGAGAGAGAGAGAGAGAGAGAGAGGCAGAGAGCGAAGTAGAGAGAGAGAGGCAGAGAGCGAAAGAGAGAGAGAGAGAGAGAGGGACAGTTCTGAGTTAGAACTAAGGTACTAAAGTCACCATTGGTTTCAAAAAATTGTGTGAGGAGAATCCATAGTGTGTACTATGGCTAAATAAAAAATGGCAACAGTCTTTTTTATTTTGTAGTCATGAATTTTTTGCTGGCTCTGGCGTTCGGACCGGGTGGACTAGCTTACCACTGAGCTATTCGTGCGCGTCTAATCGTTACTCATTGAACTTACTAACACAAAATGTTTTTTAAAATACCTTTTTGTTTATATCAAAATAGTATAAAACATAATAAAGACTGCAAAAGTTTATTAATTTTACAAAATATTATCTTGTTTTTTCAAGACTTCTATTAAGAGTTGGCAATCGGTAAATATTCGTTATTTAATTAGTATTGTTTATGATAGAAGAACCTACCTACATATTTACCTGGATTTATTTCATAAACTCTATTTTAGTTTGGAAAATTCGCTAGTTTTTTTTTCTCTCGTAGGGAAGCATAAGAAAAACTATCCTTGCATTATCAAGGCAGTCTCTCAGGGGCTTACATGAATAAATAATAATTATGTGTATTGTGATACCAATAGTATCTGATATAACTTAATTTACTGATGGTATTACCCCCAAAAAAACCATAAGTTGTTGGTATTACAACAGGTCAGATACAGGTATGAATAAAATATTCCATCAGATTTTTTTGATAATTAAAATAATATTAACCGTCGAGAATTGAACCTCGGTCATGCGACTAACACTCTTAGCACTACCACATCTAGCTAACACCACTGACAATCTGAGAAGCACGAAATTTATCATTTGAATTTTCCTAAACTGGCTGATGAAGGCATGTGAGACCGCGGTATTCAAAAAAAGCAATGTAAACAATTTTTTAA
>JAMCCL010001030.1:0-10293 GCA_024516035.1 Bactericera cockerelli
TTAAAAATATTTTTGGGTTTTCCAAATTTTTTTTCCAAACCCAAAATTAAAATTTCCTTTTTTCCTAGACGAAAATATTCCCGGAACCAAAATTTAAAATTTTCAGACTTGTTTTTTGGGGGAAAACCAATTACCCAAAAAATTAAAAATTTAAACCCTTTTGACAAAATTTTAAAATTTAAAATAAAAATTTGTTTTTTTTAGCCCTTTTTTTACCAAAAAAAAAATTTTTGTTTTCTGGCCAAAAAATTTTATTAAAGAAAAAATTTTTTCTGCCGGTTTTTAATTTTAAAAACAATTACCCAAATTAAAAAATTAAAACTCTGTTTCTAGGAAAACAATTGGGTTAATAAATAAAATTAAATAAATTTCCCGTTTGGGTTTTGTGACCAAAACAAAAAATTCAATGAAAAAATTTCCCTTGAAAAAACTATTCCGAATTATTAAAATTTTTTGTAATTTTTCTTTGGTTTTTGGGAAAAACCTTAAATTCAAAATGAAAAATTTCCTTTTGGGAAAAAATTTTTTAAAAAGTTCAAAAAAAATTTTTGGCCTTTTCCCCCGGGTTTTAACCGAAAAATTTCCCAAAAAAATTTTCCCTTATTTTAAAACCAAACCATATTTACGAAATTGCAAATTGAAAAATTTTGTATTATCCTGACACATAATTATTTACGCAATTCAAAATTGAAAATCATTGTTTGACTTTTCAATTTTGCAGAGAAAAATTTACCAAGATCAAAATGTTAAAAATTATCTGCTTGGTTTTCAGTAGACTGAAACAATTCGTTTCTCAATTGAAAAATTCGCTAATTACTTATTATCGTTCATGTATGGGAACCCAAATTAAAAATGCAAATAAATTTCACTTCTGTTTTCCCTAACCGAACGATGTTTACCGCAATTTCAAAATAAAAAATTTTTCTACTTCCATTTTCCCTTGGACCTGAGTAATATTACAAAAAGTAAAAAAATTCACTCTCGTTTTGTAGACTAAATAAAAATTATATTAACTACGAAATTCAAAATTAAATCATTCTTGCTTCAGTCTTTGTGACAGAAATATTCCACAATTACAAAATTGTAAAACATCTGTTGCTTTTCTTAAACAGATCCCGATAATATTTACACGGAAACCAAAATTAAAATTACAATTTTTGCTTAGCATTATTTTGTTTGATTGTAGACCCAAAAACCAAATGTAACCAAATTTCCTGCAATTAAATCTTCCTAGACTAAAAAACTATTTCGCAATCTGAAGATGTATCATCTCAATTCAAAATTGAAATTTAAATTTCTTAGACTTTGTTTTGCTCCGAGCAAAAAAATATTTTTTAACCCAAACTGCAAAATGAAAATTCATCCCGTTGCTAAACTTGAAAATACTCTTGATTCGACATTTGATGTGTTTAAAAGATTACCAAATTAAAATAAATTTCAGCACTTTTTTTGTTGAGACCTAAAACCATATTTTACCGCGAAATCTGAAAATTGAATTTACCAAACTCCTTTTTAGTCTTAGCCTGTATGACAAGTGTATGCACCTACAGATTAAAATTAAAGATAAAATAATTTCCTACTGGGGTTTTTCGTGAGACCGAAAAACCAATTTCACCCGAAATCTAAAATTAAAAATCATTCCGTTATCTTACACACATGTATTTCACATGTAGTATTTGCCTAGTATTACAAATGTAAAGATTATTTCTACAGATTTAAAGTAATTATTTTTCCGAGACCAAAACCTTTTCCCGGAGATCAAAATAAAAATTTATCGCATTGCTAAACTTGACAAATATTCCGTTTGCTTAGTTTACACAATTACAAAGTTTATAATTTTCCTAATTCGTAATAATTTTCCTACCATTATTTCCACCCGAAAACCCTAATTTAAACCGCAAATCTTATAAGACTTAGACAATATCTGCACGTTGAGTAGTTGACCTAAAAAAAAAAAAAAAAAAAAAAAAAAAAAAAAAAAAAAAAAAAAAAAAAAAAAAAAAAAAAAAAAAAAAAAAAAAAAAAAAAAAAAAAAAAAAAAAAAAAAAAAAAAAAAAAAAAAAAAAAAAAAAAAAAAAAAAAAAAAAAAAAAAAAAAAAAAAAAAAAAAAAAAAAAAAAAAAAAAAAAAAAAAAAAAAAAAAAAAAAAAAAAAAAAAAAAAAAAAAAAAAAAAAAAAAAAAAAAAAAAAAAAAAAAAAAAAAAAAAAAAAAAAAAAAAAAAAAAAAAAAAAAAAAAAAAAAAAAAAAAAAAAAAAAAAAAAAAAAAAAAAAAAAAGACACATGTATGCACATGTATGGATGTAGTTTGACCTACAGATTACAAAATGTAAAATAAAATTTTCCTAGACTGTCGTTTTTCCGTGAGACCCGAAAAAACCATATTTCACCGCGAAATCTGCAAAATTGAAAAATCATCTCCGTTGCTATAGTACTTAGACACATGTATTGCACATGTATGGATGTAGTTTGACCTACAGATTACAAAAATGTAAAATAAAATTTTCCTAGCTTCGGTCGTTTTTCCGTGAGACCCGAAAAACCATATTTCACCGCGAAATCTGCAAAATTGAAAAATCATCTCCGTTGCTATAGTACTTAGACACATGTATTGCACATGTATGGATGTAGTTTGACCTACAGATTACAAAAATGTAAAATAAATTTTTCCTAGCTTCGGTCGTTTTTTTCCGTGAGACCCGAAAAACCATATTTTCACCGCGAAATCTGCAAAATTGAAAAATCATCTCTGTTGCTATAGTACTTAGACACATGTATTGCACATGTATGGGATGTAGTTTGACCTACAGATTACAAAAATGTAAAATAAATTTTTCCTAGCTTGTCGTTTTTCCGTGAGACCCGAAAAAACCATATTTCACCGCGAAATCTGCAAATTGAAAAATCATCTCCGTTGCTATAGTAACTTAGACACATGTATTGCACATGTATGGATGTAGTTTGACCTACAGATTACAAAAATGTAAAATAAAATTTTCCTAGCTTCGTCGTTTTTCCGTGAGACCCGAAAAACCATATTTCACCGCGAAATCTGCAAAATTGAAAAATCATCTCCGTTGCTATAGTACTTAGACACATGTAATGCACATGTATGGATGTAGTTTGACCTACAGATTACAAAAATGTAAAATAAATTTTCCTACTTCGGTCGTTTTCCGTGAGACCCGAAAAACCATATTTCACCGCGAAATCTGCAAATTAAAAATCATCAATCGTTTGCTATAGTACTTAGACACATGTATTGCACATGTATGGATGTAGTTTGACTACAGATTAAAAAAATGTAAAATAATTTTCTAGCTCGTCGTTTTTTCCGTTGAGACCCGAAAAACCATATTTCACCACGAAATCTGCAAAATTGAAAAATCATCTCCGTTGCTATAGTACTTAGACACATGTATGCACATTATGGATGTAGTTTGACTACAGATTAAAAAATGTAAAATAAATTTTCCCACTTTTCGTTTTCCGTAACCAAAAAAAAAAATTTCACCGCGAAAATCTCAAATTGAAAAAAACTCCGTTGCTATAGTACTTAGACCATTTTTGCAATTTTTGGATTAGTTTGACCCCAAATTAAAAAATTAAAAAAATTTTTTGTTCTCGTTTTTCTGGGCCCGAAAAAACCCTATTTCACCCCGAAATCTGCAAAATTGAAAATCATCTCCTTGCTTAGTACTTAGACACATGTTTGAAAGTATGAAAGTTTGTTTGACCTACAGAAATTTCAAAAATGAAAAATAAAATTTTTTAGCACTTCGTTTTCCGTGAGGGCCGAAAAACCATATTTCACCGAAAAAACTGCAAAATTAAAACTTCCCTTTTTTTAGACAAACATGTATTGCCAAAAAATGAATTAAACCCCTTCTATTAAAAAAATTTTTACTTTGGGGTTTTTGTGGACCCAAAAAACCCAAAATTAAAAAATTTCCAAAAATTTTTTCCGTTGCAAAAACTAACCAAATTTTGCAATTAAAATTTTTGGCCTAAATTTAAAAAATGTAAAAATTTTTGTTGGGGTTTTTCCAGACCCCAAAAAAAAAAATTTTTACCGCGTTCAAAGAAAAACATCCCGGATTCTTAAACAATTATTCCCTGTTAGTATTTGACCACGATTCAAAAGTAAAATAAAATTTTTGCCTTCGTTTTTTTAAGAAAAATTTTCCACCGCGTTCAAAAGAAAAACATTCCCGGGATATCTTGGGAAAAAAAAAATCACGGGGGAGTATTTACCAAAATTCAAAAAAGTAAAATAAAATTTTTTTTAGTTCTTTTTTTTTAGCCCGCCTTTTCACCCGAAAACCCCCTTTAAAAAATCTCTTTTTTAAAAACTTCCCTTTTATGCCATGTATATGTAGTTGATGATTTCAAAAAAAAAAATTTAAATTTTTTCCCCCTTTTGTTTTTTGTGGCCCCAAAAAAAAAAACCCAAATCGCAAAATTGAAAAATAAACTCCCTTGCTATATACTTTTGACACATGTATTGCACGTAGGATGTAGTTTGACCTACAGATTACAAAAATGTAAAAAAATTTTCCTCTTGTCGTTTTTCCGGGACCCAAAAAAACCCTATTTTTCCGCGAACTGCAAAAATTTAAAATCTTCCGTTTCTATAGTATTTGAACATGATTTCCATGTATGGGTGTAGTTTTACCTACGATTACAAAAAAAAGTAAAAAAATTTTCCGCTTCGGTCGTTTTCCGTGAGACCCGAAAAACCATATTCACCCCAAATCTGCAAAATTGAAAAATCATCTCCTTGCTATAACTTAACACATTATTGCACAGGGATGGGTGTAGTTTGACCTACAGATTTCAAAAAATAAAATAAATTTTCCTAGCTTGGGGTTTTTTTTTTCCGGAGACCCGAAAAAAAATTTTTCACCGCGAAATCTGCAAAAAATTAAAAATCACTCCGTTGCTAAGTACTTAGACAAGATTGCCATGTATGGATTTTTGACCTAAAATTAAAAAATTAAAAAAAAATTTTTTTTGCTTTTTTTTTTCCCTGAGCCCGAAAAACCATATTTCACCGCGAAATCTGCAAAATTAAAAATCATCTCCGTTGCTTTAGTACTTCGACACATGTATTGCAAAATGTATGGATTAGTTTGACCTACGATTACAAAAATGTAAAATAAATTTCCTACACTTGTCGTTTTTTCCGTGAGACCGAAAAACCATATTTTCACCGCGAAATCTGCAAAATTTAAAAAAAACATCTCCGTTGCTATAGTACTTAGACACATGTTTGCACATGTATGGAGGTAGTTTGACCCCACAGATTACAAAAATGTAAAATAAATTTTCCTGCATTGGGCGTTTTTCCGTGAGACCCGAAAAACCATATTTCAAAAGCGAAATTGCAAAATGAAAATCATCTCTGTTGCTATAGTACTTAGACACATGTATTGCACATGTATGGATTTAGTTTGACCTACAAATTACAAAAATGTTAAAATAAATTTTCCTAGCACTTGTCGTTTTTCCGGAGACCCCCGAAAAACCATATTTCACCCCCGAAATCTGCAAAATTGAAAAATCTTCTCCGTTGCTATAGTAATAGACACATTATTGCACATGTATGGATGTAGTTTGACCTACAGATTACAAAAATGTAAAATAAATTTTCCTAGCTTCGGTCGTTTTTTCCGTGAGACCCGAAAAACCATATTTAACCGCGAAATCTGCAAAATTGAAAAATCTTCTCCGTTGCTATAGTACTTAGACACATGTATTGCACATGTATGGATGTAGTTTGACCTACAGATTACAAAAAATGTAAAATAAATTTTCCTAGACTTCGTGTTTTTCCGTGAGACCGAAAAAACCATATTACCGCGAAATCTGCAAAATTGAAAATTTACATTCCGTTGCTATGACTTAGAACATGTATACATGTAGATGTAGTTTGACCCACAGATTACAAAATGAATAACATTTTTCCTAGCACGTCGTATTTTCCGGAAACCCGAAAAAAAACCAATCACCGCGTCTGCAATACTGAAAAATCATCTCATTGCTATAGTACTTAGACCACGATTAATTAAAAATATGGATGTAGTCTTGACCTTGATTCGAGAATCAAAAATAAATTTTCCCACCTTTTTTATTGAAACCAAAACCATATTAATCACCGGAATCTGCAAAATTATGAAATACCTCCGATTACATGTACTTAAACAATTTTTGCACATGTGGTTGTTTGTGACTACCGAAAAATATTACCGCAAACTGTAAAATTAAATTTCTAGCGTTCGTGTTTTCCGTTGAGACCGACATAAGGATATTTCACCCAGAAATCTGCAAAATTGAAAAATCATTCTCCTTGTGCTTGTACTTCACATGAGCCCAAAATGATGTAGTTTACCAAGATTACAAAAATTGTAAAATAAATTTCTGTTCTGTCGTTTTTACCATGAGGCCAGAAAAAAACTATTCAGAAAAAATCTGCAAAATTGAAAAATCATCTCCGTTGCTATAGTACTTAGCCACATGTATTGCAAAAATCATGATTAGTAACTACAAATTACAAAACTGTAAATATTTGAACTTCGTATTCACATGTATGGATTATTTCCTGAGACCCGTTACAAAAACAAAATTAAGCCAATGCTGCGAAAATTGAAAAATATCTCCTGTACTATAGTACTTCACCAGTATTGCCAATTGAATGTAGTTTCGCTTACAATTACACAAAATGTAAATTAATTTTCCTAGCTGTCGTTTTTCCTCAGAACCCAAAAAAACATTTCACCGAAATCTTGCAAAATTGAAAATCTCTCCGAAAAACTATAGTTTACCAAATATGCAAATTGAAAAATATTCTTGCATAACTTACAACAATGTATGCAAATTTGGATGTATTTCCTCAAATTCAAATGAAAAATTTTCCTAGACTTTCGTTTCCGACAACTATTACCCGAAAAAAGAAAATTTCCTGCTTGTTACCTGAGACGTGATTATTTACCCATAAAAGAAAATAATTTTCTAGACTTTCGTTTCCTGAGACCGAAAACCATTTTCAATAAAATGAATTTTCCTAGCTTTTTGGGACTTAGACAAAATGTATTGCACATGTATGGATAGTTTTGACCCACAATTACAAAATGTAAAAAAAAATTTTCCCACTTTTTTGTTTTTCCGTGGGAAAAAAAACCCCCCAAAAAAAAAAAAAAAAAAAGGAAAAAAAAAAAAAAAAAAAAAAAAAAAAAAAAAAAAAAAAAAAAAAAAACCCTTTTTATTTCAACCGGGATTATTTTTCCCAAAAAATTTAAAAAAAAAAAAAAATTTTCCGTTTTTGGGGCGGGGGGGGGGGGGGGGGGGGGGGGGGGGGGGGGGGGGGGGGGGGGGGGGGGGGGGGGGGGGGGGGGGGGGGGGGGGGGGGGGGAAAAAAAAAAAAAAAAAAAAAAAAAAAAAAAAAAAAAAAAAAAAAAAAAAAAAAAAAAAAAAAAAAAAAAAAAAAAAAAAAAAAAAAAAAAAAAAAAAAAAAAAAAAAAAAAAAAAAAAAAAAAAAAAAAAAAAAAAAAAAAAAAAAAAAAAAAAAAAAAAATATTTTACCGCGAAATCTGCAAAATTGAAAAAAAATCTCTTTTCAAAGTATTGACATGTATTAAGAGGGTGTTTTGTTTGACTAAGATTACAAAAATGGGAAAATAAATTTTCCCAGCCTTGTGTTTTTTGGACCCGAAAAAAAAAAAAATTTTTTCACCCGCGAAACTGCAAAATTGAAAAATATCTCCGTTGCTATTTTGACTTTGACACATGTATTGCCATTTTTGGATTTTTTGGGTTTACCCCACGATTACAAAAAAGTAAAAAAAATTTTCCTGCTTGGTTTTTCCGTAACCCGAAAAAAAAAAAAACCGCCCAAAAAAAAAAACGCAAAAAATTGAAAAATATCTCCGTTGCTATAGTACTTAGAACATGTATTTTCAAAGGGAAATGGATGTAGTTTGACCTACAAATTTCCAAAAAAATTAAAATTAAAATTTTTAGCCGTGTTTTTCCGGGAGGGCCCGAAAAAAAAACCCTATTTCACCCCGAAATCTGAAAATTAAAAATCATCTCCGTTGTATAGTATTAGACACAGTATTGCCATTTGGATGTAGTTTTACCACAGATTACAAAAATGTTTAAAAAAATTTTCTAGCACTTGTCGTTTTTCCTTTAGACCCGGAAAAAACCCTATTTCACCGGCGAAATCTGCCCAAAAATTTAAAAATCATCTCCTTTGCTTTTAGTACGTGTTACGGTTATTCCTCAAATTGAAATGCTCCCCAATCACCCGAAAAAGAGATTGGAGATGAAAAAAACCCCATTTTTCGAGCCCAACCCGGGGTTTTGAGTGAAACCGGGGGGGAATTTGGGGTGATAAAATCGGGTATTGAACTTTTATTGGGACATGTTGGATGTGTTTGACCTACAGGGTTACAAAAAAAAATTTAAAAAAAAATTTTTTTGCTTCGGTCGTTTTTCGTGAGACCCGAAAAAAAACCCAAATTTTTTCCCCCGAAATCTGCAAAATTGGAAAATTTATTCCGGTTGGTATTTGTACTTAGGGCAATGGTTTTTGACATGGGATGGATGTAGTTTGGGCTAAAGACTACAAAAATGTTAAAAAAAATTTTTTTAGTTCGGTCGTTTTTCCGTGAGCCAGAAAAAAAATTATTTTTACGGGGAAATCTGCAAATTGAAAAAAACATCTCCGTTTTTATAGTTAAATTTGGGCAATGTATTGCACCCTGGGGATGGAGTAGTTTGACCTACAGGGTTAAAAATATGGAAAATTTTTTTTTCCTGCTTCGGTCGTTTTTGTTTTTCCGGGAAAAAGGGAAAAAAAAACCCTATTTCATCGCGGGAAAACTGCAAAATTGAAAAAAATCTCGTTTTTTATGTACTTGACAATGTATTGCCATGTTGGATGTTGTTTTACCCACAGATTAAAAAATTAAAATAAATTGTTCCCAGCATTGTCGTTTTTTTCCCTGGGGACCCCGGGGAAAAAAAAAAAAATTTACCCCGAAAACTGCAAAATTGAAAAAAATTCCGGGTTTCTTTAGTATTAGACAAATGTATTGACTTGGGTTTTGGGGCGTTTGACTACAAAATTTTCAAAAATGTAAAATAAATTTTTTCCCAGTTCGGTCGTTTTTCCGTGAGGGCCGAAAAAAAATATTTTTACCGCGGAAAAACTGCAAAAAATTTAAAAAAAATTTTCCGTTGCTATAGTATTAGGGCACATGTTTTGCACATGTATGGAAGTAGTGTGACTACAGATTACAAAATGTAAAATAAATTTTCCTAGCTTCGGTCGTTTTTCCGTGAGACCCGAAAAACCATATTTCACCGCGAAATCTGCAAAATTGAAAAATCATCTCCGTTGCTATAGTACTTAGACACATGTATTGCCATGTATGATGTAGTTTGACTACAGATTACAAAAATGTAAAATAATTTTCTAGACTTGTCGTTTTTCGTGAGACCGAAAAACCATATTTCACCGCGAAATCTGCAAAATGAAAAATCATCTCCGTTGCTATAGTACTTAGACACATGTATTGCATGTATGGATGTTAGTTTGACTAAGATTACAAAAATGTAAAATAATTTTCTAGCGTGTCGTTTTTCGTGAGACCCAAAAACATATTTCACCGCGAAATCTGCAAAATTGAAAAATCATTCGTTGTATAGAATTAGACAATTATTGACATGTATGGAGAGTAGTTTGACATACAGATTACAAAAAGTAAAATAAATTTTCTGCTTCGGTCGTATTTTCGTGACCCGAAAAAACCATATTTCACCCGAATCTCAAATTGAAAACATCTCCTTGCTATGACATAGACCATATTGCATGTATGGATGTAGTTTACCTAAGATTACAACAAATAAAATCAATTTCTGACTTGTCGTTTTTCCGTGAGACCGAAAAACATATTTCACGCAACCTGCAAAACAAACCCCCACACACACGTGCAAAAATTCACATACCAACCACAAAACCTTCCTTACTAATCACCCCACCACCCAACCCCACCCCAAAAAAACACAAAACCAAACCCCACCCACCCACCCCAACCACCCCCACCCCCACCCCCACCCCCCACACCACCCCCACCCCAACCCCCACCCCCACACACCACCCACACCCCCCACACCCCCCCAACCCACCCAACACACCCACCCCCCCACACCCCCCCACCCCCCCCCCCCCCCCCCCCCCCCCCCCCCCCCCCCCCCCCCCCCCCCCCCCCCCCCCCCCCCCCCCACCCC